>KB672979.1:9212857-9550996 GCA_000349145.1 Anopheles dirus
CTCATATTTGCAGTCGTTTTGTACGTTACACTACGCGTTTCGTTACAAACAAACTCTGGTACTGTTTACTCAACAACAACAAAAAAAAGAAAGTGCACCTTGTACATCGATCTGTGGTTAACTGAGCCAACCTATGCAAGAGTCGCTTGCTGGGTTTCGCTAATTTTCCATAACCGTTTCGACTCCCTGAAACGATTGACTTTGTGTTCCTAACAGTTCTACTCTTCTTGTTACTTATCCTCGTTGTTCGACTTTGTCACGCAAATCGATTGTCTGCATTCGATCTGTACGCCGTGTAAACACAGAGCAAACTTAGACCTGGTGAAGTTATCGACGAACGAAAGGTGAATATAAGGCTGACAGTGGTCTAACTGGCGTCAGCGTTCGCGCCACGTGTACTGTTTATCCAAATGCTAACTGACTCGAGAAGAAGTACGGACGGCGATGTTCCCAGTTTCCCCGGATGTAAACACGCACATGCTCGCCAACCGATCTATATTGATGCAGATTGAAGTGGAAAGCTCTTCCGAATACCTTGACCAATCGCTTACGTTCGGCGTGCGACCAAGGTATGGTTTGGCCTGGCCTGCTCTGGTCGATGCTACGCTTGATTGCATTCGCATCCGATGCTGTGGCAATCGCGTAGCACTTACTAATCC
Source organism: Anopheles dirus (assembly GCA_000349145.1). Taxonomy (NCBI): domain Eukaryota; kingdom Metazoa; phylum Arthropoda; class Insecta; order Diptera; family Culicidae; genus Anopheles; species Anopheles dirus. Next base: position 9,213,517 of record KB672979.1, read on the forward strand.
GGCTACTCGATGGGGTTAAAAATAGATCGGCACCACCCGGTGGTGTGCAGGATAGATAAATGTTCCTGTTGAAAGTTTTGGCGATTTCTGAAAGCAGGTTCGTCGATGGGGCTTGCTATCGGCAGCCTGGCGCAGATTGCAAAAATAGCGGGAAATTCGATTATTTTCCTGCTTTCTGCTTGGCTGTTTGACTTTCGAGAATATTTTTGTTTATGCTTGTGTGCATGTGTGTATGTGTGTTTTTGTGCGCTCTCCAAGTTGAGTGCACTCTGTGTTCTTCGCTTGAAGTGATGATTTATTGCCATATTTCCTCCGATGAAGCATTTCAGGCACAACTTGTAGTCTGCCATTCCGTGGGTTAGGAGATTTCTTCCCGTTAGAGTAACGGCGAGGTGGATTATGAAAATTGATTACTGACATACGAGATTTGCTCGCGGTTGAGATGTATTTCGATATGTATCCAACGAGCATGTGCATCTGGGAAGAGGGGTGTTACAGCCATTTTTTATCTACTGTCGAATATCATCGAACGAATTTGTGTATTAATGTTGAACATCTTTCTCTTTCCTTCCCTAACCATTGATCACTGTGTATATATGTCTGGGTGTGTGTATCGGTCTGATTGTATATGGTATGTATGTGGCTACACGCTGGTCTGTCGCGGGTATGGGTGTGATACACCGATTTGGAACATAACGAATCTTTGCGATGGTGGATGTACGTCTGGGTTTGCTGACGACGGTTGCGATTATAAATATCAAATATCATGCAAAACCCTGGCGCCCCGTAGAAGCGACGACCATCAATCGATGTACGTCGTCCGAGCATTCAAGATATGGATGAGAAGATCAACCAACCGTCGACACCGTTGCGAGCGATCGGCGATGCAGGCAAAGCTGCTATCATCGTGGACTTCCAGGAGAGCTACTCGGCAGTAGAAGGTTTGCTACCGTTTGTGTCTCTATATTGGCCTCTGCTACTGCTGCTTTGACTATGATCGGCTGTGATCGCAACCTATCGCTTCATGCTTCGCCGATTGCTGTACGTGCCATAGGAGAAAAGTGTTCCAATGGTGTTGTTTGCTGATTCGCAGATCAAACCGGATACATCTCGGTGCAGGTCGAAGGTAATCCCGCACCGACCTGGAAGTTCTTCAAGGGTATCACCGAGCTGGTGGATGGTGGACGCTACAAGCACCATACCGATGGTGAAAGCAACACGATTACACTGTGCATTCGCAAGGTGAAACCGAACGATGAGGGCAAGTACAAGGTGGTCGTCTCGAACGCACACGGCGAGGACAGTGCTGACGTGCAGCTGTACGTATCGGACGCCAGCGGTATGGACTTCCGAGCCATGCTGAAGAAGCGAAAGTACGCCAAATGGGGCAAGGAGGAGAAGGACCCGGACTGGGGCGACCTGAAGGAGGTGGAGAAACCGATGCCACAGCTGAAAAAAGTGGAACGAGTATGTGTCTTGTGTGCTAACAAATATCGTGCGCATACTTCATTTGTGCTAAGACTGTGCAAGTGGTTAACAGATAATTTGCGCAATGCTTGCGATGCACTGTCTAACTTGTGCCTATCTCTTGTAATCACCACAGAAACAAGATACGTTCTCGAAGCCTCTGGTCGACATTACATGCAAGGAGGGTAAGGAGAAGAAGGTGATGTTTGAAGCTACCTTCACCAAACCCAATTCCAAGGCGAAATGGTTGTTCCGTAAAGATGTAAGTGTTGTCAAATGTTCCGTTGGCTAGGCGGTGAATACACGATGAATTATCGTTTTGCAGGAAATCTTCACGGGATCAAAGTACAAGTTCAAGGTCGAAGGTGACCAGTACACCTGTACGATCTTCAACCCCAAGGTTGAAGATGGTGGCAAGTATACGTTGGAAATTGCGGGCATTTCCTGCTTCGCGTACCTGAATGTGGAGGAAGCCGATCCGGTGTACAAGTTCACGAAGAACCTGAAGAAGGCGGAGAAGGGTTTCCTCACGCACGACTGTACGTTGGAGTGCGCGGTCGATAATTCCCTTGCGCCGATCGGTTGGTACAAGGGTGAGACGAAGCTTGAAAACAACGATAAGTATGTGATCGGCAAGGATCTGAACGGCACGGTGACGCTTATCATCAAGAACTGTACGGCGGAGGATGCCGATACGTACCGGTGTCAGATCGAGAAGCAGACCGACAAGACGGAAACGAAGCTGAAGATCCTGGAGTACAGCTACAAGTTCACGAAGGTGCTGAAGAGCCAGCAGCTGTTCGTGAAGGACACCGTAACGTTGGCTTGCGAGTTGGACCACGTGCTGGGTAAGGTGGAATGGTTCAAGGGCGACGAGAAGATCGTTGAGAGCGATAAGGTGCAGATCGTGAAGGATGGCCGCAAGCACAAGCTGGTGCTGAAGGATGTTGCCAAGACGGACAGTGGCATGTACCGGTGCGTCAGCAACGCTGACAAGACTGAAGCGGAAATCTTTGTCAAACGTAAGTGGCTTTGGAGAAATATTGATCACTTTGACGTGCGTGCTATATGTTTCTCCAATCTTTCAGGACCGAACAAGTTCATGAAGAAGTTGAGCGACACGACTGGCAACGAGACGGAGAAGTTGGTGTTGGATATTCAGGTACAAGACGAAGAGGCTGATGTTGCCTTCTTCCTGGGTGAGACCGAGCTGAAGAAGGACGGACGCGTTGACATCATCAACAATGGTGACGGTACGCACCAGCTGGTGTTCAACAAGCTCGAGCTTACCGATGCCGGTGAGATTCGGTGCGAGTGTGGCCCACTGACCAGCAAGTGCACGCTGAAGGTCAACAAGAAGGAAACGAAGCCCAAGTTCGAAGTACCACCGAAAGTTGAAACCCCTGCCAAGGTGGAGAAGGTACTGGAGGTACCGTTCACAAGTAAGTACACCTGTTCTTTCGGTCGTGTATTTCCACGCTTACTATCACTTTGTTGCCACACAATGCTACATGTGATAGACAAACTGTACATAATGTGTTGTCTTTTTTGACACAGCCGGTGAGTCGCGCCAGTCAAAGGTGGTCGCAAAGTTGTACAAAGATGGCAAACCGGTACCACCGGAAGATGTTGATATAGTTGTAGAGAACGATAAGCTCGTACTGAAGTTCAAGAAGACCGAATTCAAGGATTCGGGCGAGTTCAAGATTGAACTGACGAACGCCACCGGTACAGAAGAGCATACCACTAATGTTGTCTTCCAGGACAAGCCGCAGCCACCGCAGGATCTGGGTTGCACGGGTATCTATCAGACGAAGTGTGTCGTCAAGTGGAAGGCACCGGAAAACGATGGTGGCGCTCCGTTGGAAAAGTACGTTGTGGAGCGGCAGGACGTGTTCAAGCGATCCGGTTGGGACGTGATAGGTGATTCTCCGGGCGATCAGTGTAAGTTCAACTGTAACGATCTCGTGTCCGGACGGCACTACAAGTTCCGTGTGAAAGCCATCAACAAGATGGGTGAATCGGAGTACTGCGCGATGGAGAACGATATCATAGCTAAGGATCCCTGGACGGAACCGGATCCACCGCGCGATCTGGAGATTGCCGACTGGGACAAGGACTTTGTCGACCTGCGGTGGAAGATACCAAAGTCCGACGGTGGTGCACCGATCACGAACTACATGGTCGAGTACAAACCATACACGGCCGCCAACTGGAAGCACTATGAGGATGTCGGTGCCGGTCAGCTGAACATTACCATTCGCGGTCTTACGGTAGGAGAAACGTTTGAGTTCCGCGTGAAGGCAGTCAACCAGGGTGGTGCCAGCAAGCCGAGCAACAGTACCGAACCGCTCAAGATTCGCGATCGGTATGTGAAGCCGTTCATCGAAGGCGAAGGTCTGCAGCCGATCACACTGAAGAAGGGTCAAACGATACGCTACTATGCGCAGTACGGCGGTGAGCCCGAACCGGAAGTGGTCTGGGAGAAAGACGACATACTGGTGATTTGTGATTCCGAAAAACGAAAAACGATCGACGTTGAGAGCTACGCTACAACGATACAGGTACGGCACGCGGTCCGTGCCGATTCCGGTGATTACAAGCTGCGGCTGAAGAATAGCAGCGGTGAGTTTGTCACGATTGGCAAAGTGTTGGTGCTGGACGTACCGACGCAACCTATCGGTCCGCTCAAGATCGAGAAGGCACGCTCCAACCATGTGGTAATCAGCTGGCAACCACCGGAGGATACTGGCGGCTGCCCGTTGACGGGATATCTGCTTGAGAAGATGGACGTCGAAAATGGAACATGGCTGCAGGCGGGCGAATGTGGAGCCGATCAGCTGACGTTCGATTTCACGCATTTGCAGAAGGGTCGCAAGTTCGAATTCCGTGTTAAGGCGTATAACAAGGAGGGTGAATCCACGCCTCTGGAAACACTGTTGGCCGTGAAGACGGTTAATCCCTATGGTAAGCTCGTAGCCCATCTGTCTGAGTGTGTGCGTGTGTTCGTGAAAGTGGTACCTTGATTATTTCCATCTTGCTATTATGCTCATTTTTAAGCCAAGTCTGATTGAAAGTACAAAAAATTGATATAGTTGAAGATGCCACTGTCGTGAGAAGGGAATTTTACGGGAAGCGATTTCATGATAACTATTATCTTTGACTCATTTTGCAACGTTCGAAAATAGATCCTCCTGAGGCACCGGGCAAACCAGCTGTCGATGATTACGGTGTAGACTTTGTGGAGCTGAAGTGGGAGAAGCCAGAAAAGGATGGTGGCCGTCCGATCACGCACTACGTGATTGAGTGTAAGAACAAGTTCCTTACCGATTGGACGGAGTGCGCCAAGACGGAGAACGATGACTGCGTCGGTAAGGTGCACGGCCTGAAGGAGAAGGTCGTTTACCAGTTCCGTGTCCGTGCCGTCAACAAGGGTGGCGCATCGAAGGCTTCGGAGCCGAGCGATAATCACACCGTGAAGCACAAGAACCGTAAGTGTTGCAACATTGTTCTCAAATGTCCGTTTACGTTTCGTGTTGTATGTATTTGCAATTGTTTTGTGCACTTTATTGATGCTAATATACATATATTAGAATCTTGTTGATAAGCTGTCAAAGTTGTAAGGCGTTTCCGTGAACGTTCGGATGACTCGGTGCTAAAGTTTTGCTTGCTCGGTATGATCGCGGTCTGTCAAATGGTCAAATTATGTGTTATTAAGTCACTAACGTAAATGTATAAAATGTTTTTTGTGTACCATCCAATATCGACGACAAAAAAAAACAGTGAAACCACGCATTGATCGAACGAACCTTAAGAACATTACGATCAAGGCCGGAAAGTCAATGATCTGGTCGGTCGACGTAAAGGGTGAACCGGAACCAGAGATCATCTGGACGTGGCGTGACGATATTCCACTAACGAACACGCAGAACATCAACATCGAGAATGCTAACTACCACTCGAACTTCTCGATCAAGGAGGCCAAGCGTGCGGATACGGGCAAGTACAAGATTGTGGCCCAGAACGTGAACGGCAAGGACGAGGAAACGGTGGAGCTTGTGGTGCTCGGTGCACCGGGTAGACCGCAGGGCAAGCTGGAAGTGTCGAACGTGACAAAGAAGGGTCTGAAGCTGAAGTGGAAGAAACCCGCCGACGACGGTGGCAGCCCCATCCTGGAGTACAAGATCGAGAAGTTGAAGAACCGCAATGGCAAATGGGTACGCTGCGGTACGGTGTCCGGAGGTCCGGAAATTTTGGAAGCGGACATCACCGGCCTGGACGAAGGAGCCACATACAAGTTCCGCGTAATCGGTGTGAACGCCGAGGGTGACGGTGAACCGCTGGAGTCGGACGAGGTGGTCGCGAAGAACCCGTACGACGAACCATGGAAGCCGGGCACGCCGGAGATAGTGGATTACGACGACAAGTCGGTGAAGCTGAAGTGGGCCGCACCGAAATCGGACGGCGGTGCTCCGATTCAGAAGTACGTGATCCAGAAGAAGGATCGCTTCAAGGACTGGGAGGATGTGAGCGAGGTTGATGGTGGAGAGACGACGGCCACGGTCGAACCGCTGAAGGAGAACACCGAGTGCCAGTTCCGTATCGTTGCTGTCAACAAAGCCGGCCGTTCGCCCGAATCAGACCCAACGAAGTCGCACATAGTGAAACATCGTGCACGTAAGTATATGCAAACGAAAGGTTTTCCGAAACAATCGTTAGCAACAGTTATCAACTGTCCAACCATTGGTTGGTTACTCATTTCACAGTGAAACCACGTATCGATCGTACCAACTTGAAACCAATTGTTATCCGCGCCGGCAAGATGGTACATTACGATGTCAACGTAAAGGGTGAGCCCGAGCCAGAGATTACCTGGATCGTGAGAGATAAGCCTGTGCTGGCTGATGCAAACTACGAAATCATCAACAAGGATTACAATACCAAGTTTACGCTGAAGGACAGCTTGCGCAAGCACAGCGGTGTTTACAAGATCCAGGCCAAGAACGAACACGGTCAGGATGAGGCCGACGTTGAGATCACCATTCTGTCTAGCCCGAGCAGACCGAAGGGTCCGCTGGAGGTGAAGGACGTTACCAAGAACGGCTGCAAGCTGAAGTGGAAGAAACCGGACGACGATGGTGGCAAACCGATCACCGGCTACGAGCTGCAGAAGTTCGACCAGAAGGTTGGACGCTGGGTGCCGATCGGAAAGGCGCCAGCCGATGCCGAAGAGTTCGACGTTACCGGCCTGCAGGAAGGTCAACACTACAAGTTCCGCGTTAAGGCCATCAACGACGAGGGCGAGTCGGAGCCACTGGAAACGGAGGAGTACATCGTCGCGAAGAATCCGTTCGACGTGCCGAAGGCTCCTACGGATGTGGTGATTGTCGATTGGGATAATCAGTCGGCTACGCTGGAATGGAAGCGTCCGACTTCCGATGGTGGTGCAGCTATTACCGGCTACTTCATTGAAAAGAAGGAGAAGGGAGAGTCGAAGTGGGAGCCGGCACTCACCACCTACTCGCCGGAGTGTCGTGCGAAGGTTGTGGATTTGCCGGAGAAGCGTGTCTATCAGTTCCGCGTCAGTGCTATCAATAAGGCTGGAACTGGTGAGGCTTCCGATCCGACCAACTTCCACACTGTGAAGCATCGTTATCGTAAGTATTGCGCCATGTCATTGATCACCCGTATTGCGTTGCTTTGTATGCTAATAAACGAGTCACTTATGGTTTTGTCTTCTAGTCCGGGGTGGAGAGTTTTTCGAAAGAAGGAGCAGTTTCGAGAAGTGTGGAAGTGAATACTTACATTATGTCTTTTCTTTCCCACAGTACGTCCACGTATCGATCGTACCAATCTGAATCCCATCACGATCAAGGCGGGTCTCTCGGTGCAGTACGACATCGATATCGAGGGAGAGCCGGCACCGACGGTGAAATGGTTCCACGGCGAAAAGGAGTTGGCCACGGATGCCGATTACAAGATCGACAACGTGGACTACAACACCAAGTTCTTCATCATGCGTGGTCGTCGCAATCTGACCGGAAAGTACACGATTGTGGCTACCAACTCGCAGGGTGAAGATCGCGCTGAGGTCGAGATCTGCATTCTCAGCAAACCAGGTACACCGGAAGGACCGCTGGAGGCTTCCGATATTCACAAACACGGCTGCAAGCTGAAGTGGAAGGCACCGCTGGATGATGGTGGTATGCCTATCGAGGGATACGAGATCGAGAAGCTGGATCCGTTGACTGGCCAATGGATTCCATGCGGTCAGAGTACGACACCGGAAGCGAACATTTCCGGCTTGCAGGAGGGCAAGCAGTACAAGTTCCGCGTGAAGGCTTTCAACAAGGAGGGTGACAGTGAGCCGTTGGAGATGGAGACGGTCATTATCGCGAAGGATCCGTACAGCGTACCGTCGAAGCCGGGCCGTCCGAAGGCGACCAACTGGAGCAAGGACTTTGTGGATCTGGAGTGGGCCGCACCGAAGTCGGATGGTGGTGCCCCCATTCAGGAGTACATCATTCAGAAGCGCGACAAGGCGTCGCGCAAGTGGCAGGATGCTGCAACGGTGAAGGGCGATCGTACCCGTGGCACGGTGGAAGACGTGGAGGAAGGTCACGAGTATGAGTTCCGCATTGTGGCAGTGAACAGGGCCGGACAGTCGGAACCGAGTGACATCTCGGACTCGGTGATCGCGAAGATGCGTTTCTTGGCTCCGAAGATCGATCGTAAGAATCTAGACAAGAAGATTCTTCGCAGCGGTCAGCTGTTGAACGTGGAGGCCGATGTGACTGGTGAGCCAGCGCCGAAGGTAACATGGGAGTTCAAGGGCAAACTGGTTGATGGCAGGGAGGATGATCGCATCAAGCTGGACAATGAGGAATACAAGACCAACTTGGTGATCCGTAACCTGAAGCGCGCTGACGCTGGTATCTACAAGATTACGGCGAAGAACGATTCCGGCACCGATACGGTCGATTTGGAGCTGGTTGTGTTGGCCAAGCCGTCGAAGTGTATGGGACCGCTGAAGGTGTCGGATGTAACGGCCGATGGTTGCAAGCTGAACTGGCTGCCACCGGAGGATGACGGTGGTGAACCGATCCAGGCGTACATTGTGGAGCGTATGGACGTGGACAATGGACGCTGGATTCAAGTGTGCGAAACCCGGTTCCCAGAGGCTGATGTTACCGGTCTGCAGGAAGGCAAGGAGTACATGCTGCGTGTGAAGGCCGTCAATAGCGAGGGTGAGTCGGAACCGCTGGAGACCGACACCAGCATCAAGGCCAAGAACCCGTACGATGCACCGAGCGCACCCGGTAAGCCGAAGGCAACCGATTGGTCGCGCAAGTACGTCATGCTGGAATGGAAAGAACCGGAAAGCGACGGAAATGCACCGATTCAGAAGTACATCATCGAGAAGAAGGACGTGAACAGCACCAAGTGGCAGAAGGCCATGGAAACGGACGGTCCGGAGACGAAGGCAAAGGTGCCGGACCTGTTCGAAGGAACGACGTATCAGTTCCGCGTGAAGGCTGTCAACAAGGGTGGTCACAGTCCGTACTCGCCACTGTCGGATCCGGTGACTGTGAAGGATCGTTTCGCACCGCCGAGAATCGACCGTTCGACGCTGAAGAACATCACGCTGAAGGGTGGTCAGTCGCTGCGGTTGGACTGCAAGATCAGTGGAGAGCCGGCGCCTACGAAGTACTGGCTGTTGAACAAGGCGCGCGTCGAGAAGGACACTCCGGACGTGCGCGTTGAGTTTGAAGACTACCGCGCGAAGCTTTCCATCAGCAACATCACGCGTGCCCATGGTGGTATCTACGAGATTAAGGCCGAAAATGCGTCCGGCTACGACGAAGCTCAGCTCACGGTGACCGTGCTGGATAAGCCGACGGCACCGGAGGGCCCGCTGAAGGTTTCGAACGTACACAAGGAGGGCTGTTCGTTGAAGTGGAATCCGCCACTAGACGACGGCGGTGTCCCGATCGAGTACTACAATGTGGAAAAGTTCGACAAGGAAACGCAACGTTGGTTGCCTGTTGGACGTACGCACGATACTCACATGGATGTGGCTAATCTTGAACCGGGCCAGGAGTATCTGTTCCGCGTGTCGGCCGTCAACGATGAAGGTGTTTCCGAGCCACTGGCAACGGACACGTACATCACCGCCAAGAATCCGTTCGATGAACCTGGCAAGCCGGGTACACCCGAAGCGTACGATTGGGACAAGAACTTCATCGAACTGCGCTGGACGCCACCGATGACCGATGGTGGTTCGCCAATCACCAAGTACATCGTGGAGAAGCGTACGCACGGTACGATCAAGTGGATCAAGTGCGCTGAAGTGATCGGTAACAAGTGCGAGGCAAAGGTTACTGAGCTGAACGAAGGTGAGGTGTACGAGTTCAAGGTACGCGCCGTGAATGAAGCTGGTCCGGGCATTTGGAGCGATCACAGCAAGCCGATTACTGCCAAGCCACGTAAACGTAAGTATTTGTGTGTGAATTGTTTCCTGACTGGGGGCGCTTAAAATCAAAATTTGTCTTCTTTACAGTGCCACCGAAGATCGATCGCCGCAACTTGAAGAATCTGAGTGTCGCCATCGGAGAACCGTTCGGTTTCGACGTGAAAATCTCGGGTGAACCTGCCCCAGATGTCGATTGGACGATCAATGACCGCATGGTTACGGTGACGACAACTCGCACGATTGATAACGTACCATACAACAGCAAGTTCGCAAACCAAAACCCGGATCGTCGCGATTCGGGCAAGTACGTCATCAAGGCCACGAACAAGTTCGGTAGTGATCAGGTGGAGATTACTGTGACGGTGCGATCCAAGCCGGCCGCACCGGAGGGCCCGCTGGAAGTTAAGGACATGACGAAGGATAGCTGCAAGCTGGAATGGAAGAAACCGAAGGACGATGGTGGTGTCCCGATCGATCACTACGTGATCGAGAAGTTCGATCCGGACAATGGTATTTGGATGAATGCCGGCAAAACCGATGGTCCGTTGACCGAATTCCCGGTTGAGGGACTGGTGCCTGGTCATCGCTACAAGTTCCGCGTGAAGGCGGTGAACCCTGAGGGCGAATCGGAACCGTTGGAAACCGCCGGAACGGTTGTCGCAAAGGATAGCTTCTGTAAGTAGAGCTGGTGTGAGCTCCATTTTGGTAGTTTGATTCTAACAATCGTTTTTTAAAATAGCTGTTCCTGATACGCCCAGCGCTCCAACGGTTGTCGATTGGTCCGAGAACCATGCCGTGCTTAAGTGGCCGGAGCCAGACAACGGTGGCAGCCCCATTACGGGATATATCATCGAGAAGAAGGACAAGTACAGTCCAATCTGGGAGAAGGCAATCGAGACGAATTCACCCAACCCGACCGCTACTGTGGGAGGTTTGGTGGAGGGCAACGAGTATCAGTTCCGCGTGATTGCCATCAACAAGGCCGGACCATCGGATCCATCGGATTCGAGCCGCACGTTCACTGCCAAGCCACGCTTCGCACCGCCCAAGATCGATCGTCGTACGATTCGCGATCTGTCGATTTCGGCTGGCTCTATGCTCAAGTTCGATGTCGCGATTTCTGGTGAACCCGCACCGAAGTGCGAATGGCGCGTCAACAAGGCGATCGTCACGGGAGGTGATCGTCGGCTGGAGATTCTGAATACCGACTACAACTCGAAGTTCATCTTGCGCCCGGCAAACCGTGGCGATTCGGGAGACTACGAAATCACCGCTACGAACTCGTCTGGACGGGATCATGTGCTGGTGCAGGTGACCGTAACGGACAAGCCTGGCCCACCAGAAGGACCGTTGACTGCGTCGGATATTACGAAGGAGTCGTGCAAACTGAAGTGGAAGCGTCCGAAGGATGATGGTGGTTGCGACATTGAGTACTACCAGATCGAGCGCTTCGACGATGATGTGAAGGCATGGGTTCCTCATGCCAGAAGCGTCGAAACCAACGCGGACATCAGTGGTCTGCAGGATGGCAAGAAGTACAAGTTCCGTGTCAGCGCTATTAACGCGGAAGGAGAGTCGAAGCCGCTAGAGATGGCCGGAGACTTCATTGCGAAGAATCCGTTCGACGAACCGTCGGCACCGCGTGACTGCAAGGCCACCGATTGGGGTACTGACTTTGTCAAGCTCGCCTGGCAGCCGCCGGTCAGCGATGGAGGCTCTCCGATCACGGGCTATGTGGTCGAGGTGAAGGATAAGTATGGCGAATGGGAGCGTAAGATGTCCGTGCCAGCCGAAGCAACATCGGCCACTGTGCCTGATTTGATGGAGGGCCAAAAGTACGAGTTCCGCGTGCGTGCTGTCAACGATGCTGGCCCAAGTGACCCGAGCAACGCAACTCCTCCGATCATTTGCAAGCCGCGTAACCAACCACCCAAGATCGATCGTACCAACCTGGTCGAGGTTCGCATCAAGGCCGGCAACAATGTTGTGTACGATGTGAAGGTGTCCGGTGAGCCGGTGCCAACAACGCGCTGGTCGATCAGCAAGCGCGAAATCAAGCCAACCGATCGCTACAAGCTGCAGAACTACGATTACAGCACCAAGCTGACCATTCGCTCGGCAACGCGCGAAGAGAGTGGAACCTACCAGCTGGATGCGGAGAACGAAAATGGCAAGGATACGGCGACGGTGCAGGTGACGGTGCTGGATGTGCCGAGCCCACCGGGAGGCCCACTGAAGGTGGTTGAAATCACTGCCAACACCGCGGTACTGGAGTGGCGTCCACCATCGGACGACGGTGGTTTGCCGATTGATAACTACATTATCGAGAAGCTGGATGAAGTCAAGGGTACCTGGGTGTACGCGGGAGACTCGGGCAGCGCACGATGCAAGGCCGAGATTGATGGACTCATCGAGGGCCACACGTACAAGTTCCGTGTCCGCGCAGCCAACAAGATGGGCAAGTCGGAACCATTGAGCATGGCGAACTCGGTGCTGGCCAAGAATCCGTACCGTGCGCCGGATCGTCCGGAGCAGGTCACCATCAAGGACTACGACAAGGACTACGTCGAGCTTGAGTGGAAGGCACCGGAGAACGACGGCGGATCTCCGATCACTGGCTACGTGGTTGAGAAGCTTGGCAAGTACTCGAGCGACTGGGAGAAGGCAGTGGAAGTGCCGGATGGAGACGCTACGAGTGTGAAAGTGCCGGATCTGATCGAGGGTACCGCCTATCAGTTCCGCGTGCGTGCTATCAACCGTGCGGGTGAAGGTGATCCGAGCAGACCTACGGAGTCGCACATTGCCCGCAGCAAGAACCAGCCGCCGAAGATCGATCGCAACTACCTCTCGAACGTGAAGATCCGAGCGGGACTTACGTTCGAGTTCGATGTACCGGTTAGCGGTGAGCCAGTGCCGGCCAAGGAATGGTCGCACAAGGACAACATGATCATCAACACCGATCGCATCAAGGTGGTGTACGAGAACTACCGGACGAAACTGCGCGTGATTGACGTGAAGCGTTCGGATAGCGGTGTTTACACGCTGACGGCCAAAAACAAGAACGGTATCGATATTGCCAACGTGAACGTAACGATTCTTGACGTGCCGGCGCCACCAGAGGGACCGATCCGCCACGAGAACCTGTCGAAGACGGGTGTGACGCTGATGTGGCGTCCACCGAAGGACGATGGTGGTTCCGAGATTCTGCACTACGTCGTGGAGAAGTTGGATACGGACCAGCTGCGGTGGGTGCCAGTGGGAGAAACCATCTCCACCAAGATCCGCCCGGACAATCTAATCGAGGGCCACTCATACCAGTTCCGTGTGCGTGCTGTTAACAAGCAGGGAGAGTCGACTCCGTTGGTGACGTCGCAACCGATCACGGCGAAGGACCCGTACAACAAGCCGGACAAACCGGGCAAACCGGTGGTGGTCGATTGGAGCGACGATCATGTGGATTTGGAATGGAGCATTCCGAAGAAGGATGGCGGTGCCCCGATCACCAGCTACATCGTGGAGAAGCGTCCACGGTACGGCGATTGGAAGTTTGCCGGTGAGTTTACCGAGCTGTACAAACCTTCCGCCAAGATCAAGGAGCTGACGAAGGACGAAGAGTACGAGTTCCGCGTGTGTGCCGTCAACAAGGCCGGCGTGAGCGACCCGAGCGAACCTTCGGATCCGGTTGTGTGCAAGTCGCGCTTCGTACCGCCGCACTTCAACAAGAACGCGCTGAAGGATCTTGTTGTGCCAGTGGGCAAGAAGATTGCCTATAACATCTCTGTGGAGGCGTCGCCGCAGGTGACGGCTGTGTGGAAGCGCAACGGTGCCGTCATTCCGGAATCGCAGCGTGTCATTCGGGAGGTGTACAACAACGAGGTGTCGCTGGAGATTCCGTTCTCGGTTCGTGATGATACTGGCATGTACACGCTGATCGTCAAGAACGAGTGTGGCGAGTTCTCGGCATCGGCGAACGTGACCGTGCTGGATAAGCCGGCACCTCCGGAGGGACCGCTCCGCATTACCAACATCACTACGGAAGGATGTCGGTTGGAGTGGAAGCTACCCAAGGACGACGGTGGCAGCCCGATCACGCACTACGTCATCGAGAAGATGGATATGTCTCGTGGTACGTGGACGAACGCTGGCATGAGCACCTCGCTGGTGAACGAGATTTCGCGTCTGATCCACAACAAGCGTTACTCGTTCCGCGTGAAGGCGGTGAACGAGATCGGCGAATCGGAACCACTGGACTGTTCTCATCCGATCATCGCGAAGAACGACTACGAGGAACCATCACAGCCACCGAAGCCAGAGGTCCGTGACTGGGACGCCAACTCGGTTACGATCCAGTGGAACCCACCGAAGTCGGATGGTGGAGCCGCGATCACGGAGTACATCGTGCAGAAGAAGGAGAAGGACAGTCCGTACTGGAGTAACGCTGGCCGTGTGCCTGGTATCAAGCGCGATCTGCAGATTCCGGATTTGGCAACGGAGACGGAGTACGAGTTCCGCGTGATTGCGGTGAATGCGGCCGGCGAATCGGAGCCATCCGATGCGACGGATGCTGTGCTGACGCGTTCGCGTTTCATTGCACCGAAGATCGTGACACCGATGCGCGATATGGTGGTGAAGGCTGGACTGATCTTCCACCTGGACATCAACTTCACGGGCGAGCCAGTGCCGGAGGTTGAATGGACTCTGAACGGCAAGCCGGTCAAGACGGACAAGCGCACAACTTTGACCGCGCTGGGGCACCACACGATCGTACATACCGTGAACTGCAACCGAGGCGACTCGGGTACGTACAAGCTGGTGGTCAGCAACTCCAGCGGTACAGATGAGGGTAGCTTCAATCTGACGGTGCTCGATCGCCCAGATCCACCACAGGGCCCGATGGTGTACGAAGAAATCACGGAGAAGAGCGTAACGATTTCGTGGAAGCCACCACTAGACAACGGCGGCTCAGAACTTACCGGCTACGTGGTGGAGAAGAAGGACCTGACGCACGGTGGTGGTTGGGTGCCAGCTGTCGCTTACGTTAGTCCGAAGTACACGCACACCGTTGTTCCGCGGTTGAACAAGGGCAACAAGTACGAGTTCCGCGTTATGGCCGAGAACTTGCAGGGTCGCTCGGATGGACTGATGAGCGGACACCCGGTAGTGGCCAAGGATCAGTTCGTTGTACCCGGACCGCCGACGAAGCCGGACATTATCGATAGCGGATACGATCAGATTACGCTCAGCTGGAAGCCACCGATCAGCGATGGAGGCTCGCGCATCTCGGGATACAACATTGAGCGTCGCGATTTGGCTACCGGACGCTGGATTCAGGCGAATAAGCACCCGGTGCCGAACATTGAGTACACGGATACGGGTGTCATTAAGGGTCATCAGTACGAGTACCGTGTGTCGGCCGTCAATCAAGCCGGACAGGGCAACCCGAGCGATTCGTCTGTCAAGTGCTGGGCAAGACCGATGCAACAGGCTCCTGCACTTAATATGGACAGCTTCAGCAAGCGCACTATTAAGGTGCGTGCCGGTGAACCGGTTGTCATCACTATTCCACTGGTAGGCGCACCGCTGCCAACTGTCGAATGGTCTCGTGGCGGCACCAAGATTCCGGAGACTTCGCGCGTTTCGATCGATACGAACATGGAGCAGACGGTGTTCCGTATCGACAATAGCAACCGCAACGACTCGGGCACGTACAAGATTAAGGCATCGAACCAGTACGGCGAAGATGTCAAGGAGTTCGAAGTGATCGTCGTCGATCGACCACAGCCACCGAAGTATGTGTCCGGTCTGGAGACGACGCAGGACAGCGTTACGCTCAACTGGGACGCACCGTCGGACGACGGTGGCTCCGAGATTACCGGATACAGCATCGAGTACAAGGAGTTCCCGTCGGACAACTGGAAGATGGTCTACGGTACTGTGCCTCGTTGCTCGCACACTGTCAAGCACCTGACGGAGAACCACGAGTATGTGTTCCGCGTGCGAGCCGAGAACATCTACGGAGCGTCGGAGCCGACCGAGAGCAAACCAATCTCGCCCAAGAGCCCCGACCCGCCAGAGGCGGTTGACAAACCGACCATCACGGACTACACGCCCAGCGCGTGCACGATCGCATGGAAACCACCGCGCGTACAAACGCGCCCGGTTGTGGGATACTTCGTGGAGAAGCGTGAGCGCGGTACTGGCGAGTGGGTGCAGGTCAACAACTATCCAACGACCAACACCACCTACACCATTCCGGATCTGATGGAAGGCTTCCGGTACGAGTTCCGTGTCAAGACCGTCAACGAAGTCGGTGTGAGCAAGCCGAGCGAACCAACCGATCCGATTACCGCATCGCACCAGCGCAAGCGTCCGAACCAGCCCGACCCACCGTCGATCGACAAGATTACACGCAACAGCGTTAACCTGTCGTGGCGTACGCTGCGTCGCGATGCGAAGGAGAAGATCAAGGGCTACATCGTGCAGTACCGCGTTAAGGACGACGAGAAGTGGCTGGATGCCAACGCTCCGAGCGACCTGATCGCGGACCAGGCGTACCGCGTGGAGAACCTGGACGAAGGCAAAGAGTACCAGTTCCGGCTGATTGCCGTCAATGAGATCGGCATGTCGGACCCTTCGCGGCCAAGCATTTCCGTGACGCTGGCCGAACAGCCGAACAAACCGATGATGGATCTGCGCAACGTACGCGACATCACCGTGCGCGCGGGTGAAGACTTCAACATCCACGTGCCGTACGCGGCGTTCCCGAAACCGGTCTCCACGTGGTTCGTCAATGAGGAGCTGCTGGACGACAGGGACAAGCGCTTCCACACGCAGCTCACCGATGAGGCGGCTAGCATCGTGGTGGTGAAGAGCGTGCGTGCCGATACGAAGCAGTACCGGCTGATGCTGAAGAATCCATCCGGTTACGATATTGCCACGTGCAACGTGAAGGTGCTGGATCGTCCGAGCAAGCCGGAGAACATCGGCGTCGAGTCGTACGGTGGGGAGCACCTGGTGTTGTGCTGGAACGCCCCGCTGGACGATGGAGGCTCGAAGGTCACGAACTATGTGGTGGAGAAGAAGGATAAGAACTCGAACGCATGGACCAAGGTCAGCAGCTACTGCACGACCACGTATCTGAAGATCCGTAACCTGCGTCTGAATCAGCTGTACGATTTCCGCGTGTACGCCGAGAACAAGTACGGCCTGTCAGAACCGGCGCAGGCCGATTCGATCGTTGCCAAGCATCCGTTCGATCCGCCATCGCAGCCCGGCACGCCGAGCCGTGTGGAGACGACGGAGGATACGATCACCATCACCTGGACGAAGCCGGCCAGCAACGGTGGATCGCCGGTCACGCACTACATCGTGGAGAAGAAGCTCGCCACCGAGGGCCACTGGTCGAAGGTGCAGCAGGGCACTCTGAAGGATCTGATGTGCAAGGTGACGGGACTGTCGGAGAACCACGAGTACGTGTTCCGCGTGGCAGCGGTGAACGCGGCCGGTACCAGCCCGTACAGCAACCCGTCGGATCCGATCATGGTCAGTGCGGCGTTCACCGCCCCGAAGATCACGTCCGACATTGGCATGCGCGACATTTTGGTTATTGCGCGCGATCCGTTCAAGATTATTGTGCCGTACACAGCCACACCGAAGCCGGATGCCATCTGGATGGTGAACGGCAACGAGGTGTCGCGCAACGAGCGCATCGAACTGCCGATCAATGACACGGAGGCGATCTTCAAGAACGACAACTCGAAACGCATCGACTCGGGCAGCTACACGATCCATCTGGTGAACTGCGTCGGCAAGGATACGGCATCCTGTCGGGTGTTGGTGGTGGACAAACCGTCGCCACCGATCGGTCCGCTCGAGGTGTCCGAAATTACGCCCGAATCGTGCACGCTGTCCTGGAAGACTCCACTGGACGATGGTGGCAGCCCGATCACCAACTACATCGTCGAGCGGTACGAACCGCTTGGCTACTGGACGAAGGCCAGCAGCTTCGTGCGCAGCACACACTACGACAACATGGGCATGGAGGCGAACAAGCCTTACAACTTCCGCGTGCGCGCTGAGAACCAGTACGGTGTGAGTGATCCGCTCATTCTGGAGGAACCGATCGTTGCTCGCTATCCGTTCACCGTGCCGGATCCACCGAATCCGCCACGTGTGTCGGACTGGGATGCGAGCTACGTCACCGTCACCTGGGAGCGTCCGCTCATGGATGGCGGTTCTCGCATCCAGGGTTACCGGTTCGAGTATCGTGATGTGCTGGACAGCACCTGGATCACGAACAACTTCCTCATCAAGGACAACAGCTACCAGGTATACAACCTGCAGCCGGGCCGCGAGTACGAGTTCCGCGTCCGTGCTCAGAACGCTGCAGGTGTGAGCAAACCGTCCGCATCGTCGAAGAAGTTCAAGATCCACGGTAAGATCACACCACCGTCCGCGCCGGGTGCACCGGCGGTCGTGAAGGTGGGCAAGAGCTTCGTCGATCTCAGCTGGACCACGCCGGCCAGCGACGGTGGCTCGAAGATTCTTGGCTACTACGTGGAGCGCCGCGACATTGGTGGCGCACGGTGGGTAAAGTGCAACGAGAACAACATCCCGGTGACGGAGCTGACCGTGACGAACCTCATCGAGGGTGGAGTGTACGAGTTCCGCGTGTACGCCGTCAACCACTACGGCGTGTCGCCGCCGTCACCCGAAACGCGCTCGGTGCGCATTGGCGAGCAGCTGAATACGGAGAAACCGGAGTGGGTGAAGCGATTGAAGTTCCACCTGGTGCCGCTGGGTAAGTCGGTGGAGCTGTCGTGCGAAGCGCACGGTAAGCCCGAGCCGACGTGCCGCTGGTTGCGCAACGGTAAGGAGATCACGCACGGCGGACAGTTCGCGCTGGAGAGCAAGAACGGCGTCTTCTCGCTGCACATTTCGAACGTTACGTACCGCGACGAGGGTGACTACACGTGCGAGGCACTGAACTTCGTTGGTGTGATCCACACGACCGGTGCGCTGAAGATCGGAGTACCACCGAAGCTGGTCAACATCCCGTCCGATGTGTACCTGGTAAAGGGTGACAATGCGAAGATCAAGCTGTGCTTCCACGGCGACCAGCCGATGGAGGTTAACATCTCGAAGGACCGTGAGAAGCTGATCGAAACCGAGCACATCAAGTACACCGTGTTCGATGACTACGCGGTTATCTACATCCGCGATGTGCTGGACACGGACAAGGGTGTGTATCTGGTGAACTTCAAGAACGACAGTGGCAGCGTGTCGTGCAACGTGAACGTGCACGTCACGGGACTGCCTGGTCCGCCGACGGGCCCGCTGCTGGTGAGCCACGTCACGAAGAACATGTGCACGGTGTCCTGGAAGCCGCCAGCACACGACGGTGGCCGCAAGGTGACGCACTACATTGTGGAGCGCCGCGACATCAAGTCGCAGCACTGGCTGATCGTTTCGAACTACGTGAAGGAATCGCAGCTGATCATCAAGGGTCTGATCGAGGGCTCGGAGTACCTGTTCCGCGTGTCGGCCGTCAATGAGAATGGCATCGGACCGGCGCTGGAGGGTGTCGACCCGATCAAGGCTCGTGGCCCGTACGACCTGCCGTCGGCACCGGGTGTCCCGATCATCCATGAGGTTGGTGGAGACTTCGTCAACCTGGAGTGGGAGAAACCGGTCTCGGACGGTGGCGCACGCATCCAGGGCTACTGGATCGAGAAGCGCGAACAGGACACGGACACGTGGCAGCGCGTGAACACGACGCTGTGCATGATCTGCACGATCAACTGCGCGAACCTGGTCGAGGGACGTCATTACGAGTTCCGCGTGGCGGCCCAGAACGAGATCGGCGTGTCGGAGTTCTCGAAGGCATCGCAGCTGGTGAAGGTGGTCGATCCGGATGTGGTGAAACCGCCGGAGGTCGTGAAGCCACTGAACACGCTGACCTGCGTGCAGAACCGTGGGGTCGAGTTTGTGTGCAAGATTACCGGTGTCCCGCGGCCGCGCATCACCTGGCACAAGGGTGCGCGCGAGATTTGCTCCGGCTCTCGGTACCACATGTACAGCGATGGCGATACGCACCATCTGGCCATCAACGACGTGTTCGGCGAGGATGCGGATGAGTACACGTGCCGAGCGGCTAACCGTGGCGGTGTACGATCGACCAAGGCATCCCTGATCATCAAATCGCCACCGAAGTTGAACGTGCCGCCGCGCTTCCGCGATACGGCCTTCTTCGACAACGGTGAGAACATCGAGATCAAGATTCCGTTCACCGGATTCCCGAAACCGAGATGCCACTGGACGCTGAAGGGCGAACAGATCGAGTCGGGCAGCCACTACCACATCGAGACGCGCGAGCGCCATACGGTGCTGACGATTCGCGATGGTTCGCAGCTGGACTCGGGCAACTACACGATCACGATCGAGAACGAGCTGGGACAGGATACGGCTGACATCAAGATCCAGATCAGCGACCGTCCTGACAAGCCGCGCAATCTGACCATCGACCAGATTGGACTGGATCATGTGACGCTGAGCTGGCTGCCACCGTCGTGGGATGGCGGTGCCAGCATCACGAACTACATCGTGGAGAAGCGCGAGGTGCCACTGTCCACCTGGATTCGTGCTGGTACGACGCGCTTCAATCAGCTGATCATTCCGCACCTGTCACCGGGACATCAGTACGAGTTCCGCGTGTTTGCCGAGAACGTGTACGGCCGCTCGGAACCGTCCGACCAGACGGAGCTGATCAGTCTGAAGGATCTGGGCATCAAGCCGGCCAAGCGCGTCAAGTACGAGCTGGATGAGAATGGCAAACCGAAGCGCCAGGGCAAGAAGGAGGCTATCTCGGACTACGACGACTACGTCTTCGACATCTACTCCAAGTACCACCCGAAACCGGTGGAGATTTCGAACAAGAGCGTGTACGATCAGTACGAGATCCTGGAGGAGATCGGTACGGGTGCGTTCGGTGTGGTCCATCGGTGCCGCGAGCGCAAGACGGGCAACGTGTTTGCCGCGAAGTTCATACCGGTGTCGACGAACGCGGAGCGCGAGCTGATTCGCCGCGAGATCGACATCATGAACCAGCTGCACCACCGCAAGCTTATCCATCTGCACGACGCGTTCGAGGACGAGGATGAGATGGTGCTGATCTACGAGTTCCTGTCGGGTGGCGAGCTGTTCGAGCGCATCACCACGGAGGGGTACCGCATGTGCGAGCAGGAGATCATCGAGTACATGAAGCAGATCTGCGAGGCGGTGAAGTACATGCACGAGAAGAACATCATCCATCTGGACATCAAGCCGGAGAATGTGATGTGCCAGACGCGCAACACCAACCAGGTGAAGCTGATCGACTTCGGTCTGGCGACGAAGCTGAACCCGAACGAGATGGTGAAGATTTCTACGGGTACGGCTGAGTTCGCGGCGCCGGAGATCGTAGAGCGTGAGCCGGTCGGTTTCTACACGGATATGTGGGCAGTTGGTGTGTTGGCGTATGTGCTGGTTAGCGGCCTTTCGCCATTCGCCGGCGAAACCGACATCGACACGCTGAAGAACATCAAGCAGGGTACGTGGGAGTTCGATGAGGTTGCGTTCCGCGACGTGTCGGAGGAGTGCAAGGACTTTATCCGTCGCCTGCTGATCAAGAACACCGAGAAGCGCATGACGGCGCACGAGTGTCTGATGCACGCGTGGTTGAGCGACACGTACAACAGCTCCACCTCGCTGATCTCGATCGAACGCTACAAGCAGATCCGCGACCTGATCCGCAGAAAGTACGAGAACTGGGCGTCGTTTGTGCTGCCGCTGGGCCGCCTGTCGGAGTACTCGGCACTGCGCAAGCTGCTGATCCAGCGGTACAAGATCCACGAGACGTCGGTCGATCGTCGCCAGGCGGCACCGCGCTTCGTCATCCGTCCGCAGTCCGCGTTCTGTTACGAGGGCCAGAGTTGCAAGTTCTACTGCCGCGTGATCGGTGTGGCCACGCCGGTACTCACCTGGTACCACAACAACCAGGAGCTGAAGCAGTCGGTCAAGTTCATGAAGCGTTACGCCGGCGACGACTACTACTTCATCATCAACCGCGTGAAGCTGGACGACCGCGGCGAGTACATCATCCGCGCCGAAAACCACTACGGTGCGCGCGAGGAGGTGATCTTCCTGAACGTGCACCCGATGTCGAAGCAGGTGCCGATCTACAAGCCAGAAACGTTGACGATCCGCAAGCGCGAACCAAGCCCGCGTCCGTTCTGGCAGGAGGAAGCCGACTCGGCACCGTCCTTCACGTTCGCGCTCCGTCCGCGTGTCATGCAGCTGCGCGACACCTGTAAGCTGTTGTGCTGCGTGACCGGCAAGCCGATGCCGTCGGTGAAATGGTACAAGAACGGACGGGAGCTGAGCAAGTACGAGTACACGATGACGCACACCGATGGTGTGGTGACGATGGAGATCATCGACACGAAGGTTGAGGATTCCGGCGAGTACAAATGCGTGGCCGTTAATCCACTCGGCAAGGCGGAAACCTCTTGCGTGGTGATCGTTGAGGATCATCGCGCCGAGCAGCAGCTGGCTGCCAAGCCGGATGTGAAGAAATCGACCCTCAAGAAACCGGAACCAGCAAAGACGGCTTCATCTGGATCGCGACTGGGAGCACCGACGAATGAGGCTAGATCGAGGAACTCGACCCGCGAACTGATTCGTAAGTTATCTATTGGCCTGTGCTATTGTGTTGATGGTGATACTCACCTGAGAGATTTGTTTTTCTCTCTCTAGCGCTGCAATCGGACAGCTTGATGCATCCACCGGAGTTCACGAAGCAGCTGAAGGATGTGGTTGCGGCCGATGGCGAACCACTCCAGCTGAACTGTCACGTCAACGGTGATCCGCTGCCGCAGATCGTCTGGACGAAGGACGGCAAGAAGCTGAGCTCGTCCGACGTGATCGACATCAAGTACAAATCGGGTATCGCCAGCCTGCGCATCAACGAACTCTTCCCGGAGGATTCGGGCGTGTACCTGTGCACGGCCAAGAACTCGATGGGAGAATCGTCCACCCAGTGCACACTGGATGTGAAGAGTGAGTGAAGAGTGAATGGGTTGTGTGATACTAACTGACCGTACTGAATGCGATACGTTTTTCTCATGTTCACAGAGGGTCCCACGTCGACGTCGCGCCCGGAGGGTAAGGGCATCCCGATCAAGGCACCGGTCATCAAGAAGCACGCCGACTCCGGCTACTACAAGGACGGCTCGGAGGTGTTCGTCTCCTGCAGCATCAACTGCACCGATCCGTTCAACGTGATCTGGCTGCACGACAACCGGGAGATCAAGAACTCGGCCGACTTCGAATACCTGAACGACGGCGACATCTACACGCTGCACATCGCCGAAATCTTCCCGGAGGACGCCGGCACGTACACGTGCGAGGCGTTCAACAAGGGCGGCGAGAGCTTCAGCTCGTGCACGATCACCGTCCTGTCGCAGGATGAGCAGAAGGACAAACCGACCTTCGCCAAATTCCCGGCTTCGTTGAGCGTCCTCGACGGAGCCAAGGCTGTGTTCACCTGCGAAACGTACGAAGCGCCGTCGAAGCTGCAGTGGTACAAGGACGGTGAGCCGATCAACGAGTCGTCGAACCGGTACCGGTTCGTGAAGAAGGACAACAAGTACACCTTCTCTGTGGCCAAGTGTTCGTTCGAGGACATCGGTCAGTACCAGGTGCGGGTGGTGACGCGAGCCGGCGATGCTCTCGCATCGTTCTCGCTCAACGTCAGTGCCTAGAGCGGGTACGCACCGTGTCCGAGCGAGCACTACGTTAACCTGTAATTATAGCGTATAGCGTGTAAGCGTAGGCGATAGAGTCGAATTGTTTTTATTTTATTTTTTTGTATAAACATATTTTGGGCCGGGAATGTGCATAGCGGGCAAGGTGCACGTGCAAGCATCGATATATTTATATATTTATTTTATCTGTTTTTTTCCTCGAAACGCAAGTTGTTAAGTTTTATTTTTGTAAAGTATTATTATTGAATTAAAGGAATGGTATTTTGCAGTTTTGTGTGTCTCGTCTAGCGAAAATTGGGCTGATGACAGGTTAAAGCTCGGAATCGGTATCCTTCGGGCTTCGCTCTTGTGCGGTTTAATGTCAGATTCAGCGCGAGACACACCGGTGTCCCGGGTTGGGACGAGCGCCAAGACGACGTTTGGCAGCAGGTGCGATTGTTGGCACAGTCATGACGTTGTTAAATTACCTTCTTGAGCACCGAGGAAGCCCCAAACTTTGCCGCCCTATTGATGCGGAGCATCAATCCTTTTGCCGCAACAGTGGCCGAAGCCGTCGGAAAGCGTACCAGCTATTAATTATCAAACTTTGGTTCGGTTTGCGGAGCGAAGGGTCGGTGAGAGCAACCATTAGGCTACAATCGTTACGAGCATCCGATCGATCGACAGCGTTGATGGAAGTTTTGGCAAAGCTCATCGTTTACGGTTTCTGCTAGGGTGGCTGGTTTTTTGTATGGCGAAAGGGGGACAGTTTTTTTCAACCGATTTCTCCGCCTGCTAATGTTCTTTTAGATCCATGGTTTGATGATGCAGACTTCGTACGTAGACCCCGGGAGACATGGCCCGGTAGAGAACATAAATCCGACTCCCACTGTTATCGTTGAGGTCGAACACAATCCCGCCCTGTTGTGGCCGCATGCATTTACATAGACTATTGGTTGTTGTCGAACAGACAAAGTTTCGCCCGGATGGTCGTTGTACCGTCTTGCTGGGGTTGATATAATAATGAAAAAATAAAACGCACCCAGCGCTCATCTAAAACCCATCCGGCGACCGGACTGGTTCCGCACACGGTGGTATTGAAACATCATTGTCAAGCTCTGGAGCTCTGGGCAGGATACAATCGGCTTAAGGTTTTTGTTGTTGTTTTACTCCGTCCTCCGTTCGGAGTCGCCAATTTAAAGTCACCCGGGCGACGTCGGCTCCCGCCGAGACAAGCTGCAAAGTTATCGTCTGCCGTGACAAACGCATTAGCAAAAAGTCGGCACTCCTTCGGTCTCCTGTACGACGGAGCGTCCCTTTGATGGACGAGGAAATAAACTTTCCGGGCAGAAGGATTGCCCAGCGGGATGGTGTCCTGCGAAACGGTGAGGTTGTAACGAAGGTAACGAGACAGACGCTAGCGTTGGAGGCAAACTAACTCCCCGATTTGGTCCAATGGGAAGCCAAAAATATATGTACATGTTGATTTTAAGTCCAACCGTTCGGTTACCCTCGGGGACATACGGTTGAGGGATTAATAACATGCTATAGATCAACTGCACCGTGCAGGTCCCGAATGGGTAACCGTTGCGAGTCCGCCAGAGGTGCGGCAGGGATTGTGCCGTCGACTACTAATCCACCGCCGATGTGGACGATATTAATTATGTCCTGTCAGTCGCTGAAGGGTGCATGAGTTTCGCAGCAGAAAGAAGCGAAATTTCGCGCTTCAACTCAACCACTTCGCTTTATGATGGGTTTTAGCTATGACAGGACGCCACTCGACCTGGGACGAACTGGTTCGGTGTTCCTCCAAAAAAAAAAACGTTAACCTTCACCCGTACGCGCGTGATAAGGTAAGGACGGAAATCACGATTTCTTCAAATCGTTCCTTCCTGCTCTGCATGCGTACGCGACTGTCGGGCAGCTCCAGCAGGGGCGTTATGACTTTGGCATTTGCGTGCGGAGGTGCATTTAGCCGGGTCTCTCTCTCTCTCTCTCTCTCTCTCTCTCTCTCTCTCTCTCTCTCTTTCTCTGTCTCGAAACCGCCAAATTACAGAGGTTGAAATTATATTCAACACACACACACATGGCTGACGGAATTTACTTGGCGAAGGAACGTTCTGAGAAGATGATTTTTGCGAAATGATGATTGCTTCCTACAGCCGCTGCCCGGGGTCGGCTGCTGCACGCGGGTGTGCGATTATTATGCACTTCAACATTCCGGCACGGGCACGGGGAGAGCAAATGAGCTGTTAAGCGTTTGTACATCATAAACGCATTTGGCAAGTTATAAGATGAACGAGCGAGCGAGCTTGAATTGATAAAAAATGACCATTTAAAGACACGCCATTCGACCAACCGGTCATTTCGGGCGAGTTTGACGACGTGCTTTAAGTTGTGCTCACGCTGGAAGCACACGGGTACGAGTTAAGATAGGATAAATCAACCTGTTTTGGACACCTAAGTGCAGTTGACGAAAACTGTCAAGAGTGCGACTGCGGTTTTCTTCAAGAGTACCGAGAATACTACGCATTATTCGGGGTAAAAATAGTTCTTCTCAAGGTGGACAATCTAGTTTTGAAAACAGTTTTGAGTAAATTGAGCAAATCAACAATCTTGCATCTTCAAATCAGCAATGCAGCTTCAAAAACTCACGGATGATAGCTTATTTCTAAATCTTTTATTTCTAGTCCATCATTTGTAGCAAACAATCTGTAGTATGTTTCGTTTCTATTCTACGCCTCCTGACGATGTAATCTCGACAAACTCGTTTAGATGAAGCCGTTCCTCAACACTCCAGTCGAATGGTTTCGGCTCTTCCTACGTTCGATCTCCATTTGTCGCCCGAACCATCTCCACGGGCCAACCACTCACGCATGAAGATATTAAAAACAACTAAATGCATATCTCTGACGATCGCTATTCAGGTGGGCTGCTCGTGGTTGCTGCTCGTAACCGAACAGAACCCGCGCGGAACATAATCCATCAACCTGTTTTCTCCAACTCAAACTCAAAACAAACCGACAAAAAACGCCTAGATAAAGACGTAGAATTCGGCTAGTTGTGGGAGGTGCGGGAAACGGTAAACGGGGCTAGCGCGTGGAACTACACGGACGTGGCGTGGTGTACATTTCGATTAAGAATTACGCTTCGAAACACATTCGTTCGTTTCGAAACTGTCAATCATCAGCCCATAGATTTTGTGCTGCCTGGGGCCGAGGGGCTGGATGGGTCTCCTCCTACAAAACGCTACTACTACGCATGACTCCGGGCCGGCACACCTTACCTTACTCGCACGGACCACGGCCAGTTTGAAATCGAAAGTTCGTCGAACTCGGAGCCGGAGTTAATCCCTGCCCGGTCCGATCGTAGCGTAGCCGCTGGGCAGGGATGGCTGACACCGTAGGAAGCCAGCCCGAACGCAGAGCGCGCCCGTGTGGACAAGAACAAGGCCACGATCCATCAAACGTCAATCCTCATTTGCATATTTTTCGATGAGCGGATGTGATGCGACCTGAGCGACTGGAAGCGGTAGAACTTTTGGGTCTGCCTGTGCTCGTCACGAACCACAACGGGTATGAATGAGTTCATGGGTTGATCGTTCTCGCGGAGCCTGCTTGGATGTTACCTAGCTGGCAGATGAGGATCGCACAGACACGAACAGCTTCGTGTCGGGAGACAGCTGCACGCATGCATTTCGAATGCATGAGACCGCGAGCCGAGCGGTTCGTGACAAACGGACCACTGCATTCGGCGTATTTGTGTTAGGTAATCACTGGCACGATATGTACGTGAACAATTTCAAAATTCGTATCTGTGTGGATCATACCTGCCTTTGACAGTGCATTTCCTGGCTCATGTCATATGCTTCTATGATTTCCTCAACAAAGGCAGAGAGCGAGAGAAGGAGAGAATGAGATCGTACGCACGCGTTTGTTCGGCCGAACGGGGTGAATAACACCGAAATGGAGCTGAGGTGGGAAAACACATTCTTGGGTGTAAGAACCACATGAACCCGTTGACTTACGCGGTTCCTCGAATTCCAGCAATCCGATCGGCGATATCTTCATAATGCTGAAGTGTGCATAAATTTGTGTGCCCAATGGGGCGTGCGGGCGTGCGTATGTCCCGAGACCCTGCGGTCGAAGACAGCGCTGACCGCAGCGGCAGCAGCAGCAGCAGCGGGAGCACCAGCAGCATCGAGAATCGATCGGAGTCGTAAGCCACGAGAATGCATAAATCATAAGGTGCATTCATACGGTGCGACTTTTAATCCGCCCAGCACGGCCCACTGCTAAGGGACCGTGCCAAATTCGATGCTTAAATTTGACCGCTGCATGAATCATCTACTTACGGCCCCAGCACGCTCGTTTTGTGGCTCATTACGAGGCTGGGGTTGGGGTTGACATTTAACCGGGAAAGAGGCTTAATCGCGGTGAAAAATATGGTGCCATGCTCGTCGCGGAACGCAAATTGGGCTTGAAAGGTATTATTAATTAAATGGAATAGACATTGCGGGTTGGAAAGTCTAACTGGCGGAGTTCTGGACTGAACAAAACACTATTTTGATATGTACCGCATGGAGGCACTAGGTGGATTCGTTGTTTCAGCGACGAAACAGGGCAATAAATCAAACCCATATGACCGATGGATAGAGCATTGCAAATGAATCTTATTCTAATACGTATGGTCAAACGCTCCGATTGAGTCACACGACCATGTTATAAATTGACAGTCTTTTATCCACTCCCATTTCGAGACAAGAATGGGCCAAAGACCGTGTCCATTCCGCGATGCGAACGAGTCAGCGCACTCAGCGAAATCGAAAAGAGCACCCCGCCGTCCCATCGGTTGGTTACATAAGTTTTTTCACTCCCATGCAAAAGGGTAACAATCTCATCCACCGGGCGCGAGTTAACAAACACGGGGGGTTGGGATGGTTTCGGATTCCTCGGACAGAGTAACGTTCTTGTTGAGAGCTGAACTGAGAGTGTCGTGTATTTTCGGGTTTGGTTCTTAAATATAATTATCTAATCCTATTTTACAATGAGAAGGAGTGGGACGGAAGATTAAAGGATTCAGTGGAGTACCTGATGTCGGGTATTTCCAATCGGCTGATGGGATTGGGATCTGGGTATTTCCAATCCGGGTTTGCTGGGTACGTTGGCGGTATGGCGACAGTTGGTGAATTGCTCTTAAAACAATATGCTGGATCGATGTGGGCGGGAAGGACATTTTATGGTGATGTCTAGATGAGCGGCGTGTTATGCGTCCGTGGTCTATTCTTCAGGTAGGCGTCAAAATAGGGTGCATCCGGTGAATGGGTAGTGGTGACGAATGTTAACTCGCGCACGGACACACACACACATACATACATCCGGTCAGTCCGGGAGTGATCATTTCTGGACCGTTTATTGCGGTCGCAGCTCGCGTCACGCCGGCGATGGTGCCGGTGCCGGGGTTGGACCTTTTGCGCTTTGCGATGATGAATGCATGCGGCCGGCAGCGGTGCATTCTAAGCCGGTGCGGGCAACGCGTTGCAGGCAGGCGTACTAAATAATTAGAAACGCATGCAATCATTATTCTACCCCGTATGATCCCGTTCTATGAATGGGTTAATTACGGCGAAGGTACTTACGGCCGCCGGAGTCTTTGGAGCGGTGCTCGGGAGATTGCTGGCGGTGAGGCGCTTGGAATGTGGGTTAGTTCGTTGACAGCGTCGTCAGTGGGATGGCTGTTGATTCTGCTGTCCATGAACGATGTTTTAATATTGCAACGTTAGGTGTTTCCAAAACTCCGCCTGTCAAGAGATATAAAACCTCTAGTGGACAAGATTGGTTACAAGGTTTATCATTTCTCTTTTCCATTGTAAAAGAAACGATCCGTTGCATCCGCAGAAGCTGTCATCTACAATTTCTGCAACGTAGGGACAATAAGGCATATGAGAGAGAAGCGATAGAACATAGAGTATTTTGCAATTTCCACTCACTTTTGTTAGTTTGATTGATCTCACCACAAAGGAAAAAACTTCATTCATTTGAATTTATTCATTGCAATCGAAAACCACGGATAGAATGACGTTGAGGAAATGGAGAACTTAATGTACAATAATAAACATAAATTGAGTCATGTGTGGTTTCTCCTTAAAGCAAGTTTTTTCCAATGGAAAGAAGGTTAATACTCTTTCACTAACGAGTTGCTTGCATATTTCAAGCAACTTATGTAAATATTTACTGAGTTGCTCCATTTGATCGAATATATAGTTTGCAAAGAATCTAGCCATGACTCTCTTCATTCACAAATACAATGCGTTCCATTGTAGTCAGTGATCGTCTGAAGAAGAAGAAGCTATAGCAATACCAAAACCCGTCTTGACATTTAATGAAAGCTAATCAACTTTCCATGTCGTGCTGTAGTGCATTCGCCGTGTGCATACACCCGGAGACACTTTCCATCTGGACCGAGCACTTTTACCGCGCGGACGAGAACAGAACGCATGATCTCGTACATCCTCACTTTCATCTTGCACCACAATCGACCAGCTACTGACGTCCGTGGCCCGTGTGCAATGTTTGCTCAAGTTAATCGCTATGCAAATAGTGCCCTTCCACCGCGACCCACCTGTCGCCAGCCGGAGAGTTTAAGTGATGTTTGTTGCTGTTTTAACCGCTTTTTGCCAACCCACCTTCAACCGGCTCGCTCGCAAGTGGCGGTTCATTCAAGTTGCAGTTCTGGTCTCCTCCATCGCACGCTCTTCCCTCTGGGACAGGAACCAGACAGGCACGCTCGTCACTCGGTCGCAGAGTGGCTGCTCCGCAGCCGCAGAGTGGAGCAGACCAATAAGTTATTAATCGCTTCTTGCAGCAACCTGTAGCTTAATGATTTAATAAGCTTCTGCGTAACACGGCGGAGACCTTTTGCCCGTTTTCTTTATCTTGCGCCCCTCGCTTCGTGCACATCGCGCGGGACGCGCCCGTTGGAGTTCTTGTCACGCGAGCCGAGTTCGTTGAACCGCGCACCAATCCAGCCACGGTTCGCTGACGTGGCGGCGCGTTGACGGATTATAGAGGACCCTGGGACGCCGCTCGTTGTTCCCCTGCCTGTGGTTTAGCGGGTGAACTATACATCCTCCTTCTTCCACCTTCCAGCCCTGCTGGGACGCTGAAAAGGAATTTCGAAACGAGTTGATTGAGATTTTAACCGCATCATTTCGTTATCGATTAACGCAAATGACCACGCGCCTGGCCGGCGCGCCTGTATGTGTGCAGCACGCGAATGCAGCGGGCCTTCGAATATTGGAAATGAAGCCTTACCGTGCAGCACCTGGCGGTGCCGGCGGTGTGGCTTTCGAGTCGGAATGTAATTAAATACGGTTACCGTTCTTAACGCTCGTCACGTACCGACGGTGGTAATCGTCAGGACTTCGGCATGCGTCGCGACCACGCGAAGGATGGAGCGGTGGCACGTCGGGCACCGTTGGGGGAAACGATCCGTTGGCACGCGAAAGCGCACTGATTGAATTGTGAACGGATCGGAAAGAACGTCCCATCGAGGCATGATGAATGTCACCCGCTTTGGTCGACTGACTTGGCTGCGATGATTAGTTATGCTATGCGCTGGCGGCTTGATGCTTCGCGTCAATAGCGCGATTCCGTTATGTGGCTGAATCAAGACATTGTATCGGAGGGATTAGCTTGATCTTCGCTGAAGAAAATGCATACATTCGATACTGTCAATGGCGCTACTTAGCACGGAAGGAATAGGAACGGAAGTTTGCAAGCACACACATATTTAAGAGCACTGAATATAATTGGAAATTTATTTGTTACTTATAGCGTACTTCTAAAAAAGTAAATTATTATGTCTTTCTCACGTTTTTCAAGCGGCATTTGACATAATGCTGGTCAAATTGTATTTTTATCATTTATCCCTATCGTCCACAAGAGAATACTAGTGATGATGTTATACTAGTTATGATGCTTACAGGGATAGTAAGTCCATCCTTACAAAGCTTGGTGTATTAGTGGCATTATTTTTAATATGTTGTTTATGTTATCAACCAATGAAACCAAACATCAGCAACAATGTCACGCGAACTCAAAAATCTAACAACTTTTTTAATGCTTGTATATCACACAACGTTCCGCGACAAGCCAAACGAAATGAAAAACTTTGTGCAAATTTCTAATTTCGGCTAATTAATTCAAACTAAACTCAAAAACAACACAAAACCACACATGCGACTGCCACGCGCTTTGTTTCTGGACTACTATTCTATGGAAACTTTCAAGCAGCAGTAAAAAAAACACACATACACAGAGGGCATCAGGGAACAATCCACTGGACACAGTGCATGGGTGAATTTGATGCAAATTTAAATTGCATTTCCCCCAAGAGCGATACGGTGCTCAGTGCAAGCCGGGCAATGGTTGGCTCGCTGCTACGCCAAAACACTACGGACAACTAAGCACCTGGCTGGAATGGATCCTTGTCACCGTCACGAGCACGCTTAAATAATTTGTCGTTTGAAAAGCTGTTTATTTGTTCGTATACACACGAACACACGCTCCCCCAACGCTATGGCAACGGACCATGTGTTTGGTTGGGTGCTAGTAGCGTGGTTAGTTTTTTGCGACCAAAAAGGTACGGCAAGCTTTTTTTTCTACCAGCGAACACACTGGATTGTTTCCTGCTAATGTGACTTGTCGCGGAGGCCGGATGGAAGGACGGGAGTTGTTCAATCAATTCTTCTTGCCCACCCAGTGGATCACACCTTCCTATTAGATGTTTGTGTGTGCGAGTGTGTTTTTGTTCTTGTTTCGATCCCAGACACCTATCACGGTTGAACCCTTAGATGCGCTCCACACCAAGGTATAAAGATTCTGCATCGATCCCAATCGAGCGGGCGAGAATATAGAACCCCGCCCTGTCGAACAGGAAAACCGTCGGTGCAATAATGAAGCGCAAACGCACACCCGGACCACCTTCGCTTGCCTGCAGAAGCAAAAACAAAACGCTCACCAACGCTGCCCGAAATGAAAATTCCACAAACAAAGGTGACGGTAGCGTGTACGGCCTGTAACTGACAGGCGACTTGAACGAAAGGACTCGGTCCGTCCCTGCCTTCGCGATGAATGTCGCGCCCAAATGGATCTCGATTGGTTTTATCCTGCAACACGTGCTTCAACGAGTGTGTGTGTGTGTGTGAGAGAGTAAGTGGTTGCAAATGGAAATGCAACACTGGCTTTTTTGTTGCTGTGTGCTGGACGATAAAACACTACGTAGCGAAAAAGTATTGGCCTTGTTGGTTATAAATTCGCGGGATGTTGATATGTACATGTTTTTGACGCTTTTTCAGGATGTGCCTGGATGGATGCCTGGATGTTCTAAAAAGTTTGAAAATTTTTGTGCGAAAATCTGTACGGTTTTTCGTATTATTCTTATTGCACATTTTGCTTGTGAGCCTACTGTGTTGAAGAGGTTCTTTGTTGATAACCTATTCGAAGCGTTCAAGGCATTTTTTCAGACATTTTCTTCTTCCTGGGCTTACTTGATAAAAAATGTCAAAATGTTGTTCCATTGCAGATTTGTTCTTCGCCTTAGCTTCTAGAACATACTCCAAGACACCAATACACCAACACGCGAAGCCAATTTTCGTCCTCGACACACCTGAGGCGCACGACTTCTGTTACCGATTATTACTTCATCGCAAACACATCGCTCCTTAAAGTCAACAAAAAAACGAAGAAGATGCGAGAAATAATCGTCCGTTGCGTAGATACGCCTAACGGTACTCTCGCCCGAGCCGCATGCACATGCAGCGCGAAAGAAAACGAGTGCAGCACCGTTGCACCCCGGCCAGCGGCGGTATTTAATTACGCATCCGCGCAAACCCGCGCCGGTGCTAGGTTTTCCTTTGGCGAAATCGTTTTCCTTTCGATGGACCGTTTCGCGGACAGAACAAGAAACGCACACATCCGGACAAATTTTGCCTGCCCCGCTCGGGGCGAGCGGTTCGATTTCAATTGAACCGGTTTTGCCTTACAAAACGGTCCGCCGGCAGCGCCCGCTCCAGTCTCCGAAGGGCCTAGAACACGGCCCGGGAGGGCGAAAGTTGACACTGATGGGAAATAAATTGTAGTCTTTAGAACAACAAAAAGTCCCCCATTAATCATGGATAGACAAGGTGTGCGACTACTGGGGAGGGATAGGGCGTGGAGTTGGGTTTGGGCCGGGAAGCCGGGACCAATCTCTCCCGTCCGGTCGTCCCGGTGGTGCCGGGAGACCGACAAGAGTGTCGCTTCCGTTCCATTGGCGCTGGCAGCGCGTGCAGTTGGGTGCGTGCGAATGAATCGTACGCCCGAGCCGTTGAACTGATAGCGAGATCGCAGCGAGTATATGCACCGCCCGGTGCACGCATAGATGCAGGCGAAGATTATCGCAAATTTGCACACTCCACCCAGCGAGGCCGGTCGCGTTGATGATTAATTTGCGCCACAGGTTGATCGTGTGAACACCGGCCGATAGCGGCTGGTGAGAAATTGCCGCGTAGCGCAACGGGACCCGTGCGATGAACCGCAAGGATGGCCGGAAATAATTTATGTGCCACGGCCGGCGTGCGAACTTTCAGCGGATGTCACAGCGAGGCTCAACTTCGAAACGCGTTCGAGCGATGAAGTTTTATGCGAATGTGACGAACGAAATTGGTATGATTAAATCTATACAAAGAAGCTTTATCAAGATAGAAGCGTTCTTTGGATTAAAGTCTCCCAGTTTCAGCAGCTCCTTCCGTTTAATCCTTTCCGCTTAACGTGACAAACGATTCTCGCAATCAGTCATGATACACGAGCGGCATAATGATACTAATATTTCCATCAACGAAATTGCTATTCCTATCGCTAATGGGACGCACTATTGCCTAACTGGCGACTGCGAAACGATTTATCGATGCCATTAAAAGTCCTGCCGAGAGCATGTTCCTTTAAAAAAAAACGCCCGCCCAATTCACAAACACAAACAAGGGGTTGGCATGGCACTGGGGAAAGGATGTGCGCACTGTTCTGCCGGTTCAGCAGGAATGTAATTTCCACATGAATAAATGAATGTGTAATAGAAAAGCGCCAGTCCAGTGTGTACGCTCCCTGCATGCAAAACGCTACACACCAGAGTTGCCATGTGGAGAGAAACCGGAGTTAGCTACGTTTCAAATATGTGCCATTTTTTTTTTGTTCAAAAAAGGAACGACTCGTTCATTTCGTTAGAATTAATTAAAGTTTTGATACTGGCAACGTAGATGCATTTTTCACATTTTTTTTTCGTTTAAGAGCGTGCTTGGAAAGTATTTAATTTGGTTAGATTTTGTGGTTGTTCTATTACCTCAGTAGTGTCGTTGAATGGGCGTTTGGTTTCTGTACGGTGATGGGAGCTTCTCAACAAGCCATCCGATAATGAGTTGGCTTCCGCTCTGCTGCCGGTATCAGAGATAGGGCGAGATTTATACGAGCTTTATGCTTATCAGTGTTGTTTTAGGGGAGCTTTCCGAGAAGAGCGTGCCAGTACGGAAGTTAGCTCCCAAACGATGCCACCAGTGCGATAACCACTGACCAAGAGGTTTTTTGTTTGCCTTTATTCTCCTTTTTTATATTGTACGTATGAAGGACCCTCGCAATGCAACGGTAGGTAGAGTAAATATTTAAAATGACCACTCTGAGGACGTAGGACACTTTGGATCCGCTATTGCGAGCGGTTATCTGCAATATCTACTCTCTGATCCTGCGCCTGTGTTCGAGCCGTACTGCTGGAAAGGATTCCAACGTCCCATACAACGCTGCCGTCCGTGCCGAGCCGAGATTTGCCATCGCGTAGGCGTAATGAAGCGCAAAGATATATAGTTCGTTTGCTAATGAGCTGAAAAATGGGTCGTTTAGCGGGTTGGGGGGCATCACATTGAGGCTGTGTGATTCCGCGACCGGGGACGCATCCACCCCCTCCAGTCTTGCGTTTCCATTTGCGAATTGCGAATGTTTGAATACACCGGCGCACCGGCAAGACAAGTGGGAGCCACGGCCATTATGTATCCGCTGGAAGGAAGCTGGCCTGAAAAGCTACAAAACAATAACATTTACCTGACGGGCAACGTGTGTCTCGTTGCACGGGAGAAAAGTGAGGTAGTTCTTTTGTTTTCCCCATCGACGTAACAACCGGGTGCGGAGTACGTTCGAAGGCACACTAAGTCGGTTGTCTATTCATGCACGATGAGACGCTTTGAAAATACAAATCCCTCTGCGATGCCCAATAGATCCGAAATATACCGGGCTGGGTGGCTTGTAATAGAACACGACCCGCCTGTGTGGGTTCTCGCACCAGGAGCCTGCAGTGAAACTAATCCTTCAGCAGAAAAGCCACAATTGGTAGCAAGAATTATGGTGTACGGGTGTATGGGTGTGTGTGTGCATATTGAAAAGTATTCATATTTCGATACACAGGACTGCAGGTGGCTTTTGCTACGCCGTATCCTTTA
Source organism: Anopheles dirus (assembly GCA_000349145.1). Lineage (NCBI taxonomy): Eukaryota > Metazoa > Arthropoda > Insecta > Diptera > Culicidae > Anopheles > Anopheles dirus. Next base: position 9,249,758 of record KB672979.1, read on the forward strand.
TCAGCACCGGTGCTCTTCTTCAGCCGGGCCACAATGTGATGGGGGAGGAGTTAAAATTATTGCTTGTGTTCTGCTCCTTGATCCGTGCGCTCAAATCGGTGAAAAGTTACTTTCAATCACGTAATGGAGGTAAAAGCGTTTCTTCCGAGACGGAAGGTTTCGCACGGCAACTGCTCGGTGAGATGGAAGATTAAGTAGTGGTGAACGAATAAAGGCGCATCTTTTTCAGTTTGGTTTATTATTATTTTAAATGCTACCACTTTTGAAATTGAGTTTCAATCCAATGAAGTTCTTTCATAGTCGAGAAGGAGGTATGCATAAAGGCTCGAGGGGCTCTTGCCGACTGAAACCTCGTTGATCCTTGGCTGTAATCTTCACAACTGGGTTTGAGTGTTGTCAGGCGTCTTAGCCTGAGCGATCGCCGCAGGAGACCAAAGGACTAACGATGCCCTTCCAGCTTCCAGCTTTGGTGCCCCACAGCCTGAAGCGAAGAAATGCTCCACGACAGGAGTACTACGGTATGAAGCCTCGGTTACACGTAATGATACGGTTTCTCTGGCTGACATTATGCTTAGCACCTGGATCGCCTTCCTATAGGCTTGCTTCAATTGGATCACGTAAGGGTGGTGATTATCGCCAAGGTCAACACCTTCTAGATCGATCGAGAGCAATCAATGTTCCAATGTCTTCTTGAGTTCCGAATACTCGGGGCTATACGTTACCGAGATTCTTTTCACCGATTTGAAATGATTTTGGATCTTCGTAGTAGGTTGTGTGGTTTATTTATGGAGACATCAAGACACAGCTTGGAACACAACTCAACGATAAAACTTGCATGGAATGCTTCGAAATAGTTTGAAGAAATCGATTTTCAATCGATATTTCTATATCATTTTCAACCAGGAAAGAACCAATTGTTGCACACAGCCGCAGACAGACTGAAAAAAAACTTACCTACTAAAAACGGGCGAACAAACACGCACACTAAAACCCAGCAAACTATTACATGGCCTTCTGAACTCACCACCGTTAAACTTTTCTCCACTCCCTCCGACCAGAGGTGATGAAAAAACAAATTATAATCCCATCAATCATGCCATTCTGATCAAATGTTCACGACACATTCCAATTATCTTATCATGGGGCGCTGGGAGTTCTCTGGTACTCCCGGGGAAGTCTCGGGAAGAAAGGACGGCGCAGGACACCAGGTCGCTCATCAGAACTCCCTCCCCACCGGACCGATGAAAAATAGAATGGAAAGCGCGCTAAATGGGAGTGAAAATTGTGCAGGCAAACCGAAAATAAACACGGCTGTTTGAAGGCAAAAAACACGCACCGATGGACGAGATCAGGCAAACTCGTAGAAAAAAGGACCCAAACGATGGGCGCACCCCGTTTGCTCGATTGCACTTTCCGTCATGGGCGAGTTGCGAAAGTTGTTAGTGGCCGATATATTGAATTTAAAGCGAATGTGCCGTTCCTACGTCCCTCCGTACGGTGCAATGGGACCGCGAACGGAAACGCAAACGCGATGATGCTGACTATCAAATCGAACAAACAACTTTAACCTCAAAACGGTCGCAACCTGCCGGCCTGTCCCGTTTGCCCCGCCGGTGACGGTAGCGAGACGTGTCCTTTTCTCCGGGCCTGGCGATCATAAATCAATTTCATCTTTCCGCACGTAACCATCACTCAAGCTGACGACGTGAAAAATCACCAAGTGGGTGAAAATTTATGTTGAAACGGCTGTTGGCAGCGCGTCTCGGGGCGCTTTATCCACGCTGGAACCCGGGCTATCCAGGGGATTAACGGTAAGCCCGAAACCAGTTCGTTCCCGGGTTTCTGGGTCTGGGTGTTGTTGCGTGGTGTTGCCAGGGGAGCGCGGCGTTGGAAACTGGAGCACAAAAGCGGGCCGCCAGGAGCCAGGAGCAGTAGAAAATCTGTTACATATTAGACGAAGTGGGGGGAGTTAGAATGTTGCTACATTATATCGAGACGTCTATCCACGACGGCTAACGGTGGCGGTTGTGAGCTACTTGGAGGAGGGATGCTTGGAGTTTTTTTTTGTTTCACACAAGCAAGAATGGATCTAATTTTTTCTGATTTCTTGTGAACCGCGCGATGCGCGGCAGATAGCAAACAAATCCGTAATCAGAACCGCATGTAACTATCGTGAATCGGCTGGGTCGCTCGGTGCAGTTGCTGCTTTCGCTATCGGCCCGTTCAAACAGTTAGATTTATTTAACTTGTTTTTGTCTGCGAAAAAGACGTGTGCACGTCTCAAGACTGTATGAAAAGGAAGCAACAGCAAAAAAGCGAAGTATGTCTGATGGCTGAAAGCTCCAGGAATCGGGGCGCTGTTACCGTTTTGGCACCGGCATAGCGCCCGGAAGGCACGTGCGCCCGATCTTGCCAGTCGGTGGTGGCTGCGAACGCTATCTCGGGCTTTGGATCGTATGATGTATTCGTTTGCGGATTTATTCGATCGTTCGGTTGCACCATAAGTGTCCTCTTTTTTATGTTTTTAATGTTTGTGCGCTTTTCGAAGTTATGCTTTATCATTATGTCAATAATGTTTTGATTAATGTTTTAAAACATATAGTTTCATACTTTTTTTAACTTCAAACAAAAACTGATTCAAAAGTCGAAAAATCTTCAACAACTGAAATAATAGTTGTTATGTTTTTCAGTTTCTAATCTGACGTACCCACTGGCGATGAAAGTACTATGTTTTGCTATGTATGTGCTAGTTTTACTTATTATGTGTTTGCGTGTTATGTTCATTGTCATTATTTTTTCATTTTAATAACATTATAGAGCTGCAGAAAATGTTTTTAAAAATTATGAAACTTCAGAGAGATGTAAAAAATAAGGTAGATAGAATTGGAAGAATTTGAAGAAAGAAAAACATAAGTCCAACTTTTTATATACCCAACCCGCCACGCCCCGTTCTTGTGACTCCCCAAACACACTCACACAAACGCTGACTTCGTTCACATCACTTCATCTGCGTGAAGTGTGGAGCAAGTGTCAGCGTGGAATTCAACAACGATCGGGCGCGCCACAAGAATAAAATCATCCCGCAGCACACAACAAACCCGGCGACGCACTTCCCCAATGGTCCGCACGGGCATACCGGGCGGCCTCATAATCATAAGTCTCCGCCCGTCCGAACCGGCGTCGCCGTCGTCGCCGTCAGCGCGCCACTGCTCGATTGCCCTTCGCAATCCATCATTTATCTTTATCCCCCGGTTGCCGCTTTCGGTCCAGATTAACGGTCGCTGGTTCTCGGAAGTCCGGCAGGAACGCTTCGGCACCGTATGGAAACTGTTTTCGCGCACAACTACCACGGCGTAGCAGTCGAGAATGGATTCTTCAGCGCTCGGTCGCTTTTCGGCAGCGAATGGATCCCGTGGGTGCATTTAAACGCTCGTTGTAATTTAAAGTCAAGCGGGCTTAAGTGGTGGGCCGGCCGGGCGTTTCCTGGAATCGGAGCGGGGGCTGTTGGATTCATTCACGTGTGCGCACATTTCAAACGGGTCGTTTGTCGGGCGAGAGGAAACGTAACTCATGGCGATGTGTAGCCTGCATCTTCCCGGCGGCTACTGGACGCAGTCCTTGCGGATTTGCCATTGACACAGTGACCATGCTAACAATACTGGCCCGATTTGGTTTTTCCCTCAATCAACTCTTCATGGACTCCCGTTTCGGCACGATTGTCCACAAGCGATACGGATGATGACGGTGGTCTCGAGCTGTGTGGCAATCGGAAAACACATTACATGTAGATCACTCGTTAAATCACTTTTCAAACAGAAGACGACTCCCCGCGGCGAATCGGGTGAAGTCGGCCATCGTATTAATCGGCTCCTTGATTGTGGGTCGAGCGTCTTTTCGAGGATCAATTGGCAATCACCCCACACGCAACGCACGAACCAGTTCAATCGCTCCCATTCCCCCGCGGTCACACAATTGCACACTCGTTTCCGCTTCTGCTCTGCTCTGGAATGCCCTTGCGCTTGGTGCGGCGCACTTGAGTTAATATTTGCATGTTATTGTATCATTAAGTTCATTCAGACATTCTTCCCGCCCGATATTACCCGCGGCTAACGCCGATAGCCGTGCGCTGAGGAATTGAAATAATAGTTACCCGGTTGCGAAATTAGGCTCCCACTGCACGACTGGACGCGCCGGTTCAAGAATTTTTGGGCGCACTGCAAGTGCTACTTATTCTCAGGGTTTTGCGAACCGAAAGGGATGCGATTTTTTGCCTCTGTTTCTTTTCCATGCGCCATGCTGCATTTACGAAACCGTTTGAGCAGGTCTTCCTTATTGCGTTCGTGCTTCGCTCTTAAGCACATCCCGTGATGATCCTGCTTATCCACTCGAGCCGACCGCACCAATTGGAGCGAATTGGCATACGGCAGGGCTTCTATTCCCACTGTGCACTGTGTGAGAAATTTCGTGTGAGAACAATGCACAAGGACCTGCACTCGCAGTACCGACTCGCGCATCGACCCTGGGCCCGGGTGTCTTGGGGCGCTTTTTGTGGGTCAATTATGTGCGCCCGGCGGTGGTTGTGGTGCACGATTTTTCGGGCCCGCGTCTCAGGGCTAATGATTCATGCGCTGCGCATTTTGGAAATGTGCGTTCGGGTGCAGTGTTTTGCGTTGTGGTTTTGTTTTCGCGAGCGGCAGTTATTAATTTTTCCTTGCCAGTCCTCCTGCCCGGCGTTCTGGTTCATTGAAGATTTTACGTCCGCGTTTGGATGTGCCGGGGTGCGATTAGTGTCGATCGCCGCACCGTGACTCAACCGCGGCTTTCGGATCGAATCGAAGAATCCGGACCGAATGGATCGTCTGCATCGCACGGACAGGTTTTTGTGTTTGAAGGATAAAACAAAGCCACACAATGCTTTTGGTGCCACCGAAGTTGTGAAGCTCGGTGCCAATGACGCCCAACTGCAACAGGGACGGAAGGACGGCCCACACCGAAACTCGCCGAAAAGCACGATCGAAAGCATATAATTTCCGCCGGCCAGTTTCGCTTCTCTTCTGCCGGGTTCTTCTCGCAGAATCGTATCGAGCAGCAAGTGGTAGCAAACAGAAACAGAAACGCATCCGAACCGGGCGCTGATATGTGGCCTTGCCGGCGATTGAAATCTAATAAAGTTTGTACAATTGAGCAAATTAAAGATTTTATTGCGAAGCAATTTAAAAACTCTCGTTTCAGTCCCGGTGGCGGTTCGGTTTGCGGCCCCGGCAGCGGATGATAATTTGAGTAACATTTCGTAAGCTTACGATCCGTTGATGAAAACAATTGCTTTACGAGCAGTAAAAATAACACTCCTTATGTGGCGACTATTATTATTTCAATTTATGCGAGTATGATCAACTCGGCATTTTGCTTCGCCTCAATTCTTCTGGCAATTGTTTTTTGAGCCCGAAAAGAGATTTCCTTCTGCACATAAATCTAACGCGCGTTTTTTTTGCTTCTTAAGCGTTTCAGGACACAAATCACGACACCATCGGAAGTAATCAATCATTCGCCTCCCCGTGAAGTGCCTGATGATAAATTCAAAAATTAATTGATAACCTCAAATTGCTGCCTGCGCAACGTGCGCCCGTGAATTGAAATGACAACTCGCCGGTGGCCGTGCGGGTGGCCCCGAAAAGGGATACAACAGGAATCCTTGTGTGCTCAACAATTGCGAACATGACGGGCTGCCGCTGACTGGCTGACAGGGGCCAGCTGTGGCGTTTGGCCGGGGAGAAGTCAAGCACAAAGTGAACTTTCAACCCGGGTGTCGCTCGGTTTTCATTTATCATCGATCTCGCTGCCCGTTGCGCAGTGTTGATGATATCGGCAAAGGGAGCAGCGAGCGCGCGCGATTTCCCATCCCAGCTCGCTGTCGGATGGCGAAGAACAAATTGGCGGAGGTTTACATTTTTCTAAATGGATTATACATTTTTCTATCGATTTATTTGATGTTGAAAATCTTGTATTCATGAGAAATAATTCAAAGTTGAATGTTATCCTTTAAAGTAATCAATCTTAGCAATCTTATCTTAGCAATCTAAACTTTTTACCAGCGCTACATAAAAAATCTCATTTTTTTTCTCTTATGTGGTTTATTGCTTTCAACAGTAGTTTTTAAAATGATTCAAACATTTGAATTTTGAATATAAATTCCTACCCTGATGCACGTTGGAGCGAGCATTGGAGAACGCTGTAAGGGTGAGAAGAGTGCGTGAGAGCTCCAAGAGCGCCGATGAGTGACTTTCCGTGTTTCTCTGTTGGCGCTGCTCGTTGGGGCGATTTGCAAGAGCGGAGATGAGTGGCTTGTTGTTTCTTCTCAGCGACACTGCGTCTAGTAACCCTGCAGTTTCTCGTTTCACAGATTAACCGGGGGGGTTCGTTAAATTCACGCACACCATCGAAGGTGAAGTACAGTGCACCACACTCGTTTGGTTACACAAGAAAAATGACGAAAATTTATCCGTGACTGTGAACATAAACTTGCAACAACAAGAAGCAAAGGACGCTCTTTTAAAAGAGCTAAAATTTAATATGCTATTTTTGCCGTCATCTGCAAACTATTCAACTTAACCATTAGCTTAGTTTGAGAGGGTTTGAGAAGACCCTGAAGTCGTTCTATAGGAAAAGCCCAAGCCAGTATAGGAAAAACAACTATGGGTCTGCATGGGGGTGTGAGATGAGCATGACCAAACATTTGTTTTGACATATGGCAAGACAAACAAATCTAGTTGTCTGTTGTCTTCGGCACACCTTATTGTTGTAAATCTTGGCATACTTTTGATATTTGCTTTGTTTGTTTCGTGAGTGAAAACAAGAACAAATGTTCCAGTTTGATTTAAAAACCATATAGCCCCAAGATGGAAAGTTATACTTAAACTATGTTTTTATATACAATTTTATTATTAGATTTTTTTGTTTTTATTTCCAACGTGAAGAATGTAAAATTTCCCTTTTTAACTAATAACGAATACATTTATTATTGTTTATTTTTTTGGCTGAAAAAAAATAAATAAAATAAAAATGCTAGGTACGTCTGCGAGAGCGGAACGCACTGTACGCGCTACCAGCACGCAGAGCAGCATCGGCCGTCGCGCAGCATAGCGGTCGCGGAGCATAGCCAGTCGCAGCATAGCAGCCGTAGCAGCCAGTGCCGACCACGTACCGCGCGCGCGAGAGAGAGCTGTGTATAGGAAGCTGAAACCGCCGTTCGTCGTTGCCACGGACTACGGAGCGTGGAAATTTTCCACCGGTCGAAGCGGGCGAAGCGAAGAGTTGGTGTACGGTCAAAACAACAGCAACCAAAAAGGTACGGCACGTTCCACTCGCCCTATCGGAGATGAGGCGCGAAGGCGTGCGTGTTTAGCCGCCCGTCGTCGTCGTGTGCCCTTTCGTGCAGGGAAGCAGCAAGTGCAGCAGTACACTCTGGTGTCGGTGTCGGTGTTGTTGATGTTTGTTCGCGGCCCGGTTCGGTTACATTTGCGTTCCCGGTTCGGATTACGGTGCGCGCACGGTTTGGAACGTGATTGTTTCCACGCCAGCGAAACGCCGGCCGAACACCGGCAGGCGTGCGCATTCGCTATGCACCGCGGTGGGTCCTGTGTGTGCGGCTGTGTTGCGCTTGTGTCGGAAGAAAAGCGATGGTTTAGGTGTTGAAGCAATCTGCGAGCCGCGAGTGGAGCCGATCGGGCAGTGCAGCACGTGGAGTAGTTAACGCGCGGTGTGTTTGGGAGTTTCCGCTGATCCGTGCCCCGCGTGCTTAATCCGTGGGTGTGTCGATTTCGAAAGGAAAATAGTGCACCAAATTGATGGTGGAAAAATACGGGCCACCTGCAGTGCAAAACCTCCCGGTGCAGCGATACAGATTGAGCAGCGTACGCACGGCAGGCGAGCAGCTGATGGAGCAGTGTTGTTGAAAGTGAGTTGGCTCTGCTAGTTCGAGGAGTAAAAAGGTAATAGAAAAAAAGAGATGAAAAGTGGGAAAATGTTTTCCCGGGCGTGGGTGTATGCGGGGGAGGGGGGCGCTTCATCGGAAGGCTTGTAATTAGGCTTGTAATAAGAAGATAATCGCTGCCCGCCGCTAATAATGCTGGGAACGATCGTTAGTGATAATGCCGACACGGTGCCGGATGGAAACGGATCTTCCGTGCGATTCATCTTGCATCGAGTGAAAGTCGTGCGACGCGTCCTGTTCTGTATGGTGTGCCCGAGCCAACAGTGTAAGTGAACCCTGTGCGAGAGCGTGCGTTTACGCAGATCGGAGGCCCAACGCGAAACGTGAAAGTGAGACCGTATCGAAGTCAACAATGGACACAGGATTCTTCGGGCTCACAGCACACGCCGTGAAGCAAGCATTGTGTTCAAACATAACCACACATACACACTCACACACACACACACGATGAGCTAGTGGCGTGAGAACGGAGCGCCACCGACGCGATAACGACGTGAAGAAAATTGTCCCAAAACAAAACACAGCGCGATGGCAAGAAAACTGATGGCTCGTTAGGTTCCGGTGTTGTTCTCAGCATTGTTTGCGCTGGTGATGCCCAGCGTTCGTACCGGATTATCCGGCCGCACGGTGAAGGCCTCGACAGGTCATCCATCCGGTGGGGCGTTTGTTTGGTCCGAGAAGTGAGAATTTTGAGCATCTTTGTGTACTTTAAAGGGTAATGATAGGAATTTGTATGCGAAAGGTTAACATTTTGCGATGGATAAGTTGGTTTGCTGGTGCATTTTAAGAGATTTGTGACAAACGGCTCGTACGTTGATGAATCGCCACAAATTTTGTAAGTTTCCAAGATGTTTACAAAATATATAAACAAAAATTTGAAACATATGACATCAACTTAAAGTAAAATTTCAAGGAAATTTGAAATATTTTTGAAAAAATATCTAAATTAAAAAACTAGATTAAAAACCTTCGTTATCTTCATTATGTGACTTCAATATTTTTGTTATCCTTTTCACTGTATTCGAAATCCAATGCAATGTTCCACATGTGAAACCGTGGCATTTTGAAGAGATGAAGCAAATGCCCTGAACTCACTCATTTATCATTCAGCTTCAATGTATTTCACACTGAACAATGTACAAGTTTACGAACTACAAGTACAGCACCAGCGGAAAATTGCATCTCACGATGGCACACCATTTCACGCCCTCTCGTTGCTGCTCCCAACAACCGGGTTGTTGGCCCAACAGCAACAGCATCAGCTCGGAAACAAAGCTGAGAAAGCGTAAGTTTCCCGAAGCCCGGGAAGAGGTCAACCGGGTTGTGGCTGGCTAATAATTGAATTGTCCTGAAGAGCCTGGAACGGCTCGGTTGCGCCACCGCCGGGTTGCTGTTGTACGACAAGCTGTTGCTTTTAATCTTCAACAAAATCGCCCACCCACCCAAGTCGCCGCAGAGAATGCGTGGGATGCCGAGTACGATAATTGTTTGTTGCTTTCTATCTTGTACCGAAAATTTGGTGGGATAATTAAAAGCCTTCCGAGAGCGAAACAATGGGTTGCGAATCTTCCGAGCCGCGTTAGGGGCATGCTTTTTCCAACACGACGAGCTCACGTCCAAACTCCCACGCCCGGTCCGGGACACCGGGCGTCTGTTAGGAAAATCTTCATTCACACGCGGTAGGAACAAAACGAGGTGCAGCGAAGAACGTTGTCACGCCGGAGCATGACAGGTTAGCGAGGTTTTTCGATAAACTCCGAGCGTCAAGCAGACCGGGGTTTGATTAATGGAGCGGCGCTAATTAGGAGTCCGGATGCTCCAGCTGTAACGCACTTCGTGAAGCTACGCGCGCACGCTAGAACAGGGCTCGCTCTTCGTCGAATCAATTTATGACATTCTCAACAAGGAGCGCCTAGACCTGCCAGGATGATGCATCAGCAGAAATACGTCGGCGATGATCACCACACGGCCATCCCGATCTAACCTCGTGCCGCAAACAGTCGACCGATTTGAAAACTCATTAAAATTTCATAATAAAAATCCCTCCCTCCTGCGGCGGACGGATAGGGAGGTCCGAAAAGGGTTTTCGTCTGACGCTGACGCCCCCTCCCTTGTACGAAAGCCCGACACCGACACCGAAAGACGGCCCGAGTGATGTCGTGAAAGTTTTTCAATTAAAATTAATAATTTTCCTCGCCGTGTAGTACGCTCCGGAGAGTGTGCGTACGTTTCGGGCGTTTATGACGATTGCAGTGATTCGCTGCAGTCGGGTCTGCGGGGAACGTCTGCACGTAATAGTTGATGGATTATGCAGGTGTACCCATCCACTTGTTACACTTTGAAGTTTTACTTGGGCCCCGGGGGGGAAGCAAATCACGCTTTCAAGCTGAGAGGAAGTAAGCTGTTGCGCTTGCCGCACAGCCATGTTCTAGTTCTCTTTCGTTCGAAGTTTTAATGCGAAAAATACGTCTGGCTGTGGTGGCTTTTTGCTTTTGGCGTGCAAAAATCAGAACCGCCTGCCGTTGTGTGGTGAATAATTAATTTCGACGAAAGCACCTTCCAATGAGTTCGTTACATGCGGCTGTGATGTATGTTAGGCAACCGTTTTTACATCGAATGTTCTCACCCGAGCGGCTCCATAACATGGAACTGGTAGGAGATGTGCTTTCCACACGCACAACAACAGGACCAAACGCAAAGCTTACGTGACTAGAGGCGTATGTGTGTGTTTTCGTGCAACTCCTCGTCAAGTCTCCGATTACCTCCGCAAGGCAAACGCATATATCATCGGTTATCGAGTAATTTGTTACGTTTCCTCCCGGCGTCTGTGCCGGAACAAGAGGTGTGTGTGTGTGTGTGTGTGTACGAACGAGGGAGCAAAAAAGGAACCCCATCCGTTCCATTGTCTCACTCGCAAGACATCGTGTTTATTAGATTGATACTTTCATCTCTCGTTCCGTTCCGGGGAAACGGGGCGCACGCAGATGCGGCCATAATCTTCAGCCATATTTCACGTGGCGTCGCGACCAGAGAAGCCCGTTTATTGCCGGTGCCATTAGATTAGAACGCTGTGGTGGGCGTTGAGGAAGAACGTGTGGCGCCAGCATCAGCGAGGATGCGAGATTTATCTGTTTACTCAACGCGCTGGGCAAAAATTTGATTGACAAATTGATCGTGGAGGGTCGGATTTGTTTTCGTACCGTTGCGAAACCGAACGGCTGATAAGCGCGCGGGTAGTTAAATTGAATTATCGTAATTTATTGACTGGCTTTCAGTTCGTTACGATGTGCTTTTGTTGCTGGAGTGTGTCTGCGAGTTTGAAATCCCGGTTTTACTTGAAAGAAGGAAGGTGCGAGAACGAGAACTGCTGAAGAAGTCAGCTCAGCTCTTCGCAACTTGGTCTTGCTGCTTCTCGCACTGTTTGCGCGCGTTTTGTTTGAATGTCCAATTAAAAAGTCATCACAAAATGTAAAACTCACTCCGCGGCTGGGGTGACGAGCGAAGTGGGTAAATTAAATTCATAGAGACATTAAAGATTTATAAGACGGCCGGGACACCCAGTGCGAGAGTAGAGGCAGCCGGCACAGGACATAATTAAAAATTCTTTCAACTTTCGCACACCGACAAACCGACATTCCCGGAATCGGCCGACCAAGGATCTTGACCGGTCTGGTTGCCTATTAATTGTTGCCAATTAAAAACGATCGTAACGAGAACGCTGCGGCGCTAGCATTAGTTATGCACAAAGGAATGCGATCAAAGGACGTGGGGTGTTCCTGGGAAGTCGCCCGTCGGTGTGGCATATTTTCTTCCGATTAATTCTCGAAATATGAAAACAATGCCCAGCCGGAGGAGCAGCGAGCTCGCATTAGCTTAGCCGGGCGTTCCAATTAGTGCTGCTGGCGACGCGGCTTTGAAGGGTCGCGGACTCGGTGGCGACCCAAGTTGGCGTCGTCTAGTTTCAGCATACACTTGATACGCCCGAAGGACATCAAAAGTGCGTGCAGCGAAGCCGGGGCCTTACCGGGGGGAAGGCCGGACTGGACGGATGTGCGGCCAAGTGAGGCCCTTAAGTGGTTCTGTGGGCCTCGGTGAGGTACTTTTTCCCCCCCAGTATCTTCCTAGCTCTGTTTTAAAGCCCAGCGCTGCGGCCTTCAGCCCGCGCTGAGTTGTTTATCTTCCTATGCGTCGCTTGATTTCGTGAATTCGAAGCATGCGGGCGATTGAGTGAGGCAAGTGAGGCAACCTGCTGCGCGCGGTATGATGTTGTTTTTCCTGCGAATGGGCTCCACACGTGGATGGGTCGTAATTTGCAATAATACCGAAGGCTATCCCATCCACCGAGGGACGGATATCGTGGGTTGTATGCATAAACGTAAGAATATTGGGCGGTATGAATGGGTTCGAGTGGTTTGGATTCGAAATTTGATGCTTTTGTGTAAGCAATTTGTTATCAATTTTGATTTCAACATATCTTGAGAGACTTTCTACTGCATTTACTCTCTGTAAGACATGTCTGATATCTTAGAAGCGTTGGAGATTTACATGAATCATTCAATATTCTTTGATTCTTCTTTGAAGATCCACGATTTTTTTAAATATGACATTCACATTCAAAAAGTTTCCGAAAGCTTTGACACTTTATGACGTTTCAAACTGACAATGTTGTCAAATTGGGCTATTCGTGACATTTAACATCGAAACCGGATGAACTTATTTTTACTCCCAATAGTATTTTTCATCATTTTTGGGATGGCTCAATGCTCATACCACACATACGTTCAATAAAGTGGCAATTAAGACTAGAACAACATGAGCACGGCCGCTTTGCGAGATGCGGGAGCAAAATAAAAGAAACAATCCCTCAAACGCTGAACCGATTTGGTTTTCTGCCTCGCTCGCGCGCACGCGGGCGCCCGAAAACAAGCCCGATAATTTTCCGGATGAATAAATAATGAAGCAGTTTCCGATGAGATTTCCTCGCCGTGCACCCACCCACCCACCCACCCACCTCACCTCGGACGCCGTCACGCTGAATTACGGGGTCGTTATCTAATTTTCTCTCCCGCTGGCGCCCCGTGGCCCGGTGACCTTTTCGAGCACAGGGTAGGATTCGCCGGAAATTTTCCCCGAGTGAGTCGGAGAGAGAGTGAAAGCGAGAGGAAGAAAAACGACAAAAACAGGATCCCCGTTTTCCCGATTGTTCCGATTGTGTTGTGTTTGCACACGCGCTCGCTCTCCAACAATAAATGATAGCCTATAACGATGGCTCATGTTAGCCGTTCCGAACGTTGGCAACCACTGTTTTTTTTCTCTCCTGCACAGGATCTCTGCTTGTTCCGCCCTGGTTTGGCAAGTGCAAAATCCTGAAGCGAAAGCAAAAATTCGCACGGTGCCCGGTTTGCTGCTCGAAGCATGACGCTGACAGGACGAAGCGATAGGCGAAGATTTACGTGCGGCCCTTCCTGGGTTGTTTTTTCTCTCTCTCTTCCGGTTCGCTCAACCCCGACCCCGGGACGCGCAGGAAAAGCGCAGGAAGGATATATCATATTTTGTTGCCCGTGCTTCCTTCCTGCCCGCGGGAGGGTCGTTCGAGTGGGCCGGCTCGGTGGGTGTGAGCCGGGAATCGCGAAATAACTGATGCCTTTTGTCGAGCTGAAATCAAATTCACCCGTGTAGCGCTGACGTGGGGGTGCCGATCGGATTACGGACAGCCGAGATAACCCGGCCATGTGTGATTCCCAGCCCAGCGAGCCGTTTTCCATGATGCAGATTGACACTTAGGGGGATCAATTTTCCGGCCCGACCGGTATCGGTACGGCTGCCTGCGTAATATGGCGGAAAATCTGTACCGGCCCAAAATGGACGCTGTTTGCTGGAAAACTATTTGGGGCACGCTGCTACTCCGGAGCAAACATTGTACAAAGGAACAAGGCACGTTGGTATTTGCAGGGATTTGTATTCCTTCGAGAATTCACCCCCCAACATCACAACGTTCCGAGGCTTCTTTGATATTGGAACGCCAAACTGTTGCATCCCGACTCCCGGTGGTAAATTGTACGCTCCAACCGGGACAGGCACGCTCGAATAACGTCCAAACTCGAGATGCGAAAATGCGTCCGACGCTCGGAAGATAAAGATGCCACCGGCCCAACCCCTGGTGCCGGGTGCGGGAAAATGAAATTTGTTCCTTCAGGTCCCTTAGCTGGGGCCGAAAACAACACCGAACACCCATTAGGTGCTGCTTCGTCCGTCCGCTTTGCTGGTACACACCACAGTCGCCAGGAAAAGCTTGTTTGAGTGATGATTGAAGCATCTTTTCCCCGGCAACTGGGCAACGGCGCAAGGGAAAATCGAATGAATAAACGAATATCTTCCCCTCGCACTCTCCCTTTCTCTTCTCCTCGCTCTCCTCCCCAAGCACCCCCGAGTGACCATGATTGACTGCCCAATCCCGGAGCTCGGCGAGGTACAGTACGGTTGGCTTAATGAATAAATTAGCAATTTTTGCCTGCGCCAATCACTCCTGCCAGCACGGGGGGAGGTCTCCAAGGACAGAAGGAAAATCACCACCGCAGGACCTGTTTGCTTTGTGGGCCGGTGGTTCGTTGGGACAAAAATTGGCGTCTAATTATTTCCCACAAACGGTCCCTAGGTCTAGGAGACGATTCGAGTGAAGAAAATTGGCGTCGTCGTCGTCGTCGTCGCTGTCGTCGTGGTATCGATCGCAGGAGAATGTAACGTGTAATGACAGGGCCCACGACGGGTGTGACATTGTAACACTTCAATCTCCCAGCCCGCCCCGCTAATCAGCAGTCGGTTCGTGCGTTCGTCGTAAGGCGCCTGTCAGCGCGGCTTGGAACGGAACAAGCCGCCGACTGCGACTTCCGCCACGCGTCGTGTCGCTTGTCCGCTCGCCGGCGAGGACTGGTTCGGGGCCAGTTAGCTCGCTGCCCGGACGTCATGCCCCGGCAGCACTTGTTGAACTTGTTATGCAAATATCGCTGCCGTGGCATCGTAATCGATTTGAGGATGACAAGACATCTTACGACGATAACGACGCTGGCGTATGTGTGTAATGGCGTTTTCCAGTTGACAAGAACACTCTAAGCCTTCGCTCTTTCTCACTCCATCTTTCTCTCTCTCGTTCGTGTGAAGTTCATCCAATTGGACACGTGTGAGAAAAAAACACCCTCAGCGAGATGGCAAATATTGATCCACAGCAGTGACGACGACGACGGCGATGTTGGAGGTGAAAATGATAGCCTTTCTCGGGGGGGGGGGGGGCGCATCCACGTATGCTTCTTTTTGCGACCGAGCGAGCGAGCTGCTCGTTAGCCTGCGCGGGATGACATCGAGTGCACTAGCGAGTGCTAGAGATACGCAAAAAAGGGACACCGTACAAGTTATGTCTTTTTCAAGCCCTTTAGCTGAAATGTGAGCCCGCAGCGTATGACCTAGTGGCGATGGGAGACACGATGGCGATGTGTCAAAGGGGCAAACAAAAAAACCCGAAAGAAGCGCACCGAGAAGGAGGACACGCTTCCTTTGATCAGAAAGTCAGAGTACTCTTGCTGCAGCGCCTTCATCTCCGTACAGATCTGTCAACGTTTTGATTGAAGCGGGTGGGGTTTGTTTCTCTCCGTTCGTTCGTAGTTGTTATTGTTTCTGCAGTGCTTTGTGCTTGTTGGAATCAGGCGCCCAGTGAAGCATTAGGTTCACTTCCGGTCAACGCCACCGGTGGCAGTGCGTCGAATTTATTCTAATGATATCGAACGCGTTGGAGAGGCGGAAATAATCAACCGAGCATAATCTGTGCGACGATCTCCGGTTCTACCTGTTCCAGCACTGAGCTGATGATGATGATGATGATGGTGAAGACGAAAATGATCTTATGCTTCATCGGCACGATTCAATTTTTCGCCGGAGATTCGGGGGCTATTTTTACGATGAGGAAGCGGATACTAGAAGAACGAGAAAGAGAGAAAAAGAGAGAGAGAAAACACGCTAGAACGTTAATCATGCTCCCCGGTCCTTAACGAATCAGCGTTCGAACGGAAACCGGCGGCGAAGGGCGGCGAGCGACACATTAGCGAAAAATACGGCAGCCCAACCCTGCCAGGGAAGGGTTTGAGCAACACGGCGAGCAGGACAGACCGAAATACCGTTCGTTCTCTAATCCCGAGGGTCTGTTTTATGCTTTGGCTCTCCTTCTGTCTCCTCTCCCACCCCCCAGATACTGGTTCCGGGAGACCGGGGTTTGACCCATTCCGCGTTTTATCGCTGATATGCTTGAAAATCGTTTTCTTTTATCATTTAAATTGGATTGATTTCCCGGTCCCACTCGCCATCCAGTTTTATGCGCGTTGCCTCGTTACAGTCGCGTTTCTGGACCATCTGGAGTAAGGGTGACACACAGCCACACAGAAACACTCACGCGAGAGATCATGGCATCGAACGAAGCCCCCGGCGTGCTGTTACGTAAAGACTCGGGGACGTCCCCGGGAGTTCGCCGCTATCGGTGCGCGCTCATCTGGATGTTATTCTCGCGCGATCGCGAGTTGCGGCGTGATTCGCAATCGGGCGAAGGAATTTGAACGAATGACCCATTTCGGTGCGTCGATTCGGTGGAACTCGCACCGGCCACCGGGAGTCAGGACGAGAGCGGACGATGATGATGATGATGATTATTATTATGATGGTGCTTTATACGGTCGCCATCGATCGGTTGTGGATGGTGAATCGGTTGCCTCTAAACTGTTATGATTGTTTGTGAAATTTCGGTTTAACGGTGCTTCCTTCACGCTTCATTCGGAAGATTCACCGTACCGGACGCCGTAATGGGTCTATTATCGGGAACAGGGCGAAAGAAGCCTCGCCCCCGGGAGCGGAGGCTGCGACCCAGTGCCACAATCTATGACATCTCGGAAAAGGGATATGTTTTATGGGCTCATCAAAAATTGATTCCAACTTTTTTTTGTCTTGTTTGGAACCGGTCTGTTTTGTTTCGTCGGACAGTGGTTCCGTCGCATTATAATGCTGTTCAAACAGTCGCCGGTATTGCGTCATTGGAAAAGGACGTCGTTTCTTCCCGTGACTTTGAACAAGTTTTTTTTTCGCTGCTGCTATCAGCAGCAGGCCCGAATTAATTATGCCGCATCCTTCCCAAGGCCGTTGCAGATGAGGCGATAATGTGTTAATTGACAGCAAAGTGTGTCTTCATTAGCAGCCGAGAAAGACGGCCCGGGTGCACTTGATCTCCAGCGCCCGTCGCCGTAATTGTCGTCGGTGGAGGGCTTCTTTGTGTGCAAACTTTAGCTCCAGCCACGGAAGCAGCAGCAGCAGCAGCAAAAAACTACTCGAGAGCGTTGATTTAAGAGCGTGAAAGTGGCGTGACTGCATCGCCCGAAAACCCGGGGCCGGGAGCTGATGACAAAGTAATTTTAAAACCATCCAAACTTTGGCCCACCGGTCCACAGTCCGGTCCGTAGCCACTTGCTGATCCACTTGCCGATGGGCGCTGCCTCGCCCGTGTGCGTGTTTTTCTGCTTTCGTGGCACCGCTCCCTGAGCAGTGCAGAAGTTCTGCTTTTGATATCCCTCGGCCCGGTCGCGCGCCCGGAGCAGCCGGCATCTCCGGGCCCGGCGAGAGTATCATCGCATCGGTTTGCGGTCCGAAAGACAAACAGCTTCCATTTAGTGCCCGGGCTGCCCCGTTCCCGCGTCTTGGTTGCGGCTAGCTGTCTGGCGGGCTCGTATTACACTTTTCGTGTCGTGTTTTGGACCTTGCAGAACTTGCGGACTTCACTTCCTGCGTGCGTTCGAGTGAAGCGTTTAATTAATTAATTAAAGAAAGATAAACACACCCGATCCTCTACGCTGGGGACGGAATCGGCTGCGTGGAGGAGCCACAGAGTTGTGCTACGGAACGGATGACACAACGGGATCCGGGTAGCAACGGCGAAGAAAGGTTTTTTCCTCCTCCTTATTTTGAGACGAAAAAACACTCCTCGCGAGAAACCATTTCCAACTGAATCGCACTCCAACTCCGGGCTGGCAGTGTCCAGAATTGTTGGACCGGGGTTGGTTTGGGCAAAAACTTCCCCACGACCGGATGGTTCCGGTTGAGTGCTCGAACGGTTCTTCTCCACACTTCTGCGCGCGTCTTCAAGTCTTCAAGCTTCGTCCGGTGCTCCAAGATGCTTCGCTGGTCCGGACGCCACACCAGTCCGTTGGAATGGATTTGCGTATTAGCATACACGTGCATCTGGACCGTGTGAAGAATGTGATGGTGGGCTGTTCGTGATTCTGCCGCGCCACTTGGGGCCCCTTGGATCGGGAGCAGAGCCACCTGAAGAACGCCACTTCCTGGGAAATCAACAACATAGATTCCTTCGCGTTCGCCAGCGCAGTGGGGCAAGCTGTTTTATGGTTCATTTGAATTTATTGTAATCCCGCGATCCATCACTCTGCGCACGGAAAACAATATGCCTGCAAGACAGCCGCTCCCGATCGCGAGCGTCAGAGGCGGCGAGATTGGAAAACTGCGAACTGACCTCTTTTTCGGCCGGCCGCGGCATGGTAACCTCCTGGCGAGGGGCTTTATTCAGTCGCATCCACCGAATGGGGGTCACGCAAGGGCTCGATTCTGGTGTGCGAGTGTTGCTGAATGTCAGCCACGCGGAAGACATGACACGGCCGATGCTCGTCCCGGGTCGGGACGTAATAAAGCGTAACGCTCCAATCGCGTTCTCGGCGGCCCTTGAGACATCTTCACATGGTTGCGCAGCGGGTCAGCTGGGCTGCTAAAGTAGGACCCCTAACGGGGGTGTGAGTTGTTTGTGCTTCTTTTTCTCGCTCTCCCTTTCTCTCTCTCTCTCTCTCTCTCTCTTTCGATCTCGATCTAAGAGGATCACTTACTCATCCTCGCGCAATCCCCGGTGTGCCTATCTTTCTCGCTTAATCGTTTTGTACCGTGACAATGGTTAGCCCGCGGGTGGTGGCAGACTCTACAAATGAGGTGAGTGAGGCGAGCCGGCCACGAAACGTCTCATTGCCTCCATTTCATTAACCTCCTTAAGCGATCGTGGTTAATTGTGTTGTGGTTGGCGTTGTGCGTTGTGGAGTCGTGTCACCTGCTCGAAAAGCTCCAGCTCCAGCTGCGAGCCGTCGGAGATTGGAACGCTCCGGAGCTGAGTCACTCCACCGCGGATGCCGGAGCTGGATTGGAGCGCAAACATCTCTGAAGCGTAACATTTGGTTTCGATTCTTGTGTGTGCGGCACGGTCGTGCCCCGCGGGGAACTGGAGCGTGCCGGGTAGCAGAGTACAAATATAACTCAAACCATCCGTCGTCTTCCCGATGCGGTTGGAGTTCGTACGAGCTGGCGCTTGTTTCCGACGAAGAATAAATGGTCGTAAATGGCAACCATCTGGAGGGAATGTGTTCGAACCGGCGACATTTCACAGTGATGGCTCTTTGTGTGAGTGCGCGTGTGTGCGTGTGTGTGACATCAGTTCCGGTGCGATCAGTTCTAGATTCGCCACTTCAGCGAATGAGTGGCGGCAGCGTGAATTCTTGGTACGCGCCCTGTGTCGACACGCACGTCCACCGGCATGTGCGTTCTTTCACAAGTCATTGGTTTTAATGTATCGCCTTCATCCGGGCAAATGACCTCCCGGGGGCATTGAAGTGGGCTCCGGAAAGTGAATCGTAGATCAAATATTTATAATTAAAGAACCTTTCACCGAACCGAGCACGACGCGGGTTTTCGTAAAGGTGGAGTGGGCCGTGACTGGAGGGAGTTCGGTTCTTCCTCCCGTTTTCCGTGTTTGGTCGTGGTCTATTACTGCTCCCGGAGCCGGTGGAGTTCCACCTACTCGATAACAACTGGGTATCGCGTACGCGTTCGTAAAACGCTCGTCCGTTCTTACCTTCGGCGCTTGCACGGCGGCTCCGCGAGGCAAGATTTAGGTAACTGCCAGCGATTTCCACTGATTTGAACGTGCGGCGCAAAAGGGGAGAAAGATATCAATCATCTAATGAGAGAATATCTCCGGACGCTCGAGCAGCACCAAACGAAATGGATGCTCCAGGCATCGAAAGTGAGTTTTTGTTTTTTTTTGTTGCTGCTCTGGCCGCTAGAGCTTCCAGCGCTAGAACGCATCCCACGTTTTGATTTGCTGGAGGGGGCCGATCGCTATCGCTGACGAGTTCCCGAGTCTGGTTCGACATCCACAGCTAGGTAGCTGCAGCCACTTGCCCATTTCCCGACGATGGTCATCGTTCGTTACGTTTCGTTACTGTTTGCGGTGTCCATCGCACCGCCGATTGAGATACGTGATTATGGAGAACTTGATGGGATGTTGCTGCGTGGTACGCTCATCTCCTCCCGTGCTTGAAATTAGCTCCTACATACACGTTCGCTCCCCCGACGATCGAAAAACCGCAACCGCACCGGCACCAGCGTTAGAACCGGAGGCGGAAATCGAATAGGTAAACACATATTTTGGGAATGCTGGAGGCTGCTGTTTGGAGCGCTTTTTCTTGATCGACAGAGAGCTTCTGGTCAACGGACTCGGCAAACGGCCGGCCTGCGTACGCACGTCAGAGATCGATGAGGATGAACTCGGCGGGCAGAACTTCACCAGTTCGTACATCTCACTCATGCGAAACTGTGCACCTGACATGGATCATGGATTGAACACGAAGTAACAATCACGGTCGTGTATCAAATCGAGTAATTTTTCGCTAATTCCGATAACCGTTCTGATCTGTGTATCTTTTGATTTCAAGCTGATTAATAGCAAACCGTTAACAGACAGGAGCAAAAATTCGTTTATGCTATCTTCCGATCTCTTATGGTGATCTCATTTGTAATTGGCAATATACTTCCAAGAAATGTTCATTCCAAGAAATGTTGTTACGTTGTACATTGAACAAATGATAAGAATTATCTTTTGGATATAAGTAAGACTGAGTTGACTGATCATTAAACATCATATAATTTTTAGTGCTTCAATATGCAGAATGCAACTTAAATATGTATAAATACTAATGCCCCAATGAACTCTCCTAAAAATGCCACTTTATTCCAACCAAAGTGCTGGGGCAACATTTTGCTATCATCACCTTCTTCATTAAGTCCATTCTGTCCATTATCGTGTCATTATGTTCAGCTCTGAATGTTAGAGCTCTTGCTTGCTTTTAATCAGCTTGCAAGGCAAAAATCATGCTTCCCAATACCATTATTCTACCAACCTTGTACCACTTTGAATTGACAACTTAGAACGCATTCGCCACTTTGGAGCAGGAAATTCGCTTTAATCTCTTGACGGGACGTGCTGCACAGCGTGCGCGACACGGGAAGTGGGAAATAAATTTACCTTTGACAAATAGCCGTTAACGAGATGAAATCGCCCGGCCGATAATCGCGCCTCGCCAGAGAGTTTCCCTCTTGGCGGTTTTTTTTTGCGAACGTTCGCTGTGCCACCGAGCGCTAATTATGTCGAACGGTCGAACGCAACAACAGCACCAGCGCAGGGTGGCTTAACTATTTCGATAAATCAACAAACGCAGGCCTTCCGTTTCGTTCTCGATTGCTCTCGCGGGCCCCACGGGTTCGGGTGTTATTAGCGATAATTAATTACACCGTGTTCAGTACGGTTCTTTCATTGGCCACCGTAGAAGACTTTCTTCTGGAGCGGCTCGCAACAGACGGGAAAGTATTAGAGCTAATTTCGCTCCCGCCCGATTGGGAGCTTCCTGTGGGAGCGCTTCACGTTGGAGGCACCGGGGAGGTGTCGTAACCTGGACCACTGACCGCAGGCGTCGGTGGCTCGGTGCGAAGGAGAACGAGTTTGACCCGCAAACCGAGTTGCCCGAGGTTAATACGATAACGGACGCGGACGCCGGATGCAATTGCAATTCTCCTTTCGGGCGCTGTTCGCCGCGACGATGCGAATCTTGCCGTGTGGTGTTCTTGATCGGGCCGGAGAAGGCGGATTGGTATAATCCACCGGAAACCACAAATTATCCGTTCGCCTTTCGCCGCCGCTCGACGTGGATAAGACGGGCCTGACATAACTCTCTCGCACGCTCGATCTTCCTCCCGTATCAGCTGCCACCGGCACCTCCGAACCGGATGTTGTTGTCCTGCCAAGTTGGCAAAGAAGTGACTGCTACGTGACGTTCTGCGCCCGGGTCCAGAACGAGGGCCGGCCTTACTTTGTGTACGGCTGCAGATGTACTTTATCCGTTCGTTACCTGTTTGGTGCTGCCGTTGTTGCTGTTGGTTTCGGGACAACCAAAAACCACAGGAACCTGCGGCGTGGCACTCTCCACAGCGTGCGGGAAAAGTAGTTTGGAAAAGGTGGAAGAAATTTGCATTGAAAGCGGAAATTGAATCATAAAATTTATGCCCTTAATGGAAGAAATTCATAAATTTTCCACCGCACCCACCACGTGCCACGGACCCCCGCGAGGTGGCCTCATTCGTCGATGGCCCCTCGCCGGCTTGGGAACTCGGTACGCGATACGCGGCACGCACGGCGTCGCTGGGAATGGGGTCCAGCGGGCAGAAGATGCTGCTGTGACGCGCATTTCTTCCCGTTCGCTTCACATCTTCGGCCACTCCACCGGTTCCGCTGATGGTGATGAAGCGCGGGGGCCACGCCACGCTCCATTCTATTCAAATTTTACGTAACGCTCGGTGCGAAAGGGTTTTTGGAATGAGCACGCCGTTTCTCCGCCCGCCCCGGCGTAATAAACATCTGCGGCGTTCGGTTCCGTACCGCACCTAATTCCAAAAACTGCTGCTCCAGCTGAATCTTTTCTGTTCCCGGGGCGTAATTGAAAGAAATTACGGTCAAGCGGCACAGAACGTGCTCCGGGCTGGAAATAGCATCTCGAATTCCGTACCGTACCCGCACCGGCTCACCACATCCCTTGCCGGGCCGGGCCGGGTATGTAGGGCGACTGGGGCAGCTCGAATGTCAGCGACTGTTCGGTTGCCTCAAATCGCACGCTTAAGATCGCGCGATGAAGACACTCGCCCAACGGTGAATGTTTACAACTTACACGGGCAGGATGTGGCCTCTTCGGTCGGCCAGGTTTCGCTCTGGGACGGGAAAGAGACATTTATGGTTGTACGGTTGCGTTTGCGGATGCTGCAGGAAATGCCGCCCGCTTCACGAACCGCTGGATCCTGGGCTGGATGACCCGATCGTAAAAGTGTCTCGAACGCGCTGGGCAGGGAACATCTGCGTTCGGAGGATTCGATGGCACAATCACCGGAGTATGAGTGTTGTTTAAACTCACATGGTTCATTTGTTGATGTTTGCCAATGGGATCTTTTAAAGCTGTACTTTGATATTGGAACATCTTTATAATGAGCATTGTCGTGTTTCGGTCGTTTGTGGCATTTCTTTCATGCCCCAAAGTTTCTTTTCATTCGTAATATTCTTACTCAAGTTATTTCGTGTTATTACCTGTTGTAAACAGTATGACTTGAATATTTGTACAGGTAACAGGTCATCTGTACTTGCTAGAATTCGTGAACCAAACAAAGGTCAAACCAATTTACATATGAATACATTTACTTAAAGATATGTATTGAAATATGTTCTAAAACTTAGCGCAAAGGATTAAATATATATCTCTCATCTAGAGATGTACATGATCGATACCTTGAGAAGCACTTACATGATCTATACTGACGAAATCAACCTGCACTGACTGAACAACCTAGAAGATTCGCATCTACATCCAGCACATCAATCATCAAGAAGATTCCAAATCCTAGCAATAGATTTCTTAACACATCAGCTTTACCTCACATAGTCCATTTCGGCTAATGGATTAATCATTTTGATCACCGAGATTGAAATCAATCTTTCATTAACTGCTGCTTCAAACGGCCGTGCAGCCGTGACCGCATTGGTGCACCAACTCCCGCGGCCATTGCCTTTTGATCGCTTTACTACGCTGCAACTGTTGTGTAGACCGGCGTCGATGGCAACGATTGCAGCAATGTTGACGATCTACTTTGTGAGCGTGCCGCCGCCGTCTTCCATCAGCGGCAAAGATCATCTTCCATCAGCGGCCCGGATCGGAGCCGGACAGTTTCGGATTGATTGGAGGATAAAAGTTTTTCGGCGTTCTGCAAACGTGTGGCAAGCGGCGCGCTCCAGAAGAAGCCTGCCTGACCTCCGACCGGTCGCCGTTGCATCAGATCGCGAACCGCGCAAAAGCTCAGCGTGCGATTGTGGGAAGATTAATGAGCCACCTAATGCTGGCTGCGGCGAAGCGTGCACACTGTTTTGGCACAGGATCACTTCGGAGGGGGGACCGCCAGATGATGGGACGCTGATGAGCTGCTTCTCACGAGCTCTGTGTGTGTGTGTGTGTGTGTGTGTGTCATCCACCAACTGCGTACTAAATCGTCGTTAATAAAATTTTCGCTTCAAAACCGGGGCCCGGTTGCTCTTGTTCATCGCGTTGCGATTCTTTTGCGCTGTTGCGCAAGAGGTACCATCTTCAGTCGGGCGAGAGGGAGCGCGAGACGGCGACGGTTCACCGGACCGTAAACCGAAGTGGACGGCCCCCATAAAGCCAGGTGTGGAGTTTATGGTACGGTTTGTGTGCGAGTGAGATTTTAATCTTCTTTCGCGTTTCCAAATCAAATCAAATTACAATCATAGCTCCGGTTCGGAATGGGCCGTGGCGGGCGCGCGGGAAGAATTAGCTCCGAAATGCGCGCCTCTTGCGGGCTGGGCATGGTGGTGGCGTGGATGAGGACGAGAGACTCGGATAGGGTTGTAAAGTCAGCGATGCGCAGCAGCGACAGCGGATTTGTGCGGATGCGGTCAGTCAACGCGCGTAGTTATGGTGTGTAGTCACCGGGCCGAAGTTACGGAGTTACGGAGCAGCAGTCGCCTGGTACTTCTTCTCGTTCGGCCGCGGCAGGCGTGTAGGAGTCTGGAGGTGATGTCTTGAATATTTAATTTTCCCCGAAACGGCGAGAAAAAAGGCATTGGAAAATCCTAAAATAACATCAGAGGCGTGCCAGAGAAGCCCGTGCCGGGTTGCCCAGGGAACGGATCGGGCCGGGGATGGGGAAGGTTTGCGAGGGGCAGAAGACGGAATGCTCCCGTAGCGCATGGGTCAGTATAGTTTGTGGTACGTGTAGTTTTAGTTACTCTTTCGTAAGCGCTGCACCCTCCCCGGTACAAGAGGTGAATGTAAATTACTCCCAAATGCGTTCTTCCCCGATCAAGAACGCTTCGCTGAGGTCGAAGAGGGAAAGGAGGAAGCGGGAAGCGCGAAGAAACAACAAAGTCCAGAAGTTCGGAAAAAGGTACGCGCGCTGATGGAATATAGACAGGCGAACGGACGGACGGATAGCCAGACAGACGCGCGAACGAACGTTGACTGGACCCCGGAGACTCCCTGCGCGAAACTCCCTCTCGGAAAGCTGAAGAAGTTGAGCGGCTGAGAGCGCAACTAACCCCGGCAGACAGTAAATATTGTTCCCGTTATTTATGATTTTATTGAAGTTGAATGAATTTCGTTTGCCCCTTCCGTTCTTGCTCGTTCGAGTTCGAGTCTCCAGGTCGCACGGAATAAAAAAAGAAACCGAATCTTGACGAGATGGCTCGCATGAACGGTGCAGCATAGGAATGCACAACTGTTTATAGTTCATGCATCACATACAGATCCATCTCCGGATGCGGATCTGTGTACTGTGTGCGCTTGTTTACGCCCGGGCTCTTGCTGGATCGGAGCGAACGCGCGCGCGAACGAAAGTGTTTGACTTATCGTCAGGCGCGCCGAGGTTCGGATTTGGGTTTATGAGGATAGTAATATTCTTGCAGTAGTGTGTACACTGCAAACGTCCCACGCGGATGTGTTATTGCGCGTGAAGGTTGTTTTTAATAACTTCAAGTATCGGGAGAAAAGGTTCACTCTAGCATACGGCACAAGCGTATTGCAATTACGAGCAGTGCCGTGTTTTTGAAAGATCTAAGACTATGGTGGAAGAAGAAAGCGAAAAAACAACTTCATAATCGGGTTGAGGCAAGAAGATGCTCAAAGTTGGTCATCGGTCAACGCAACTTCATGCAGGGTAAAGAAACCCATCACCATCACACCAGCTCAGCACAGTGGACGTGTCTTCAGTACATGTCTGGATGAAAATATCATGAGACAATGTTTGTATTATTACTGTTCCAAAACTGATTGCTATGAAGCTCCGTCACGAAGTTATTTTAGTTTTGACGATTCTAGGGGCTACAGATATAAATTTGCTGTATGGAATATCTTGACATAGGCATGTCAACTGACAGATAACTCAAATGTTCAGCATTAGTTCGTCAGGAGGTAAGGAATCAATGTCGAGAGAGTTAATTTCTGACTTAAATATTGGTAAGGCATTGTGTTATACAAACATGCAATAAGTCTTAACGAGTACTATTATATCCTTACCTCCAAATTAAACATATCTTCAAATTTCATAACCTCAAATATGATATAATAATGGGAAAAATATGTTGAACACATACTAAAATAAGATAGGAAACGCCACAAAGTCACCAATGACTGTAAACAATCGTCAAGATTGCCTAGCACAATCATCGTTACTTGGGAATGTCGAAAAACTGTTCGCTTTTAATCTGGAATATGAAAAACGCTTGTTTATTCGAAGCCGCGTCCACTGTGCCAGATGGCCGTCAAGCAGGGGGGGCATTATTGAAACTGACTTGCACTTACATTACCCGAACTTGAAAGAAATGGCTCGAAAGCGATATGAGAAAAGTTTTACCGTCGGCCACCGTTTTCTTCGCTCGCCCGAAGACGGACGGCGAGGCGCACACGCTGCAGACACTGCGGCAGAATTATTTACCGTCCGTGTGCGCTAGCCCGGCGTGGCGTGGCCCCACGGTGGCGCCACGGTCCAGTTGTGTCATCCCGCGAACCACCGTTCCGCCTCCGGACTAGTTCGGGCGTAAAAGAAAGCAAAAACGCACCTCACCAGCGTAAAACCTTATCGCGGTAGTAAAAGTGCAGCGTACAGTAAACGCCGTGCGAGTAGGAGCAATACTTGGCCGCTTGCTTTTTTTTTACGTAACAGTGGCTCGGCCTTACTTAGGGCCC
Source organism: Anopheles dirus (assembly GCA_000349145.1). Lineage (NCBI taxonomy): Eukaryota > Metazoa > Arthropoda > Insecta > Diptera > Culicidae > Anopheles > Anopheles dirus. The sequence continues at coordinate 9,276,899 of KB672979.1, forward strand.
TTTTTGGCGTGACGCGGAGTCATCCTCGGGCGGGGCCGGCCTCCTGCCGGGTTGCACCACCGTCGACCATATGGTACCGAACCGCCAAGCCACCCGGAGTCAGCCAATCGAAACTGACTGATGGCGCATCGTGTCGACAGCTAAACCGGGGCGAGGGCGACATGGCGTGGAAAAGAATTTTGCAATTCCCAATTGCATTATAAATCACACCGTCCATTTGAAGCCAAGCGAATGGAGCTGTGTGTGTGTGAGTGTGTTTGTGTGTTTTATTATTTCAATCCAAGCTGTGGCCCGATGGCCACAGTGGCACGAACGAGCGAGCGAGCGAACCCCCCGCTGGTATGCAACTCAACGGGCCCCGAAGAACAACGATCTTTTGACCGTTTGGAAACCCCCGGTCGGGGTCGGTTCCACACGCTGACGATGGCCATTATTGCATTCGTGACGTTCCGTTCCGTTTGTCGATGTCTCCTCTCCAGCAGGAGGGCCCACCAACCAAACACGTCACCACAAACAGCGTCCACAGCCTGCTGCAGGATATCGAACCGACATGGAGCGACCGGCGAGGGTACGGTTTCCGAATTTCTATCCCCGCCGTGACTCCGGAAGACAACTTGTGCGCACGGAGAACACTGTGTGCTAAGACGGGAGAAGGAATGCTGCGAGCAGCGACGATTTAAATCTTAAGTGATTGGAGCGCTCGTGGACAGCTCCGCGGGGCCAGCGGAGGGCGAGCGATCACGAACTCACAAAATGGTACATTTTATTGCAATCCCCCCCTCGAATCGGTGGGCATGATAGGAAGGGCTCGACACTGGCCCACCGTCCTGAATAGCTTTCCGGTGCGGGCATGGGCACTCGAACGAAATCGGGCACGGACGGCCATATTTAGCATCAGCAAACGATACTTTGATCATATTTCATTACTACCGAGCGTCAAGCGTCACTGCTGGATGTCCTCAGCGGAGCAAACCCGTCGTCTGGTGAGGTGAGTCATCGGACGTATCGCTGCTTCGGAGGAGATAAATTTAATGTCACCGACTCGTCACCGCACCACGGCTGGAAGCTTAATGTCAAGTGGGCTAGCGATGCCACAAAACGTAACCTCTAATATGACGCATGACGCGGGCGACCGCCACGTTCTCGGGCCCAAGTAGCAATTACACAGCCGCGCAGTCTGCCTCGTTCTGCTTGCGGAACTGACGACCCAACCGATGAATGGGTTCGGGTTGTCACTTTTTTTCGCGCGTTCGCTTCTCCGCACGCTCGTTGCGTGCTAATACGGCTGGTTCCAAATTTGTGTCCGGTGCGTCTTGCCGGATTACTCGCCGGGACGGACGTGGGCTTTTCATCTTCTTGTTGCTACCGCGATCACGAGCTTCACGACAGAGAAGGTGACAACCCGCAGTGACCATACGTCCCCGAGGGAACTCCGCAAGACGTGGCCGTGTTCCAGTTATGCAATGATTTATTGTGCTCCGTGCATCCGTCAGGCGGCTTTTGCTGTATCTGTCCGGTTACAGGTATGGGCTGTGTGACTGTTTGCTGGAGACACACCTGGAACTCAGCGCACGGGATGTCATCAACCCGCGCGTACCGACGCCGCGAGACACGCTGGGGTATTAATTTTCTTCGCCAGGCGCTCAAACAGGGCGAGAATGAAATATGGCCCCGAGAGTCCCTGTAATCATTCCGCTCCAGTGTGTCCGTCACCATAACGATCGCCAGAACGGGCCGAGGTGATGGCGCGAACGGATTATAAATAAACTACTCTCGATCTTATCGAGCCGGGGATCCCATTGATCGGTTGTCGCTCATATACGACCGCTGCAGTTGTTGCACCGTTACGGCAGTTAATCATAGATCCGAACCCCTCTCGGTGCCGTCCGGGAAGATGGGGAGGTTCGATGAACCGCACCGGGGCCCCGAGTGATAAGTGGAATTAATTAGCTCGAAGGAACTGCAGCGAACTCCCGTTACGGCGGCGAACTCCCGCAGGAGCGTCCGCCGAGTCCGCAGGGCGAGCTGACGTAATGTGTGCGCACCGTTTATGGGCATTTGCGGCCTGGTGCCTGTCGACATTGTTGTGCCCGCCCGGTTTGCCAGACAGGTTTCGAGCTGCTGCTGCTGTTGCTGCTGCTGGAAACGAGTGCCGGTAAGTGTCCGGGCGTCGCGTGCACTGCGAACGACATGCGATTGAAGTCGTTAGCCGACTGGGTCAAAGGTATCCCAGGTGATGATCGGAGGCCGCATTCTTACGCTACCTCGCAGCGTTGCCCTCGAACTTGACGAGGCTTCGGGCGCACATGTGATTCGATTCGTTGCTTTATGACATGTTCGGCCCTGTTCGCAACAACGGCCATCCCTAAACGAGCCCCTCGCCTGCAGGCGAAAGCGTGTTGATAGTGCTGCCGAGCACAATTTCTCGACTTCCCCATGGCACGGCCGGAGCACACCTCACGAAAACCGATTAAGCGCATCAAACACACACACATACACAAGAAGAAAACAACTACCTAGACCTATAAAATTGAAACCCATTTCGTGTTCGCTAACGGGGCAGCTAGGCACCGAAAGGTGCTTAAATTAGATCCATCTTCTGCGTTGGCTCCGGGACCCTCTGCCGACTGGCAGCTACCACCGGGGCTGGCTCGATTGGAGCATGTGCCTTTCTGTAACACACAACAAAAAAGAACAAAACCCTCCTTTCCACGGTAGCCGGGCGGGAAAAAGTGCAGCGGAAACGTGCGCACCGTCAGGGTGGTCAGTGACCGGCGGCGGCGCGGCGAATCCGGGCGAAACCGGGCGAAAAATGGATCCATACGCGCGGATCGTGCGCAACGGAGCGTACGGAGATGAATGTGTACTAATAAAAACGTCACCCTCACCAACCCCCACCCCAACCCACCGCGCGTAATTCGATCAGTTCGATCTCGCATCGGAACTCGCAACGGATGCAGTTTGCGCCGACCGACTTCTGGTCAAAACGCGCCGGCGGACGGCGAACGGCGATGATGAAGCGCATAATACGATAATTGGGGACCCGCTCGCGGCGCGGGTGGTGGAAGAGTGAAAAACCGTAATTGAAATGAATCTTACCGAGGCCGATCTGTGCCCGTTCTTCGCACGATCGATTACGTGGCCCTTTCGGTCGCAAAGACTGAAGAGGCCGCTTCCGCTACGGGGTATATTATGGAATTAAACTCGGACGCGTGTTCGTTCGCGAAACCGGAAGCCGCCGTTGGATGTGTCGCCTATGGAGCTGGTGCTATATGAAACGATCGCGAGGATGGGTGGAGGTGATTTAGTTGCGTTTAATTTTAGCAACCTCAATTTTTCGTTGGTGTATACAGCAACGATCTAAAATGCTGCTCGTGCCTAATGAAGGTGGCGGTAATAGAGTAGTTCCTCCTATCTCTGCACGATCACCTGCTAACCACCAGGGTGCGGGAACCAGACTAACGGTAACGAACGACCCTCTACCGGGTTGAGAAATTCATCCGAAGGGAGAAAGGCATTGTTGCACTGGTCGCCCCTAATGCTATCAGCCCGTTCGCATCTTGCGGGAGAGTTTAGCACAATCTTGGCAGGTGGACGTCGCTCCTATAACCGTCCGTGACCTCCCGGGAGCCGCCAGAAATGGGCTAGAACAATAAGTAATCATATTATGGGACGATGATTTGTTACATCGCGATAGTGCGAGGTGTGTTCTCGCTAACGAGCATAGGTTCGTGGGGTTTCATTCATGCAGCCGGAACCGTTGCGTGTGTGTGTGAGGTTCATAATGAGGGTGATAGCATCTTCCTCGCATGGTTCAAAATGTGCGTTCTACGAAATCCGTCCCAAATCAGCGGGATTTTTTTTTTACTGCCAATCGCTTCTTTCCGACCTCGTCTGTTGCTTCTATCAAGTCGTCCTTTCAGCCGAGTTCGTTGACATTTGTTTAAGAGCTAATATCGAAGTAATCGTGGATTGGATCGTGGCCGCAAGTACCTCCAACCGGGCGCACTGCTATCGCGTGCTGCCCTTTCCGTTACCGGGCACACGAATCAGGTCGAACCGGCGAAACATGAGCGTGACATTTTTCTTAAGCTCGCATTTTATGCCACATGATCCGGATTTACCGTTCGGCGGGATTTGCGGGGCCGTACGTACCTAGCCCGGATTGAGAGTTCTGCCCTCCTCGAACGGTGTGATGTTGGCGCTGTTGACTCAATTAGAGCAAAGTGGAGCAACAACGCACACAGATGGTGGATTGGCCCCTGGATAGCTCCAAATACCGATCGCTCGCGTACACTCGGTCTCGCGCACTTATCGGTGCGCCGGTTTCCAACCGACGACGGTAATTCGTTGTGACAAAGTAGGCAGCGAAACAATTAACAATAACCAAATCAAGGCAGGGTAGCAGGCGGCGCCGAGCGCTGCGCTGGAAACGAATGTCGCGAAAATCCAGAAGAACGTGGCCGTGGAACTTCTCGGCTAGTCGCCGGGTGTTGCTGCTCGAGTGCACGCGCTCGAAAGCGAAAGCACTGTGCGTATTCGGACATTGTTTTCCCTCTCAGTCCGCGGTGTTGTGCGTGCCGTTACGGAGCAGGCATTAATTATAGCCAGTCGCTGCGATGGCCTGCCCGCGCGAGAGTGTGACTTATTTGCGGGCGTGGGCTGTTACAAACGCTGGACACGGTACACGCCGGACATCGCAACCCACGGATCACGCGTTACGTGGTGGGAATCGAGACAGGAAATCCAGATTCGCTAGATACGTTCTCCTGCCACGGTTGAACACGACAGTCGAAGCGATTTTGGCGACCGAGATATCGCATTGACATGCCGATAAGTGCGCGCAAGTAAGTTATTGCCAGGTGTTGAGTAATTTTTGGAGCACAAATCGAACACCACTGCTCCAGATCTAGAATCTCGAATAAGTGGTTTGCTCTCTCCAGATCGTCGTATCCATCGTTACAGATGGTTTCAAAAATAGCGCCCGAAAAGGCTCACGGGAGCGAGACACGTGAGAAGATTGAGATTGTGCACGTTCCACCCGAATTAATTTGCGCTTCCCGAGCGTTCCGAACGTGGCTGCGAGCGATGAAAAGAAGAAAGACGACACTGCTTTACGGTGCACCTTTTCCATCAAAAGGAGAACATGCGGGGAGAAGAGAAAAAAAAAGCACACACTCACTCCAGAATGTCTTGTATAACACGGCAACCGTTCAACTTTCCACGTTCAAGAACGTCTTCCAGCGTCTGGTGTGCTTTCGTTCGTTCGAGGCGAAATTTTCGGGATGCTTCGGGAATGCTTGCCAAAATGCCATGCGATCACATAATTACGCTTCGCCCGGTGTTCTGGGTGTGTGCGCGCGCGTCATGGAAACAATGTTGTAAAATTGATTCCTGCAAAATGTTTGGATTTTTGGAGCTAGGACAGCTAGAATGAGCGATATTCCAAGAAGGGTTTGAGATGGACCAAAATATCCACCCGGAACCGGATGTGCATCAACGCTCGCAGCCCAAGACGTCTCATCCCAGCATGGCCACCGCAATCGCTGAACTGTGCCTAATGCATCCCCGAGCGCAGTGAGCCGTTTTAGTTTAATGATATTGTCACCTCCGTGGTCCACCTTCGTGGCGGTGTTTGGCGTACGTTGGGTACGACGCGAACCGGCAGCAGCACCGTCCGGTCGTGCTCCGCCAGAGCACACGCGCTCCGCAGAGCACGGGACGGAAAATTGCAGCGAAGCTGTCAACAATTATAGGGCAACTTCTCGAGCAGGGCCTTTCGCCTCCCGCCAGAACTCCCGCGGCCCATCGCCACGGCAACGATGGACTTCGCATCCACCTTCGCAAACACGCGTCCCAGAACCGGGGCCGAGCGTGTGGCAGTTGTTATGTTACCGTTGTTGTCATTCGAGTGAAAGGAGATCGACGATAATTGCCAACTTGTTTGGTTACCTCGATATTTATCCCGCCATCCCGGCCCGTGCCGTCCCCTGTTCTGTGTGAGCTATTTTTTTTGCACATGGTACCGTCCTGGGGCCAGATTCACTGCTCCACATTTCGTCCGGTTCGGTACAGAAAACCTCCCGGGCACCCCGGAAAGGTTCCTGCAGGCATGCGCCCGATGCGTCATCGGCATCGACTGCACCGTATACCGTTAATGATGTGTCGCCCGGCCGATGATGAGGTGTGGTGCTCCAGGTAGGTGGTGTGTGTGCGTTGTATATAGATATATTCTTTTCGCCGTTGCTGCAACGTCCCGAGAAGATGGTCCCAGGTGAATGGTCCCAGCTCGAGCGAAGCACGGACATCGAACGCACATCGAAGCGTAAGAACGGGCGAACGTCGTAATCATTGATTGGAGGGAAGTATCACGGGACACGCGAATGTGTTATTAGCGTGATTTGGGATCGTACCACGCTTTTGTGTATTCCCGCTGCTCACACGTCGTCACCACCGGGCGGGAAGGCCCCGTTCCTGCAGCGATTTTCGCGCCCGCAAACTCGTCTGCATGTTAAGCGGATTTTAAACGATCGTGTTGTGACTATAGGCGGCTTGCTTGGTTTTTTTGGGAACCTCTCGTGGCGCGAAGATCCTTTGATGACAGCGGCCGGCTGGCCGTGGTTTGAATTCTCAGGAAAACGTTCGAGCGGCTAATTAAAGGTGTGCGCGCACAACGGCAGGATCCACCGTGTTCGTCCGCTATTAGACGGTGAAGTGCGGGCTGAAGTTGCGTAATCACCGGCACCCAAACCCCGAACCGGGTGGTTTTGTCCATTGGCGTTTATGGCACTTCAACTAGCACTTCATATATTCGTCAGGTCTTAATTTTGGACGCCGTTTCAAGGTGCTTTTAATGGCGCCGCTCAGTACTTCTGACTGTGCGACCCCCGGGAGGGTGAACTTGAGGCGAAATTGAAAATCGAGCAGCAAAAAAAGAAAATACCATTGCCACCCAGGAACTGGGTCTATATGCCGGGCTGTAAAGATGGCCAATTTGAGCAGAAGTAGTGAATTAGGGCTTTACACTGCCGGTCGTTGCTGTCGTTTGCTTGGATCCAGCCACTCTCGGCGCTGCTGGTGGTGGAGCATAAAAATAAATCAGGATATTACTTCTTCCCCTGCGCCGTGAAGACCTGGCCGAATGAGAAACACTGTGGCAAGTAATGAGAGCTTGAGGGGGCAAACAAAAAGCACTGCTACGAAATCCGCCTTAACGACGGGATTGTAATTGAAATAGTTTCCGAAACTCTTGCCCGGTGCTCTCGGCCCCGGGTGCTTCGCAATGTGGGCGTTCCGTGGGAGGGCCAGGGCCAGGTGCGCAATGCCGAACGAAGAGAACCACCGCCTCGAGATAGTTCAATCGCTGCCAGTGACACCTTCAAGTGAACTGTCCACTTGAACATGAGCCCGCAGGTAAAGTCCCGCCGTGCTGGAAGCGCTTCCGTCAGGTTCTTGTCGGACGAACGGGTGGATAGTTTTCGAGCGCCACTCGAACCGTTGTCCACACGGTGCCCGGTTAAGGTCGTTACTTCTCGCCTCCCCGAAAGAGACGGACTCCAGCTTTCCGGTACGGAGCGAAACGCCGTGAACTCGCCGGCCCGAGAGTCAAGTGGAGTCTAAATTTCCTAGCCACCCCTGTTCCGGGTCACCTGCCGCTCAAAAACGGTGCACCTTGGGGGGAAGGTTTCTTTGAAATCGGAGAAGCCTCCTTCTCCGTCGTCCAGAAGTGCCCGGCTGTCTGTCCCGACTCTCAGCGACCATTATCGGCGACGGCAGCCGGGGTTGTGTTGATAATTTATTTCAATTACTCTTCACGGTTTTTCTCACCTTCCGTACGTGATCGGCGGATCGGCGCGATCCGTGACAGCCGTCTACTGCCGTCTCCCGGTATCGATGCTGCCGGCATCGCAATTGAATCATCCCGGGCCCCTTGTGTGCGCGGAGATGCGCTTTTTTGCCCGCTCCGTCGCATGTCCCGCACGGAACGGAGCAGAAACGTACGGCAGCGGCGCAATGATTGAGGAACACCATCCGTCCGCCGACTTCGGAGAGTCCTTTTGCCGTAATTGCTGCATGATATCGCTTATTTGCAGGCCGCTGACAACGTCTCGGTAGCGTTGGGGCTTTTTTTCGTCGTCGCTGCAGTATGCTTGTGTGTCCGTACCATTAAGTTATGAGCCACACGGTCTGCTTGGCACGTCTGCTGGCCTGGTCCGGGATGTAGTCTCCCGGACCCGTACTCCGGATGTTTGTCTGAGCGAGGATGGTCCGGATGGCCGCTATCTCGTTATGCTGATGTGCTTACCCGAGATTAGTAGTACAAACCGGGGAAATGGAGCAGAAAATCTTTCGGATGCAATCCCATCAGAACCGGTCGCGTCCTGGGAAATGGGTAGATGATAAGAGCACGATACGGCGCGAAAGAGCCGCAAGTCGGGAAGGAGTAATTGAAGTTCATCGGAGCGTGCGAAAGAGCGAAAGACGGGGGTTTTGTTTCGTCGATTAGAATCAGATGTTTCGTTTGGGGACTCGTTACGGGGGAAATTGAAGTCATTACCGAGATTTAGAGCCAATTGCTGCTGGCACAAGTATTCGTTCGTTCCTCATATAAAAGAGAGTTATTATGATGTTGCCAAACAAGCTGCCTTCCAGCTGCTTCCGACCCATCCACGAGACCGCTCCGTTCGGCTTCACCACACAATTATTGCACCTTTCAACGCATCTGTCTGAAGACACGTCAATCTGCGTTCCTTCGAGACTGCCTAATAACTCCAGAAGCTGCCATTCCATTGAACATCCCACATCGCAGACACGGTGCGGGCCGCTTACCAGAAGCTTTTCCGCTCTCACCATCCGAACCCGGACGGGTTTGCTCTACTACAACTAACACCCGACTCTGTCTGTTTCATTCCAGATGCGCGAGATAATTATGTGCGAGGCCTCGGGAGCTTAATCGGCACAAACAATAACCACGGTATGGCGCATTCCGGTGTGTAATTTATCAAGACTCTGCTCCGTCCAATCAATCAATCAATCAAACAAGACGATCCGCTCGATAGGGATCGGGATCGCGAGAGTGGAAGTGTCTGTGTGTGTAAGGATGATAAATCTGGTGGTGCCTCTTTGTGTGTCGAAGTGCAAAAAGCAACAGACAACGATAAAATAAATAAAACACACAATACACACGCAAAAAACGGCCAGGTATGCGCAGCGGTGTGAAATGGCCGCGGAGCACCTGACCTGAAATCATCGTCGTTACTAGGACCGCCGAGGAATGTCGACTTCCCTCGGGATACCCTTCCGACATCCCGTGTGCGATAAGCACTGGTGAGAACCTGTTCGAGTAGTGTATGTGTGCGTGTGTGTGTTGGTGAAAAAATGACTTCAAAGTGACCCGTAGAACCTCTGTAGAATATACACGTGTGTGCCTAGCGTGGCCTAGAGGACTTTCTGTGAGAAATAGCTGACTGAGTCCAGCGGTGTCCAACAGTGTTATCGCTCCTCATCAAACGCAAAAACGAAACAAAACGGTAGCAAAATGTACTGCCTGTGTCGATCGTCGAAAACCATCACCGTGCGGGTTGTGCTGCTGGACGAGACGGACTTTCTTCACGAGCTGCAGGTACGTTGCGGGTGCTTTTGTTCTCATTACTGTCTTGACCCGGGCCGGAAGTGGCCGGATAATTCCTTCCCGTGCGCGGACGAGAGCCGCATGTTAAAACACCCCGAACCGCCCTAAGACGAATGGGAAATTGAATGGAAATTGAGCTCGTTAACAATCGGCACCTGTGCGCTCGGGCTCGCCACGGTCAGCCGATGGGCAAAAGTCATCGCGCCCCGTGCCATCGACCCGGCTGGCAGCCCGAAGCTGGTTTACCATTTTACCTACCTCCGCGCCGGAGCACCGTAATCGGAGCTGCGCCATCTTCGGCCGCTGTGGCACCTGCGGGAGTGGGATGAAATTTATTCGAATTGAAAATCAAATTTATTCAATTCCATACAATAGTTATATTATCGCCTCATTGTTCTAGCCTCAAGACGGCGGCCGGTGGCTTCTTGGCCGCGTCTGTTCCTGCCATCGTGCCCGGAGGGGTACGATCGTAATTTTCGTGTCCGCTCCTGGATGTGTCTTTCGCATTATGGGGCTGCTCGGTTGGAATTCCTTCGAGAGCTACGAAATGAATAATCCCGACACCGGCGGGCTGATCGCGCACCGAGGCGTCCCGAGGCGACCCGAGGGGGTGTTGAATCCTGAATTCAATTGTGGTACGCTATTCCTTACTGCTCGATCGAACGGTGCGATAAACGGTTTGCGACACACGGAATATGAGAAGAATATTCTCTGTCCGGTTGCCCGCGGAGCTTTTCAAACTGTTTGCAGCAGTGTTGGAATGGCTAGAGGAGCTGGAAAACTTACCCAAAACGATCTCCAGATCGCACTTTAAGTCAGGCGTGAAGGTTGTCCACGTTCACGATGCTCATCCTGCTCACCGGGCGGCTCCGAAAACTCATTACTTCGTTTCGATTGTACGTTGTTATTATTTTCTTAATCACCTTCCCGTGCCGCGACCCGGGCAGCACCAAACGGCCAATTAAAACCCGATCGCTCCTGCCCGAGCAAAAGTCCTTCACCGTGTCCGGAGTGCGTCCGCCGCGTCGATAAGCCACTGGCGGAAAAGCGATTGCAATTTACAATTGTAAAATAAAACAGTTCTCCTCGGGTGGTTGCCCGCCGGGGGTGGGTGTGTGTGTGTTCCTGCGCTTCGGTTGTCGATTTCGATCGTAAGCGATTGGAAGACGGAGCTTATCCATGGCAGCCATTGCAGCGCCGGGAAGTGTCGCGCACGGAGGATGAGTAGGAGAGTGAAAATTATGTGTCTTAAATTCTGACTCGGAATGGACTCGTTAACAAGCTCCCGTCCGCGCGAGCGAGTCTGCGAGACACTTAAAGGACCGGTGTAGCTTACAGGACTTTGTCTACTTTATTGTTGTGCTGCTGGAGGCACTCGGCGAACGACGGTGGAAGCGCGAAAATTGCACTTGTGATTGTAAAATACCTCGATGGGACTTGTTTTTTCTTTCGAAATGGATCGTTTCAGTACGGACACGGTAACGAGAACCCGGGCTAATCGTAACTCGTATCGGTTGCGATGGGTTAGTTAACTCCGATGGACAAAATCGTTCGTTACCTAGTTTAAAAGTTATAAACATTTAATGGGTACAAGGAATACTTCGCCCGGAATGAAGTTATGGCAGAAGTTATGCTCATGGAAAGGATATCAAACATAACCACACTACAAAGGCCTAAAGTTCCAGATAATAAACCACAACAGGCCGCCAACGCCAGGCACTCACACCCGTCGCCTGGATCCTTTGTCAAACAAACGGATGCGGATAATCGCTTCACACCTCCTGGATCCGGAGCGGAGCGGATACTATTTACTGATTCATTAGTCTCTACATCCGTAAACCATGGCAGCAGGCCATGTTGGAAATTTTCGGGCGAGTCTTGGCCGTCGTCAGATACGCTCTTTTGATTGTTGCAGACAGAACAGTGCCAAGGTATGTCAAGGGTGTCACGGGAGGGCCGTGTGCCGTCGTTGTTCTTATTTATGTTTGGACCAGTACACCGACCCGGCCATCCGTCCGCCGGCATCCTTCAGCAATTATAGACCTATTTCGTATTGCGACCCGCTCGGGCAAACTTTTCTCCCCGAGTCGTAGCCCTAATGCCCGCATCGGCAGTGAGGCTGTACGTCTTCAAGATGAATGGTCCCAGTAGGGTTTCCTCGGGGAGGGGTGGATGACGCAGTGGAAGAGGCGACGCCGTTTGTTCTCGCCCATGCAAAACACCCAAAGTTTCCGATCCGGGGATGGGGATGAATTATTGAGACCCTTTTGCTACTTCAATAACTCACCAGTTTTATGGAGTTTCGAGCGAATGGCTACTATCAGCCGGTTGGGAATGCGCTCGGATCGATTCGGAGGCTTCATCGAACGGAAGCGACGCTGTGCAGGGGCAGGTTGTATCAGCGATGAAAGCAGATTAAGATTCAAGAAGTCGAGAGTGTGTGTGTGTGTGTGTGTGTTCCCATAGCACGAATATGTTATATTTTGACTTAAAGTTACTAATACAATTTTCATTAATCTCGACCGGAGCCTGTACGCAAACTACAATCCATAAAGTAGTGGCCCGCTTAATCGCTTAATCGGATCGGCGAGTCTGTGTGCTGTTCATAAGTAGCGCACGGAATGAAAATGCACAACCAGTGTGACCCGGAAGGAACGGTTCTCACTATCCCCATACCATCTCCGGATGAGGTAACGACTGCCGAGCTTAGTGCCGCTCCAGTTTATTCTTGCCAGTACCAGCGGCTGTTAATTAACTGCTGGATTATGGGTTTGGCATCTTATTTACCGCTGATGGGAAAAAATGTACTCCGCACCCGGTCGACCGAAAAGCCAGCAAGCAAGGAACTGAAAGCATGCATTACGCGTTGAGATGTTCAGGGAAGCTTATGCCATCGGGAGAGTGAACATGTTCCGCCCGTAAGACAATGCACGGTCTTACCAACAATCGTATCGCAAATGGGTCAAATGGCCGTGAGAGTGTGAATGGGGAACATCTCGGGATAGGCATGGCTTTTTAGTAGCGCGTTTTATGTAGGTGAAGGCTACGGACTAGAAAATTGAAAACAGTAATCATAGCGAGGTGTTCATGGCGTTTTTGTGGTAATAAGAAAGGAGCGTACACTTTTGTTGGTGTGGTATTTCACACGTTTTATGGTGGCTTTGAGGAACAATTGGTATATCTTTATCTTTTAGGCGTCCATTTGGGATATCATTGCTACTTTTTAGATGATAGATTTCAGCTCATTTGGAATGGTCTAACTGAGATTGTAATGTTTGTTTCGGTGTACATTAGTTCTTTAATGCAGTTTTATAACAACGATTATGAGTATCGAAGAGTTGAAGTCGGTTGACTTTGGGATTCGATATAGCTACAGCACAAATACATGCTACATATCGGTACTCCAGAACATAGCAGCAATATAAAGCGTTAAAGTTTGGAGCGTCAAGAAGCTTCCCTTGACATTCGTTTTATCGTTCCCAGAAGAATAATAGCATAGCATTAACTGGACACTTTATATTCTAATGTGTGCACAATGCCTGAGTTACTGGACCGACAATACTACCGGATTTGATCCTAAACCTGCGCGCATATTAAGTTGGAACAGTGAAACTTGTGGCAAAAAGCTGCATGAGAACAGAATGAGCTTTGAATGGTTTTCTCCTGACGCAAACTCCATACCCGTCGGAGCGCTTTGGAAACAAATACTTCAGCCATGGCCGGCTCTCTGCTTCACGTAGATATGCCGTAAGTAGTCATGGAATCTGCACCAGCTCTAGTTAACCGTCTCGCGATCGCACGCCGATGTACGCGAGTGAAAAGTGATACAATTGCAGTTCGCAAGAAAGCAAACCGGTATATTGTTTTCGCTCGAGCTCCTAAGGAGGAGACCCAAATCACACACACAGACACTTTCCACGAGGTAATTAACTAACGATGCGTCTGTGGGGCCGGCAGCGCTATGGGTATGCTCTAAAAGTGAGAGGACTCATAAGCCCGCGTACCAATATGGGGAGCTGCATTCCGCACGGCTGCACCGCGCGTTCGGCCTCGCCGCCGCGGTTCGATGGTTCTGCAATCGTACCCGGTAGGCGGTAAGGAGTCGTAATCGCTTTTGGGGTGAAACCAGCGAACCGACCGACGCATCCTCCACGTGTTTCGCACCCGAGCTCCGATCCAATTAGCCCGATCGCGATCTCGCACGGTCGGGCGGCACGCCTGATATGCATTTAATTTTTCATCACATTTGATTTTCTCTCCATCCCCAGGGCGGGCTGCAAATAAGGGCCTTAACTATGCGGATGTGGCTCACTTTTCACTTTTGATTCTCCTTTTCCCTGAGCGTTAAATGAGCCGTACCGGAGAGGCGAGAGGTACTTCTGGCACAAATGAAAGCATCAAAGGTACAGCGCGCACCCGAATTCTGCAAAACGTTAATTATGCACGCGTGCACCGATCGCCGATCATTGAAATCACTTCACGGCACCCAATCGGAAATTATCGCCCGTCTGACGAGGGCCGCCGACCAGGCGCTCGAGAGGTTCGGCTTTCGATTTGGGCAGCTTAAAGTTCCCATTGTGCGCGAGCCACTCGCACGTAGATAAATAGTTCGATTTTCATTAATTGCATCCAAACTGCATTTCATTCATCGTTCCATCGAGCCTGAGTACTGGAAGGGAAACTGCAGGGAGGTAAACATAATGTTTAAAAAAATCATTACCTCGTTTATAATGCAAATTTCATTTTTGATCTGCTCGAATGGGAAAGGAGGCACAGAGCGCACCGGGATGCACTAAATTGCATTCGCCAACGCCCTGCAAAGGGACGCAGGGGAGCGTGGGATGGCCGGGAGTCGGGGTTGTGGTTGTGGTCGAGATGTGGTCCATTATTGGGCGTTGGACGCTGTGGTTGATTTTATTTGATGAGCTGACCGGCGTCTCGCTAGGGCGGCGGCTCGTGTGCGCGTGTGTGTGGGCAAATAATTAAATCATATTTGTTCTGGATAGCTGGGTGGAATATGTTTGGGAGCCATTTTCACGGTTCACCTAGAAGAGCATTAACTCGTGGAATGTTATCGTTTTAAAGGCATTTTTTGTAACTTTTGAATTTAAAGCGGAACATAATTAATCTGTGAAATTGTGGAAAAACTGCTTCTACCTAGAGGAAGTCGCAGAACGTTTATATTGATTAGCATTTTAGCATTTTCGATTATATACAATTAGAATGGATCTTTGGAATTGTTATCATCGGAAAAATATTTAACCAAGAACCTAAAAATTGCGACAAAAATCGAAAACGGTTAGCTCAAGTCTAAATTGGCACAATGATGTGTTTAGAATCCATCCTGATGAATATGTTTTAGCCATTTAGCCATTTCAAAGTCGTATATTAGTGTTCGAGTTAAGGGGCTACACTTTACTCCCCATTTGTCTTAAACAAAAAAAACTCACCCTCAAACGGATCTTTAGTGTCATTGGCCACCGGACCCGGTGCCGGCGTGATCAAATCAAACCAAGGCTCGCCGCGGGCCGGCCAAACCGCGATCCGGGCCCCGGGAATTTGAATATTTTATCGTGCCCTCCATCGACCTTCACTCATCAATCAACGCCGTGAGGCTCGGGGCCGCGGCTAGCGACCGGGTCCAGCGCGCGAACTCGCTCTGTTCTAAAACAGCATCTTGTGAATCTGAATAAGTCATTCGAGAGCGGCCGTGCGTATGCGGTCGAGCGGATCTGTATTTTTTTTTGTATTGTGCCTCGCTCTTAACTCTTTCCGAGCCCGGGCTCTTCTCGTTTCAACGAGCATCACTGTCGAAGGTGGAGGTCGAGAAGCATCAACCGATTTCGCCCGAATCGGCGAATGCTTCACATTCACCCGGCGGGAGGAGAAGGCGTTTGTTTGAGCTGAAATCGAACTTGCGGGGCCCGGGGTTCGAAAGGTAATCGATTCTTCTTTTTTCGGAACACAGCCGGGGCCGGGGCGAGCGAAAAAAAAAACCAAAACCCGATGCCACGGGCGATAGTGACGACGATAGTGCGCATAGTCCAGAGAACAAAGATCGATGACCAGTAGTAGGGGGCGAATGGAGCTTGCGAAAAAAAAACGCCGCTCAAAAATGGGAGTATAAAGTTAAATAAAGCTTCCACTTCTTTGACCTCGATTGTTGCCCTGGCTGGCGGCTTCGCCGGTAAGAGATAAAATATTCACTCGCGCGAACGGAGATGAATGGTATCGGGATGGAGTTGGCGGATAGAGCTGCTGAGGCACTGCTAGATTGCGTTCTTCGACAAGGTAGGCATGAGCTTGATGGACTCGATCAGGAGATGTAGCACAGCGTCCGTCAAGGTTCCGCTTCGACCGTGCTGGAAATCCCCGAATTGTACTTTTTATCAGTTCACTCAAGGCCTTCCTATCTACGGGTCTCCAAACAAATAGGTTACCATTTAACGCGGCACGGAATGCTTCAAGCAATTGTACGCGAAATAGAGGCTACAACGACCAACAAAAAACTATTTATCCATCATCTCACCACCCAAAACGTCAGCGTCAGCGCGTCTCGAGTCAATCGACTTCTTTTTGCCGCATTCTATATGTCAAGCGCACTTTGGGTTTCTTTCAGGAGCGAAAAGTGTGAGCCTTTGTTTTGCCTCTAGCCCACATTAAATCCAACCCATTTTGGAGAGTGCCTATTTGCGTGCGTACGGAGATAAACGGCGGAGTCGCGACTCCGCGCACCTGTGGTCAGGGTTGCGTCTGTTTTCCTTTCTGTGACTTGCACTTTTCTTTGCGGAGTGTGTGTGTGTGCGTGTATTTTTTACTATCGATTTATTACAGCACACCTTTACCTTTGCGGTAGGCTTTGGTGCGTGTGTTTTTCTTTCTCTGTTTGCTTTTTATTGAATTCACTAGCTTCCTCTTGACGCGTACGAAAGTAAGCTTACGTCTACGCGCTGTCAATCACATCTGATGGGAGTGAGTTTCGCTTTCTTGTGGAAGATCTTGTATGATCAATCGACCGGATATTTGGAGCTTTCGAAGTACACAACAGCAAGGTCGTTATTCGAATGTTAGGGTCTTAAAATTCTTGTTGGACTGGGACATATATTCTTGGACTAGTATTATAGCATATTTGTTGGGCAACAGGTTGCTCTGGAAATGAGTCGTCCATCAAAATTAATGCAAACACAATAAAGTGAACGAAATTTAAATTGAATTTAGCTGTCCCAGTGCAAACGTTGGGCATCATGTGGGAAGGTGTAGGCACCAAGCAACCAGAAAGAATATATTCAAAAACGCTCAACAAACGCTGCAAACACCAACGGAAACAGCGAATCGCCACACTCCACACCGTGGCAGGCTAATAAAATGGCAAAAGCGCAACAAAAGCTGGCTGCTCCTCCGGCCCGGCCCGGCCAAACCCCAATCAAGCGCGCCCGGTGCAGGAAACGGCGCATAGGTCAAGCTCGTTATGTGTTGCACGCCGTCGCTGCATGTCGGCTGCAACTTTTATCGTTATTTTTATATTCCCGCTCCACGCCTGCCTGGACCGTGTGTCGCTGACTCACTGACCATGTCCTGTCAGCAGCATCTGCCGCCCGGGCATCCCTTCCCAGGCGAAAAGTTCAAAGTGATGCTGCCCACCGCCCGAGCGGGTCTTGCCGGAGTTCGTGACGAGTGTGTGATGTGGTGCACCGCTCGCGCGTTGGTCCTTGGGAAGCTGGCCAAAAAATGGGGTCTCCACCCGAGGTCAGCGCTGGGACGAATGTTTTCCGGTCGAGTCGGAATGTCCACTCTGGCTCCAGCTGTTGTTGCCCGCATGCCGAGAAGTTCTGCGGACACACGCCGTGTTCGCCGCGTATCGGAATGATGTTTTAGCCGTGTCTCCACCGGGCTGGGGCTGGCACCAGCAACACACTCTCTCGCGCTGGTGTGAAGCGTGTCCGAGGCGACGGTGAACTCTTGCCAATGGTCTGCTCGACCTGCCCGCAATGCCGATGCTGGGAAGATATTCCCATCGAGATTGCTATCTCAACCGTGGACGGGTGGGAGCGGAGACCACATCGGCGCCAGAAATCGGTGCAGCAAAACTATTCTCGACAGAGAAGCAACATGAAACCAAGCACACACAGAGACAGACAGACATTCACTTGCCCGAATACAATGCTAATTCATTGTTGGCACTGGGGCTTTTTTCCCGTATCTTCCTGTGCAGCCAGTGCAGCCCACCGAATGCGAGCAAAATAAAACCATCAACACTCTCGCATGCCAGTGCGGCATCGCATCGTACGTGCCTCATCTCGCTTCCATATGCATGGCTGATAAGGCTCGTCTTTTGCCCGGCCCGGCCCGGGCCGGGTGAGTTCTTCTTATTTCATTAAATTTGTTTCCACCCCTGGCGGCGGCATCCGCCTGGGAAGGAACCGACCTAAAACAATAGAGCGGGCGGATAAGATAAAGCCTAATGATTATTTAATTTCTTCCTCTGTTTATTGACTCGAGGCTCCTTCGGGCGAAGAGACCTGCCCATGTGAGTAAGTTACGAAGCCGTTGCCCGGACGTCGTTTCTTTTTTTTCTCGCCCGGCTGGAATATTGAATATAAATAATTTATCACAAAACTCACCCGTGCATGAAAAGTGCCGATGATGGAATATTCACGACTCGGTAAGCACCGCATCCAATTATTGCGGAGCGCACATCCTTGCTCCTTTCGCTCCGCCGCTGCAGGACCTTACCCTCGGTCGTATGCTAAACGGTGCCGGTTACGGAGCATGTTTACATTTGGCTTGATCCTTGGTGTGCTGCTTTTCAGGAGAAACGGGATGCTGGGAAAACAATGATTGTATCCATCACGTGTCTTTGTTGAGTTGACTCAAGAAAAGTGGTGACGAGAGCACGACAGAGCAGGCGTTTAATTAAGTGAAGTACAGGAATGTAAAAAATCGAATTGAGTAAGCAAACTGTGTTGCAGGAATGTTTGTTTTATTACGAGATAATCAATATGTGATTAAGCCTTGTTTAGCTTGTTTACCTTGCATATCGTTTAATGGAAAAAGGTTTGCTTCAATGCTTCAAAATAGGTTAGTACGCATTTTATCGTGCAGATTGCATACTTTTGGGCTTCGTCGATGTTCTTGCCCCCAGAAGTATGCAATCTGTATAATGTATTAATTTATAGAGCCCTAATTTACACCTTCTTAGCTTTCCTTACTTCTTAGCATCCTTACTTCCGTAATTAGAGTGTTATTCTAATGTCAAAAGTTATTCCAAACTCTGCTTAAACTTGATCTCTTGTAACATTGTACGAGATGATCAATTTCATCAGCCTAGTGGCTGATCGCTTAGCTGAACGTGCATCATCGCGATAAAATATGTCACAATTAAACAGCGAACCCATCCGGCGGCAAGTGTCCGGTGCGCACTCCATTGTGCCCAGACGACAGCCCATCCTACGGCGGAGGCAAACACAATCCACTCCGCGGGTGGTTAAAATAATAACACCCGGCAGTGGCATTCTTCGCTGGCTGGCGTGAATCAAACCCATGCACCGCGTGGTGCTACCGTGGGATCGTTTCCGCGCGCGCGCGCCTGGTCGATTCCGCCGGGGATGAGCGTAGGAAGCAAATGACTCTTACGTAGGAACAAAATGGGCAAAACACGCGGCCCAAGCTGTATTGTGTAGCGCGGCAGACGGTGATTCTACGCTGCTGGTTTTGTTTTGTTTCCCGCTGCTACCGTATCTCTTACCGTACCGCTGGCTTGTGCACCCTCTCTTCATAAGCAATCATTAACAATTCAAAACAACTACATAAATTATATCTCAAAAATGACAAGCTGCTGGGGAGATAGTGGACCCACACATGCACGCGAATAAATCGCAACCTGGCCCATCGGGCTGTAGCGTAGTAATAGCGGAAGAGGTGCGCATAACTAGGACGGCTAGGCCAGTCGGTAGGAGCTCTTGTTCTGCTTTTTATTTCGGTTGTTGACATGCACTAGCACACACATATAAACACCATGTGGAGCTGCAAATCCCCATTTGTCAGTGCGCCAGAGGGATGCGACTCCATTAGCCTCGATTGTCTGGCATGGGGAGGGGGATGTTGGTGCCGAAAAAACGGCTACACAAACTACATGCGGCAACCAGTTACATCGCACGTTCTCCCCTGAGACACCCACCCAGCCCGGGTGGAAAAACAGTGCCGAGTGTTAACGTCGGCAAACAGACACGGTACCCTCTCGACGGTGACAGTGTACACCGTGCGGATGCCATATTTAGATGATGATAGCAACAGCCACTTGCGCCCGAGCCTGAGCTTAAAAGCTGGCTCTTCCGGGACACACCAAGTCCGAGTGGAGCATAATGACATGAAAACATTTTCAAATTTTCGGAATCGCAACGAGCGGGAAATTAAAGATGGGCCGGAGGATTTTTTCGTTTCCGTCGTGCTCTAGGGTTGGAGTGTTGCGACCACTCAGGAGTGCATCTACCTCACGTCAGGTAGAGTCCGGTTAAGTATGCATGAGCAACGTTGGTCCGCCGGACAGATTTAAAGGCTTTACGCGGGACGGCTGTATGGCAGGTTGCAGTTCACATTACATATGAATGTGTTACACATAAACTTAAGTAGAAAATCTCACCTTTATTGTTCAAATTCTTTGTCAGTTTATAATGCTGACGTCAGTTTTCCAGAGATTCGTTTTAGTGTACAGAAATGTGAGTGTCAAACTGTTTGAAAGTAAAATTAATCAAAATAATGGTAGACTCAAAGATGATCCTTGTTGATCATCCTGAATTGCTCTTCATCATAAGTTGAAGATATAGTTTCCAACCTCAATCCAACTTCCAAGATACGTATAACGAGTCGAGTCGTTATCTGAATAACTTCATTGTAGATCAGATCGTATCGTTTCCCGATCGAGTAAGTTATTAGATTAGCATTCACCCTCGGAATAGGTGAAGGTTAATTCGGAAAACGCCGCAATTACAGATGATAAAGTAGAGTATAATCTGCCCGGGCTAAGGGGTTGCATTACACGCACGGCAACAAACTGCAGGACCTCCCGCCGACAACGCTTAATCCGTGTCGGGCCCGATCACAACAGCATCGGCATAATATAATCCATCGCATTTATTCCACCTCCCCGGTCGGCCGACGGTGCCTTCTGGGTTAACGAGGGAAAATAAATAGTACCGGCGGTGCGCGGCCAGAACAGAAACCAGCACCGATCGCCCGCGGACGGTTCTGACCGTCGGCGTCTTGGCTGCGACGATGGTCGTAATAAAATGGTATAAACAGCGATAATAGCTGTCGATTATAAGCGATTTCGTATAACTTAATATCGGCAATTATCATTCGTAATTATGGTAGAACACACACACATGCGCGCGTCCCTCCCCCCAGCCCAAAAACCGGATATACGGTGCCCGGTGCTAGGGCGTACCGGGCGTGCCGACGCTAGAACGCCGGAGTGGGCATTCGGAATGCAAAAATGCGCAATTTGCAGCGTGCGGGCTCTGCACGAGCTTGCGGGCTGCATATTAAACAGAAGACAAGAAGCGATTCTTCGCGCCCCGCGCGACACTGGTAATCACGGCCACACAATCATTGAATAAAGTTCGGTTAATGAGCTATAATTACCCGTTCCCTCGTGCGCAGCGCATTACACTCCCTCGACGGAGTGGGTTTTCACGCTGGAAGGGCACGCGATTTGATGAACTGCGGTTTTGTCGTAGTGGTAGTAGGGAAATTGGTGCGGAAAATCACATTATTATTGACGGAAAATTGGTGCCGCTCGGTGATGGGATAATCATCACCGGGTGTGAAGGTGTTGCTCGAGTGTCGAAGTTCACTGGAGACGAAGCGTTTAATTAAGTCTGGCACACACTCGTTGAGGCGCCAATCCATTCCAACGCGCTCCGTTGCCAGGGACTACACGCTAGAACACCCTCGGTACCTCCTGCAGGCTCGCTTTTATGTCCACATTGCAAGCTCCTGAATGGCTGCATGGTACAGGCCACTAAACGATAACTCATTAGTTCAATCCCGCTGACAGAGACGCTTTCTCCCGGTTGGGCTGCACGTATCGAGATTTTGGGATTGGAAGTGCACGCCCGGGCATGAGTCACACTCGTCCTATTTCCGGAGCACGCTCCCATACCATCGCTTCACATTTATAACCGCTCCAAATGTCGAAGGTCGCCGGGATCGTCGTCGTAAGTCGTTTGAAGTTAGTGCCTGGGAGATGACGCGCACGACTTCACCAAGGTGGTGTTCTTCCATGGCCCTGGCAGGGATCGGACCTCGGACTGGCAGCGATTCTTCATCGTCGTTTTTGTTGCACCCAAAGTGGGCCCCCGTTCCCCGTGATGGCTTAATTATGGAATTGTACCGCACAGCCCTTGTGCGCCGTGGTTTGCCGGATGTGGATCGGCACTGGGAGCAATCGTATTGCATCGCGTAATTTCATGCCCTTTTCATTTTTTGCCACCATTCGCATTTCCCACCGTCATGATGACTGCTGCTGCAACAGCACTAGCAGCAGCAACGGCAAAAAGTGAGCAAAAACACGAACGAACGAACTGACATGCCGCCATTCACAGGGCCCCGCCATTCATTGCCGCGGAAAGGGCCGACAGTGGAGACATGCAAATGAAGAATTGCATCCCCATCGCACTGCGGCACCTTGAACCCGCGCAGAAGGCCTCTTCCGTGTTGCGCCCCAGCCCGGCATTTGTTTTCAAATCAATTGCACCGGTGCCCACCACCGTTCGTCGTTCGCGGCACTGCCCAGATTGCCCAGATTCCGGAAGGCATCCCGGCATCCGGCGTGAGACGGTTTTTCGCGCCTTTTAATTGCCGCCTGCCTGCCGGTAATGAGTGTGGGGCTGCTTTCGAACCCTCGCAGCGTTATGGTACGAATATGCCAAGCGCCAATTGGGGCCCGGACGCTGACGGAGTACATTGTGTGCGAGCGCGCGCGATGGCACACAGGGGAGGACTTTATCGTCGTGTTTTGCTGCGTTTCGCCAGGAGCCCGCGCGCCCGGGCACGGCGCGAGAGGTGTGAATTTACAATTAAATTATGTGTTTTATGCACTCTGTTTTCCTGCACGTAATTAAATGTTTCCTTATGCAAAAGGGGTGGTGTGTGTGTTTTTTGTACACAACTTTTATGACCTTTCTGCGCAGAAAAGCACGTCCCAACAGCGAGCGGTGAGTGAGCAGCAATTCGTGATTTAAAATGTTTTGTATAAGCAAAATCGTTATACAGAAGAGAGAGAGGAAAAAAACACACACACTCACACAAACGTCTCTTTGATCAAATCTTAAGTGCCACCCCATTGGAAACGCCTCATTTAGTGCGCGTTTAGGCTCAATAAACTGTCGGTTTTCTTAATCTTTCGCGCAGCGCTACTGAAAATGTGACGCTAATGACTAAGTTCGCGACTTGTTAATCGTCCACAGGCAGCCTTTTCAATCAACCTGCGACTCGACACATATTTGGGAGCGGATTTTGGGCAAGCGGGTCGTGCCGTGCGGCGGTCATTACAAAGTGTGCAAAGCACCGCGATTTTGATAGTAATGAAATGTGATCGTTGTGCCCGTCGCACAACGGGCACGATGGGATGGGTTGAAATATAAAAAAAATGCTCGAGATTTGCTTCGTATGATTATTTTTCCAACATACTGCAAGACTCGACTAAGAAGAGTCTTCTTCTGAAAAAAAGTTGAAGAAATTGTCTTACTCTAGACCTCTTCTGGATTTCTTGAAATAGCTCGAATTTGAATATTAGTAACACCAAACATACCAGGCATGCTGTCTACTAGAGAGATACCGAAATAAGAAACATTTAAAAGTAATATTATCCCATCGTCTGCGCTAAAAAGTGCCCATTGTGCGGCCGGAGGCTAAAGCAGGCACGTGGAGCACGCACGGCCGAAGTGGAGCTAGTGACAGACGCTTCTAGCGCGCGCGCGAGATCATTCCGTAAACCTGTCAGCCGGCGGAACGAGTTCGATCGCTCACATCACTTTATGACAGGCCTTTGCACACGGCATGATCGCCCGATGGCCTGGCCCGAATGCGTCGCTTCACCTTCACTTTCATCGGGCGCTGGTGCCAGCGACTTCAAACGTTCGAACAAAACCGGAGCCCCACGCAAAACCGCGCTCAGAAATGGTTCAAGGTTTGGCGTTTTTCTCCCTCTTCTTCGTTTTGCTGGAATGTTCGGAGGATCGCGTGCTCTCGTTCAGCTACGGTTCCTAGATCACCGCTCCGTGTGGTGTAAAATCGCGCAATTTATTATCGCACCGATCTCGCCCGAGCCGGGGCCGGATGACGGATATCTGACGGACTTTTCCGCATCCAACGCGCGGCCCGGATCGGATTAGCTGCGGGGCACGAATTAGCGGCTGATCGAGCCGCCGAACACCTCGCAAAGCGTCCCCGCGGTGTTCCGTGTGCAGATGTTGCAGAGAATATCGCGATTAGACGAGATCATTATTAGACTCGTTTGTGTGGCAGAGTGAGCGACGCACTGCGGACGCAGAACAGAACGGGCGACGAGATTCCAACGGGCTCGCGGAGGTGCCTTTGCCCGTCCTGCCCTTATCTTAGCCGCCGTGATCTCGTGTGTCCAGTGCAAGGCGACTTGATTGATGTCTAGCATTTGTGAGAACAGTTGTTGAATTAATTATGACCGGTCGCGCAGACAGCACCGCGGGATCTTGCACAACGATCAGAATGTTATTTAGTTGTAGCCACGGTGAGCCGCCGTTGAGCCGGCGAGATGAGATGCGCCCCGATAGCGCGCCCCTATCAAGGCTGCGAAAAGTGACGCGTTCGTATAATAAGCCGCACGCCGACCGAAAGGACACGGGAGCCACTTTCGCGTGAGCCAGCCGATTTTACGGCCCGATCGGGGTTTTATGGAGGAAATCGAAACGGGCTCACACACCAACTCTGTGCGGAAACACCTCACCCAACCCGAGCGCGAGAGTTAATTATGATTTTCTGGCGCGCAGTTTTATTGGCCAAACCGAATTTCGAACCATTTTCGGTAGCACATGCGAGCGCAAGATTGATAGTGTCGGGGCAGGTTTTTATGTTTTATGAACCGAAGCACTCAAACAAAAAAAAAGCGGCCCAAATGCGTTTTGGTTAACCATTATGAGCTTTATTGCTGCTGTGTTGTGTGTGATTTGGCAAAAATGGCCAACTGGACACTATAAACCTGCGGCGCTGGTCAAGGACTCGCACTAACCTGCAGTTATTGAGATGAGAGCTGCTCGAGAGAGACAAAAAAGTAATTCATCACCCCGAGCGTTTTTATGGCGGAGTTTTATATCGAAACCCCCGAATGCCGTGGGAGTTTTGTTGTGACAAAGCGCAAAAACCAATATTAAGTTATTGGTGCAGCAAGAGGGCTTGTTTTGGTGAAATTTGCACGGCAACAACGTGCAACAAAGACCGCAGCAGAAGATCATCCGTGTTCGGGTACGCCCGCCGGCTCGGGCGACCTGAAGTATGTTAAATTAGTCAACCACCCGGGCCGGGAAAGCCGTCATTAATTTAACACTCGGCCCGGTAAGCTTCGATGCCTGTAAAAGGCGTAAGTAAGTAAGAAATGAGTGTTCCTCCCACTTGAAACACATTAACCCTGCGCCGAGGCGGCGTCCGCGCCGTCGGGAAGATGGTCGCGCGATGTGTTCTGCCGGGCCGGGCCGCCGAAAGACAAATGTTGGACCATTCCTTTTTTGTTGCCATCCCATGTTATGTATGGGACTCCCGGCCACATACGCGACGCAACGAGAAGCTGCCGATAATTTGCTGCCGGTAACGAAATTAATTACACCATTAATCAGCTCCCATTTCGGGCCATTTCGCTGGGTGCCGCGGGTTTCGGCAGCTTCTTTGGGGTCAGGATTCGAGCGAAGGGGTGCTCTCTCGTCTTATCGGATATGTTCGATCTGCTGTTAAGATTGGCAGTACAGTGGTTGCGACTCGGTGAAGTGTTCGAGCGGTGAAGAAAACCGGCCCGGAGCAGCAAACCCACATCGATTTCAACAGCACAAACAAGGCGGCCTGTCGTCCGGTAGAGTTTGTGTGTGTTTTTTTGTTCAGTTTTTGGAACGACCGGCTCGCGGGACAAGCTTGTCAAAGTCGGCAACGTTCCGTGCAGCGATCGATACGCACCGGAATCTTCACTGACAGCTGGTCATAAATACTCATTAGCATTTTTGGCGGCTCGAGCGTGCGTCACGGCGAGATTTGCCTCTAATCTTCGCTCCGGTTTTCAAAGGCTCGCGGAGCGCAACAAAGTGATACAAAATCACTACGATTTTCAGTTACATTACCCAGCCCAGCGTACGAGCGAGAGACACACGCACACACACGCACACACACTCCGAGATTGAAGGTAAGATCCAGCAACTGCCCATTGCCCGCCCCTAAGGCTTTGTTTACAATGTTTTATCAATCTGTCGAATGCGGGCATGTCCGCCGGGGCCGCGGCGGCACGATGCATAATTTATGGGCGAACCTTTTACGTCCAGCCCCGGTGCAGCGGTGGGTACTATCCCACGCCCGCCGGTGCGGTGCCCCTGCGTGCTGACCATTCCCGGGCTGCATTCCTAGGACAGGGAGATGCGCAAACCCGCTACGCAACTGCCCCCGGGGTCGCGGAGCGCAATGCCAATGCGCGCGTTTGTCGGGGATGAGCGAAAAATCCACATTGCGCTCGGCCGTGTGGGGTTGCACGGGCCAGCGCATTATGTGTGCGCCCTGTGTGCGCCGATCGATAAGATCTGGCTAAAGGGTGCCTCTCGGTGTGACTCTCCGGGCCGGCGGGCAAGGCACAACGCACAAGCGCAAGTCGTTCTTATCGCGGGCGGCAGATAGTGGAACATGGACAAGTTTATTAGCGTTCGCTTTTTTGTTCTATTTTCGTACCGTGCGTGCAGAATGCAGGTGGGCAGAAAGGACCGACTGCCGAATGTATACGAGCTGGTCTAAGATTGGGCCGATGGTGCGTTTTTGTTCCGAATGCTTTATAGTTACCGAAAGGCAGCGTAGCAGCGTTGGTCAGTCTAGGGGAGCGTGGACGGTCACTTGAACTCGGCAAGAAATCACATAATCTTTAGTTCTCAGGACTGCACGGTATCCTGGCTAAGATAAGATGCGGTATGGCTAAGATAATAAAGAGATTAAAATGTTGTGTTTTTAAGGATACTCGATACGAAATGGGAAGATTTCTTGGAAACTGCTTTGTAAAATCTACAGTACAATATCACAACATTTCGGATCTATTTTATTGTATTAAGGATTCTCACTAGTGTTGCACCAAACCAGTCGGATCTCATGTTTTAAAATCAGTGCTTTTGTTTTAAAATTATGAGAAATGTTCAAATCACTTAGCGAACCATCGATTTTCATGTTTTTAGTATCTTTTACGGAGTGATTTTTCAAGTTTTTGATCACTTCCGTTTTGGTCGTCGATGGGCATCGTCTTTGATAAGTGATTTTATCTTCACATTCAAGCGCAGACTTCCCAGTCTCCCAGACTTCCAATCCAAGGACTATTCAGATATTGTTAGGGATATTGTGATATTGTTTTCAGAAAGGGTAGACATCAGAACTCACTTATAACTCCTCATATACTTATAACTCTAGTATATGATATATGAAATTTGTGATATATCCAACAGCTCTGACATCAATTGCAAAAAGTAAATCGTAATGTTCAAACTCATCGTTACAAAATACCTCACGAATAGCAAGTTCCCAGATTTAATAATCCCTCGAAATCGCTATTCCTCATTACAGCGCGTTACATGAGCCCGCCATAGTAAACGAATTAACTTGTTCAATTCAACCAGCCATAACTAAATCACCCGCCGGCACCGCATTTGATACGCTTCATTTCAAACTTTACATCGTGCTGCGCACTACCTCTCCAAGCGCGCCCAACCGCTCGTTCTCGCTTGTTTCTTTGCCCGCTGAAAAGGACATTGTTTTATTGTCCGTCAGCGGACCGAACCGGGACGGACGGACGTATGGGCGGCGCTGCACTTGCAAGCCGGACAAATAATACCACGCAATTTCGTTCGGTTCGCGAGGTCCACCCGCCACCAGCACCTGATCGCGCCGTCGCGGCTATCGTGATTTATTGTTCTCCACGCGCTGTTTATAAATAAAAGCAGCCCCGGCGATACATTACCCGCTTCTTATTATTTTTCGTTAATAAATCCTCCAATAATCCTCCGGTTCGCTGCACCACCGCCGTCCGTTCGCCGCCAGGTCGCATTGTATCCTCCGAACGAAAGCTCGGCCAGTCGCGGGGAGTCAGGATGTGCACCAGGCGCAATATCTATCCCTCCATCGGGCGATTGTTCGGCCGGCTCGGTTCGCTTCCATCAGGGGCCAGAACTAGTTTCTCGTCCACCCACACCCACCGAGCAGCGTGTGGCAAAGTCTTGGCCGAAGGATTTATGGGCCAATAAGTGGCGGCAGCAGCAGCAGCAGCAGAACCCCGTGAGTGTTTTGGGCTGGACTGCACTTATACGTCTGCCGATTTCGCGTCGCGCCCCGGCGCGCTCGGCTGAATGGCTTTGACTTTATTATCTTATTACGCTAATCAATTTGACTTATAATTGCAAATTGGAGTAATTGTTCAAAGTCCGCCCAGTTCGGGTCGCTGGTACCCAAGGAGCCAAGGCTTCGCGGGGAAACTTAAGAAGATTCTGGCCGTCCTGCCTGGCCCTTCGTGCCGGTAAAAGTAACGAATTCATTATAACCTTTAAACAGTGATTTACGATAGCGCGTGAGTGAGAGCCGTCGCGATGGCGCGGACTTTAGCGCGTTTTCGTCGCCGCCGTGCTCCGGTGTGGATCGTTCCACACTCCGTTCCACAGGGAACCTGGACCTAGCGCACAGGAGCGTTTTGCGCCGTGATACGAGCCTGGAACTCCAGCTCCAGCGCGGAGTGTAATTAATACTTACGCGCCCGGCTCCGAAGTGCCGCTGCAGCTGGGAATTTGCATCTCCCGGCGGTGCTTCCGCCTCGTCTAACCCGGAACCCGGCCCGGGTGTTTACTCAGACACCGGCACTAAATTAACGAAACCTGCGAACCGCCCCTTCAAACAGGGGCAAATCAAACGGAGATAAAGCTAACTTCGCTGCACCGGCGCACTCGTGCGTCCCGGTCTTTATCTCGTGTGCTGGGCTTCTCGTCTTTTTCAATTTATGATAAAATGGTTTAAATAGTTTTAATTAATACCCCGCTCCGGTCGGGGTCCGCGCGATGGGAGCTATTTGCCCGCCCGACGCGAAGGGGCGTACCTTTGCCGGTGCATCTTCGGCGGGCTTTACTTTTATCTCGTGCGCGCCTTCTTAGCGCTTACAGAGCCGCCAGCAGCACCTCGGGCTTTGGTCGATGACCGGTAGCCCCGTGTTGCCACCGGGAGACGATGATAAATGGTGCCCCGTGAGTCTATTTTATGCCACTCCCGACCGCAACTCGTGTTGCGCTCTTAGTTAATAATCAATTTGGAGTAATAATAGTAGCAACAAAAAAACAGCAGACGGACACGTTTATCTGGTTTATCAGTATCACCCACAAACGAGGCACGGCGAAAATTGAAAACATAATTACAATTGAAATGGAAATCCATTACAATCCACCCGAATGACACGTTGGTTTTGCACCGGTGCAGCGAAACGCAGCGAAAAAACCGCAACAGTCAGTGCTCCCTCGCGCGCTTATCGATCGATCGAACGCGTGATAATGAGCTCGTGAAATTCATAACCCCGAATGCGTCCGTCTGTCCATCACGGCAACATGTTTGTTTCGCTCGCTTTATTTACACCGCTCGGGGAGAGAGAGAGAGGAAAAACTCCAATTGAATGGGCTGCCCGGGCAAACCCGGCGTAAATGCTGCGATCGAGCCATTTTTCCACCCAACCGAACCCGAAATATGGTGAATGTGTGTGCGCGTGGGTCGTTTATTTATCGAAGGCTTGTGGGCCTTTCGCCGTGTGCTGGAAAGCGCTGTATGGTTTAATAATGTGCGCACCGTTTATGTACTGCACGGTCCGTGTGCGTGTGCGGGATTATGGGAACATGTGATTAAAATGTAAGAGGCTTTTCGCGGGCGGTTCGGGTGGCTTTGACTGACGGGCGGTAGGTGTGTGTTTGCATCGTGTTTCGATTGGGAAAGGATATTGATAGTCGACGCAACGGACGAGTCGGATAGAACATCGTGCAGTAATACAGCTTTCAAAATTCGGACTAACCACCGGGCAGATGATTGCGCAGGATATCTATGCACGCCTTATTGAACATTATTTATATTCAATTGAAAAATTGTAGACCCAGAAAATCGAGTACTAGTTATGATTGTAACTTTAACTGAAGCTTAAAATTTTAATGAACCTTATTCAAACTGTAAGTCAACATATTGTGATCTTACAATTACAAGCACCATTAACTGGTTGAAGACTTAGATAGTAATTCCTGTGACTGACTTGAATAATGTTAGTTCAGAAAGTATAACAGCCAACTTTAAACTTTAAACCCTCTTTTAACCTTGCCGATACCGTGATAAACACCTTTGGCATCAGCTTCATCGATGACATAGAACAATGTTGAAATGTTTCTATTTCCTTTAATAGACTTTTTGAATTTTCACTACAACTTCTCTTCTCTTCAATCGATGTTTCACCTGAAAACCATGCTATTGTTATTGATTTTACGATTCTGTATCGCAAAAGTTACAACAGGCTAGTATCGGAAGAATTGCCAGTTAACACCAACTCGGAGCACGCCTGCCGGTTTTCCCGCAAGCGGCATTCGCGTTTCTATTAACGATATGGGTTTTAATCCACTTTATGGATACTTTACTTCCCTGCACCCCGGATCATATTTAACGGGGGAAATTCCTTACTTTATAGGCATGGAAAGTTGCTTCCCGACCCCAAACGCCACAAATCCAAATTTATGCCGCATCTCTGGCGGGTTTCGCGGCCCGGCCACCACCGTCACCATCGCCACCCACAAAACGACGTCCATAAGCATATCGCTGAAATAACAGAGCGAAAATGTCGCAATAAAAATTCATGAATTATTTTATGCTCACAGTGAGGGTTATGCTGGCTGGGAAAGCGTAGAGAGCGAGCGTGAAAAAAACCCCCCACACAAACACACACTGAAGCATACACAAAACAATAACCAAAACCTTCGGCAATTCTTAGCCCGGGCAGGAGCGGACCGAAACAACAGACACCAAGCTGTGTAACTCAGCAGCTTTCGGTGGAGACATTACAGCACCACGTGGCCAGCGCACTCGCCAGGCGCCATAATCGTTAAGTTTAATTTTCTTCGACAACAGCTTTGCGTTCTCGCTCCACGACACCGGGCGAGTGGGTGGAACGATTTGATTAGGTATTCGTTGTTTTTTTTCTGCTTCTTGCCGGTGCTACCCTCTTCTAAGTGTCCTGCTGTTGGTGCCCCACCCGCTTATCGCTTACTTTTCGTGCACGGTTCGGTGTTGGTGGTACGAAAGGGATAACACCTTCGGCGAGGGAGGTTTTGCCCTCCCCCCTAATCGCGCACTGCAGGTAAAGTGTCCCGATCATTATCGTTTCGATCGGCGCAGGCCCCGCGTGCTGCAAGCAGCGTGGTTCTGCATGGCCACCTCCGTCCGTCCGTCCCAATTCATATTAAAGTGAGTAACACACGGACACGTACACGCTCTAATGCATTAGCTGAATCCGACGCTGGTGCTTTAATCAAGAACCTGGCCACACCTTAGCGTCAGGGTTTTGCGCCACTTGTCCGGTTCCCTGCGTGACGGACAGACCGGCAGGCGTTACACGACAGCTCCTCGGCTTTTAGTCGCACACGACCGATGTAACGCGCGCGGGACGGTTGGGTTTATTAAGGCGGAGGGATGGAGAGCCTCGAAACGTAGCGGCTCGGATGCGATTTCATCAAAACGAAACAGTGTTGCACGCGAGTTTGCTCGAGAGTGTGTGGGATGGTTGAAATGAAGGTGTTTCTTAGGAAAAAAAAATCACAAAGCTATTATCTCTAATAACCAACACTAAAGATTGGAATTAATCGAGGACATTTCAATATCTTCGGAACACTCCTTCAAAGCAATCTTAGGCAGGTGAAGTATTGGAATGATACTTCAAACCCCATATTTGGAAGTTGACTCACATATGAAGTTTCGTTAATGATCCTTAGATCCTTAGCACATTTAACCTAAATCTTCCCATCTTCTGCCTATTAGATCTAAATCACGAATGAAATATACAATTTTCCTCGTCAGTTTGATAAAATTTGATAGAATTGTCTTTTTTCTTGTACTTTAAGTTTTTGACTTACTTGGAGTAGCTTTCCACACTAGTCCTTTGGTGTTAAATCTGACTTAGAAGCACTTAATGTGCGATTTCTTTTAACAACATAGGACAATTTAAATTCAAAGCGATAAGTAATTACCAAAACCAAAAGCGACTGTATAATTTTTTATAATTTAGGGTCAAAAGAAGACGTCCTTTTTCTCTCAAAACTTGTACTACCTGCTCCCACCGTCGTTAGTATCTTTTCATCTCCAAATGCTTCCTTCATCACTGTGAAATAGCAAAGCAGACGCAGGATCAAGGGATCGCAATAAAACGACGGCCAAATGGAAATAGAACCGTGTGGGGGGGAAGAGAGCGAAAGGTGTTTCGTGCGACTGCTGCGTAATAAAATGTACCGGAGCAGTAAAATCTTCTTTAATAAATAATTTGTAAGCTGAGTGTCTTGCACCAGCTCCCCGTGACGCCGGAGCATTGGGAAAACTGGGTCGGCCGGGAAATGGCAGTAGTGCGGTGAAAAAAAGAAACGGAACAAACGTACGGCATTCGTACGCATATACATGTGCAAAGTAATTGAGTAACCGAAAGGAAAACGGCACACGACTCATGCCGGTGGCATGGGGGGGCTTTTATATGCGCTTCTAAGGCGACCCCGGTGGAACCGGAAGCAGCGAACAAGGTGTAAATGGGACGGGCAGGCAAAATGGCATCGGAAGAAAATCTTTCCCCAAGGAGCACGTGTGTTCCTGTGTGTGTGTATGGGCTCGTTCGTAATGCGTTTCCTTTCCCTTCGCAATCACGGAAAGCACGGTGCACGGGAAAAAGACGGTCTCCGGTTTTCTTCGTCTTCGGCACGGAAATGTGGAAATGTAAAAGGGTGTGGTGTGCTGCCAGCAGGCGGGCCAAGAACGATACGGGCAAGGACGGCCCAGGGAGTGCCCATAAAATTTCCTTATGTGAGCGAGAGAGCGTAGTGGTTTTCTTATCGCCAGTACACGCACACACCCATCCCACCGTCCACGCGTTTGCGTCGCTCGTTTGCGGCTAAACGACTAACCGGCGTCCGAAGCAGCCAGCCTCCCCGCCATCCCGGTTTGTTATCTAACAACAAATTGAAAGTTATTGCGGTCAACTTTGCCGGCGAAGGCAACTCCGCCGCCATCAGCGTGCCGTCGATTTTGACGGTTTGAAATAGGGCGAAGCTGAAATTGATGGAGCAAAGCCGACCGCATGGACGAGGCGAACAAAACATAAACAAACATTCCTCCGCACAGACACACCGACACACACACACACATGGACATATTACCACACCATCAAAATCCTTCCATCAAATCCTTTTCGTGCTGCCGTGGCGTGCGTGTACACGCAGGACTTCACAAGCGAAAAGTTTGTTATCGGACTCTTCCACTAGTTAGACTAATGCGTCTCCCCTGTGGGCTATGACTGTGGGTTTAGCGGTTGGGGGCGGGGTATTTCGGGGTGTACCGATAGGAAAGGAGAATGAAATGAAAATGGTGTCCTTAAACTGGTTTCAAAAGCTTTCCAATTAACTAGCCGCCGACTTTTCCGAGCAAAGTTTTCCCCGTGCGGGCGCCACGAGTTTGGCGTTTGGTTTAAGCCCGTGTGTGTGTGTGTGTGTGTGTGTGGAGTTGTCCTGGAAGAATCTAAAGTTTGTACGAACAAAAATGAACGGCCTATTGATTGGAAACTAGGTAGAGACTTAGCGAATGAGGTAGTAGAATGGGAGATAATTTAGAGCTCAATTCCAACGATTTATGAAGAAGGTTTGCGATATGCAAGGGAGAGGGAGAACGTTCAAAATTTATTAGAAATTCCACTCACTGGAAGCTGAAGAAATTGCCTTTAATAAGTATCCTGAGTATGAATGGCCATAAACCATAAATAGAATCCGAAGAGTTGGATCGTTTCGAGTTTTGAAATCCTGGATTCTGGTTTCTAATTCTCCAGCATTCTGGAACTGCAGATAAATTGTACTTAATTATTCTGAAATGTTCGGAATATTCTATATAGGAAACTATCTATTTAGTATTTACACATCCGATTATTATCACAAATTGAAAGTGAGTTATAAAGCTTGAAATATTTTGTATATACATTTCTGGCACTTTTACTTCTAAGTCACAGCTCACACACTCACAGCTTTAATTACTGTTTCTATTAAAATAATCTCCATTTTATTGGATTCAATTCTTCTACCCCATCAGCCACATTCAAACCTGTACCTATACCTGTCAAGCTCTCAAGGAAACATATCATAATGTCTTGTTAATTGGTCTACAACTTCTGAAACCCTAGCATGTTACATGCATGTTTTATTGAGTTCTCGAGCTATATTTCACAGCCCGGTGAATGACTTTTAAACAATATCAATTATTCGTAGTTAACACTTGCTCCAAACATTACTCATATACGTGGGCAGAACGCGCCGGTGGGGTTGAAGCCGATCGTAAATAGCGCGAATCGATGGCACCGTAAGGTGGACAGTTGGGTAGCGGACTGCCATGTCCAAGCAAGGGCAACACACACGCACACACAGACATCTCGAGATGCAAAATGTCATCTACCACAAGGTACGTGAAGTACGCGGCTAACATATTGCACCACGACGTAGTTGCGCTGCTGCATCATCGTAAAGAACGGCGCGAGTCTTCGATTGATTTCGCGAGAAAAAAATAAACCGGAACGCCTATAAAATCCGCCACGAACTCTCGAACGCCGTTTTTATTATGTCCACCGTACGAGCGGCTATAAATTTCACACCGAGCTCGCCGCTCGGTGCCGCTTGTGTCTCGCTGTCAGGTGGGTCGTAATGTGTCGAATTTCGATTACAATTAACCTTGTTTATCAACGGCGGCCAGCATCCCTCCGACACTTTTCCTTTCGCACACTTTTACAGCGCACAATTGAGATGAAATTTACGATCGGGAATAATCCACGCCTGAATCGGGAATCCAAGGTGTTCCGGTGGCTCCGGGACGAACCGACCGGGGCAGAAACATAAAGTGTTTACGTCCGTTCGCAGTGTTTTATGCAAACTACGCATGATCTGTGCGGCGTAAAACGATCCAAAACCACCGCTCGGTACAATATTGAGTGCGGCGAAATAATTGGAAATAAATTCCAATTTTCGAACTTCACCATGCATTCCCGACCGTGCGCGCCAACTTTACCTTCCCAGCCGAAGATGATGGGATCGAAAATAATATGCAAAGGAGGGAGGCACATATTAATATTTGTAGGACGCAGCTCTCATCCACCGAGCCTGGGAGCGATGCAGAAATTGAGCCTGTGCCACCCACCGACCACCTGGTGCCGGTGACATCACGGCCAGAAACGTCGATCACATGCGCAACACCTCACCGGCAGAGCTTCCAACTTCAAATACCGAGCCCGAGCGTTGCGTTGGTAATGCGAGAATTAATTATTTGCTTCCCAGCGTGCAAACAGCGTGTGATGAATACATACGGTGCGCGATGCGGGTTCCTTCCCGGTTGCTCCGGCTGGTCGCCCGGCGGCTCAGGCCCTTGGGGTCGAAAGTAATCCCGAACATCGGGGAAACCTCCGGGACGCTCTCGGGATGCGGTTGCGGTTGCACTGTACCGTGGTAAACCACATTAAATACTACACACACACGCGCAAGCACTCGCCCAACATTGTCTGAGACCCGACCGTCCGGGACGTGCAGTTTGTTGGCTTTGATTCGGATTTTGAATTTGGAAAATGAGATTTGACGTGCCCGTTTCGTGGCGTCTAGGTGGCGCACCTCGCAAAAGGTAAAGGAAGCGCACTTTGATGAATTTTGCAAGCGCTCTCCCGTTTGCAGTCGGACAGAGCGACACAGCCAGCCGGTACATGTGCGGCAGTAATGAGGAAGAAAATTGTAATGCACTTGGCGGATGTAACTGCGATGTCGCAACATCGCTCACCCGAACGCCACGTGACACGTGACGCAATCCGGCCAGCCGTATCGAACGGCCGCATCGAACAGTTGTCGGTGTTAGAACAAAAAAGCCACTCTCGGGAAGGGAAAAAAGAAAGCTTCACCTTTCACGCAAACCGTTTTCTTATTTTCCACTCTATTTCTAAGAGGATCGACTTACCCGCGCAAGGAGACGGAGAGAGAGAGAGAGAGAGCAAAGGTTCACCACACCCATCTGCCGGACAGACTTACCTTTCGAGTGGGGGTCATAACATGGCAGCGAGGTTACAGGGTTCTTTATAGCATTGTTAATTTTGAACAAGATTTTCCGGAAGCAATTTTTTCTATTGTTTTGTATCTGAAAATTCATTTTCGTTTCCAGAATGGAATGAATTTGAATTCTAAATAATTTTTAAATGTCACAAACATTACATCAGACAAGTAAACTGCTTTTGACATCTCCTACTGACGTCTGAAACCTTAACATTTCAATTCGTTTAGGGCATTTTCCAACAAATTTTATTTTTCAAGAACTTCAAGAATTGATTATATAATTCTACATTCGATACCTGGAAAAAAACCCACGTAGTACGTCTTGAAAAAACATTCTTCGGAGTCAGAAAGGCTCATCATGTCTTAAAGTATTGTTCCCAAAACCCTGTAGCTGCGCAGCCTCCCTTCGGTTGATCCTTCGTCGGAAAAAGCTATCCCGCTTGTAACGGGACCAAAAAAACGAGCAAGTTACTTCCAACCCGGGCTTTAACCCGGGATGGAAATGGCACCGGGGAGTGTCTGCATCTTTCGCTGCATCCCGGCTGCTCCCGAGGCTCTAGGGAATTGCTCATTTTCTGTAAATTAACAACATTAAAGAAACAGCACTTGAGGGGCGGCACACGGAT
The DNA here is from genome assembly GCA_000349145.1 of Anopheles dirus. Classification (NCBI taxonomy): domain Eukaryota; kingdom Metazoa; phylum Arthropoda; class Insecta; order Diptera; family Culicidae; genus Anopheles; species Anopheles dirus. Next base: position 9,313,738 of record KB672979.1, read on the forward strand.
GCAAATACTGCGTGGTGTGTGTGTGTTTTTTTTTGTTCTCAACCCTCCCCTGGTTCCAACGCACCGAACAAGCGCTCGCCAGGATGGAAAAGTGGTGGAAAATCTGTGATTTTTTCTTCTCTCCTGTCGCCGGGTGCAGCAGCAGGAGATACAAGAGGATAAGAAAGCAAAATTAAACAGCCGGTAACGGAGAGAGCGAGAGCCCTCGACACGGCAGGATATGCCGGCCTGCGGTAGAAACCCGTCTCGGGAAAAGTGCAAAGAAAAAGAAAAGCCGCTATCCGATCCGTGGACAAGCAGAAACCCGCCGATTTCTCGGAACGGACCGACGACGAGAACACATTTTCCAATTAAATATTATAATCTAAATTGTAATTCTATCCCGAAGCCGACGGTTTCGGTGCTGGAGGCGGGGCCGGATACGCCGGAACAAAACCAGCCCCGGGTGGGCCGAGTTTTTGTTTTCCCAACACAAAAGCCACTTTACACGCACCTCTGCCCGGACCGTTCCGTCAATTTGTCGGCGACGTCGCGCGACTCGCCGTAAGTAGCGAGTAAGTGAAACAAATGAGCTGTTGCAGAAGGCACACACCCGACGAGTCGCGTGCGCTCCGGGCGCTTCCGAAAACACCGCGCTATCTTTTGTTAATAATAATGGCAAAATCTCCGGCCACTGTTGCCACTTCATTCGTCACGGTCGTTGAGATTTGTTGCGGGCGGTGGGTGAAGTAAATTAATTTAATAAAAGCTTTAAGCGGGGAACGAAGAGAACAGGAAAAACGCCATCCCGACATGGCGGACACGCACACCTGGAACGCAGCTGGAGCGCAGTGGAACGTGAAACAAAACAAATATTTGCACTGACGGCAGGTAGGACTGGTCCGCGACGATCCTGCCGCTGGGGAAAGCGCGAAGAGGGCACTTAAAAAGGAACAGAAGAGAAAAGGTAGAAGAACAAACACACACACACAGCCCGTCCAGATAAAAGCACCTAACTGTGCTTGAAAACGATGCCGGAGTTTTCCACCCCGTGGGGGAGTCCGCGGAAAAAAGCGTTTTACAGCAAACACGGGCGACTTATGGGGCACGCTTCGGTTCCGTTTGAGAAATAAATGTGATAAGAGAGTTGACAGGACCCGGGCCAGAGCCGCCGCCGACGCTGATGATGGGCTAATGGCAAGGATAAGATGCGGCGCGAAAGGAGCAACAGCCCGGGAAGTTAGCGCTGGGAGCTGGTGAGGCATTTTTTCAACAAAAAAAAACCCACCGGGAACAAACGGCCATTAGGAAAAAGTGGCTGTACGCTGGATCGCTAAGTCAGCAGACCGAAGAATGCAAGTGGCACCGAGCACGGGTGGCTCGGCATATGGTTGGATTGGAATTTCGCTCCACGAGGAATGCGTCACCAACCAAGCGAGTGCGCTTACGGAACGCGAGTTGCCTGCTTCAAGCGAACGAAACGAGGAACAAATGCATCGGTTGGAAAGGTAATATCGTGAGCTCAACATTGCCCGACATGATGATGGCCTGGTTCCTGGCGGCACGGGCCGGATTCCCATCAAAGAACTCACTTCACGCGTAAGTGTGCTTCTTCAGGACGCCTCTAGTACGGGGTTCTGGGGGGGGGGGGGGGGCTTCCACTGCAAACAGAATGCTTATGATATTTCCCATTCTGCCCGGATGCATTCTTTTCCATTATTTCAATGATTTCCAGAATGATGGCGCACGGACTCCTAATAGAATAAGCAAGCCTGTATCACCTCGAGAAACACACGTCGGCACACGCGCATTACCATTCTTGCCACTGTGTGTGTGTGTGTGCCTTTGATTTGATTGTCTCAGATCCACAAAGGACGTGCCCGGCTCATGGGACTGCAGTCAGCCCGGTCAGCCTGTCCGACCCGGAAGTGGGATGCATTTTACGACAAAAATCCGCATCCTCCAAACAAAGCAGAGGAAGAAACTGCATGCTCACATTACCGTAAATTCGACTACAAAGACGCACGTCGGGCTCACAGTTGGCGGCACGAGGTCCTGGCAGGACGACCGACCGGGAACCGACCACCCGGAACCGGGTGGCGCAGTTCCGGAATTTATGCCCGAACAGTGCAGACATCGGTGCTCGCTGCCAGCGTCGGAGACCGGTTCCTGCCGGGGTGTCCTTGCTTCTTGCCGCAGAGCGTCGCAAACCGCAGCACCGGCGTGCTATCGATACATGACATTCGACCTCCTGCGAATCCAACCGGCAAAAGCTGGTCAATTGCCAAACCCAACCGCCGGTAAAGCGTTTCGGTTCGGAAGCGCGCCTGGGAGCATCGGAAGTATCGCATTATATTGAGACAAATAAATAACCCGTTCCCGCTGTACGGGTCGGTCGTCCGGATTCAGGTTCTTTGCACCTGCGGCTTCCCATGATCGTGCCGTACATTTCGCCCGATGCGTACTGCATGCAAAGGAGCGGGCGCTCCATTGTTCGTTGGCTTCCACGTCGTTTCCTGGGCATTTTTTTCTTTGTGTCTGTATGGTGTATGCTGTGAGCTGCAGGGAAACGACACGATAACCGCAAATCCGTTCGGGTGTGTGTACGGCCTGGCTTCTCTTGTTCGGTCAATCGAAAATCCTCCGGAGGGCTGGGAATGCTGGGAACATTTCTTCGGGCATTGGGAGTCACAGAACGCCACCCATGTGCCAACCGTCATCGTGTTTGTTGTGTTGATCGGTTCAACTTTCGGTGTGTGTGGGGCCAGGGTTCTCACATGTACCGGATGCTTATTCACCCCCTCCGGTGTTCTGGTGGTCGTCTTTTGACACACCATCATAAGCAGCACGATTTCTGAACAGAATCGTTTCCGATCAGGAATTGTAGTGCACGAGAATGAAGAAGTGACCGTGGAAGGGATGATGTTTTTCGACAAACGATGCGACGGTCGGGTTTTGGGAATGGTGTCGGACTGATTGTGCATCGTACGAAGACCTATTGTTTCATGGCTTCCTGGGTATGTAATTTCATTTGGTTCTAGCAGATAAGTTGGTGCATACCATTACTAGTCTTGGAGTTATGGATACCATTATATGATAAATTCTAATCAATTGTTATGATCAAAGCGCTACGGAATCTACCTGCACTCCAATGTTGGAGTTAATTAAATTTGCTCCCAAATGTGGCCTAGCACAACAAACAAAATGGGACTTCGCAGGTTTCGGAGTCCAATGTTCGGAGTAGTAATTGGGTACGAATGAGCCTACCAATCAGTACTTAAAGTAAACTCCATCAAACATTTCCATGAAAAGCGTGTCATGATTGTTTCACATGGCTAAGGTTTGATTATCCCCGTTTCGGGGAAAGCTGAGTAAAACATCCCGAGCACAAGATTGACGTCATCACCACGCCCCCACTTTTTAGCTTCCAGCGAATGAAAAGATCATCATCGTCATAAAGTGAAATTCGCAAGAAAGGTCCTTTTCGCATCCTGCACTGTGTTATCTTTTCATGGGGCTCTCGAACATTAATGTACTTTGTTTTCATATTGCAGACTTGCCTGGACCTTGTTAGTGGAGAAAAATATTCCATGCGTGTAATGTCAAAGGTCAAATGAAGTATTTTTCACCCAACGCACAGTTATTGCGTCATCTTCAACGATATTCCAACTCGTAATCGTACCTTAAGGCCCGTTTAGTGATCGAGTGGAAGTGAACGTGAAATTTTGGGTTTTCATTGATATTTCACAAATTACCCATCGTAGCATGCTGTTCTATATACCAAAAGATGGGGAATTTCATTCCCCAATCCGTAGCATACAAATTTCTTTAGATTAATGAAATTTAATGCATTTCCTCTTTATTCCCCGCTGACCATTAAATTTCCATTATTAATTATCCATTATCAGCGGGGAATAAAGAGGAAACGCATTAAATTTCATTAATCTAAAGAAAGTTGTATGCTAAGGATTGGGGAATGAAATTCCCCATCTTTTGGTGTATAGAACAGCATGCTACGATGGGTAATTTGTGAAATATCAATGAAAAACCAAAATTTCACGTTCACTTTCACTCGATCACTAAACGGGCCTTTAACTGCAAACTGTTATGCTCTGTCCTAGCGAAACCCCATACACCTAATGCTTCACAGCGAAGAATTTATTCCGCATCAAATTGGAGCGGTGTATTTGACGTGACAGGTCTTTGAGATTACCTCCCGGAATCGGTATGACATTCAGCAAGATAACGAGCGCGATACACGATACTTACACCATCGGGGTCGTTCTATCGTCGATCTTGAGTTCCTGAAACCAATCTCGATAAACACAGCCCGGCTCCGGCTGGTTAAACATGCATGCAAAGGCAAAGAACGCAGCAACGTGACACCGGGGCCCTCTCTGGTGAGGTGAGCGAAGGCAAGACCGTACGCTTAATTAGGATCGTCACCATTGGAACCGTTCGCAGGGTCCCCCCCTCCTTCGCTCTAATTGACTCACACTCCCCTCCCTGGCTCGGTGGAAACAGTTGGTCCAGCTGTCGTTGACAAATGACAAACACAGCCATTTGTAATCTAGTTTCGCGCCACCTTTCCTGGGCCAGGCGGGCTGTAATTACTGTCGCGCCCGTCGCGTGATGTCCTCGTGTATTGTAATAACGTTCTCTTTTTTCTTTCTTTCACTTCTTGTCTCGTTCGCAGGTAAGACCATGCGCCGATAGGAGCTTATCAAGCGGCACAGCATCTGAAAGGGGGGGCTTCCAAATCACGATCGAGCAACGGGTTAGACGGTGGCAATCGCTCGGTAATGCTTATCCAATCCGGGCGCAAAAGCAATCAGCGCGATGTGATGAGGCCGTTTTATCATCACGATAGCGGGCGGCCACCATAACCACCCCATATGGCAGGGGCGGGAATTGCATAACCGTGCGGCCATATCGTCTCGTCGCTACCGTACCGTAATCGCTCCACGCCGTGCGAAACACGATCGAAACATTCAAATTAATAGATTATTAAATTGATATAAATTCCCCGCGCTGGCTCGCTGCTCGCCCCGCGTCCGTGGTTCGGTCTGGGAAAAACGCATCTATCGTGGTCCGATCACAGTGCGAAAGCCACAGGCCGATCGATAGGCTGACGGCAGAGCGCATCAGATGCTTATCGAAGCGTTCCCGGTTCGTCTTGAGAGGCGCGCCCGTGGGTTGAGAAAAGCCGGGAAACTCTATTGACTTTCATTGCGACTCCGATGGTGTGTGGTAAACCAGAGATAGCTAGGGAGAGAGAAAGAGAGAGAGAGAGAACCCCCGGAGATGATTAATCGATACGCGGTGCACAATTAACCGGCGGTCGTTTGTAGGCTTTTTTAATAAACTAGAACCGTTTTCTTCCCCACCCGAGCCGCCGGCCGGAAAAAGCACGACGCGGGTCTTTAACGTCCGCGGGATGCGCTGCGATGCGCTGCGATGTGCGTAATGCGTAACAATGAATGGGGATGCCGCTAACGGGAATAGGTTGCACTCGGGGCAAGATAAATGGCTGCAGTATGCTTGTTAGCCCGGGCGGCGGAGAAGCTGGAGCCCTAACGAACGATTGAGCGATGATGATGGTGGTCGCCCTCTCTGCTTTCTCCCGTATCGGAGCTCCTTCGTGCGCGATTCTTCACAAAACCCCAGGGCCGAGGTTTTTCTAATCGATTCCGGTGCTCCCCAGGCCCCGTACACACCGAAACGGAAATCATATTTTACTGTAATTACTATCGCTGCAAAAGATGTACATCGCTTACAGTGACGCTTGCCATTTCTGCCACACCGCATTCTTTCTTTCTTCGCCGTCTAATGGCCGGGTGCAGAAATTGGTGCAACGCGCGGCCGTCGGGGCGAACTGGAGACACTAAACTAACGTGACATGTGTCAAATTAGTCACCGGCTACCATTTGGCGGTAACACGGTGCTCCACGGCACAAACTCGCACAGAGACACAGACTCCCCCTCTCGAACGCCCGCACAGTCGCATGGAGTGGAGTCGAATTGCAGTCACGATTAATTTTTCAACACGCGTCTCCATCGCTTGCTCACGGGTCTCGGGTCTCGAGACTTGAAAGGGTCTCAGTTACTTTACGGTCACCGGCACCGGCCCGGGGAGTGGAATATCTCAATTGATATTAAGCCGAGCGCGCTCGTGTGTGTGTGTGTGTGTGTGTGTGTCTGCGTTTATTTCATGGGCAAATGTACATAAATTTATCATGTCGCCGGTGGGAACGTGGCCTGCGCAAATGGAATCCCTTCCAGCTACCAGTCTTTAGCTTTCGCGACTCGACCTAATCAATAGACAAACGATCTGTAAGAGTGGCACGAACGGTAATGTTGCCCGTTTTTTTTTGTGGCATGTTCGAGGGCAATAAATGTTTTTCTCCCGTCCTTTTACTAGTACACTGAGGACAGCTTTTAGAGAGGCACTTGATTTAGCAAGGAAATTTATTTAGAAAACAGAACAGATATTACTGTGAGAATGCTCATCACTTTTTAAATTATCTGCCAAGTTTTAGAGAAAACCTGAGCATTATATAATGGGTTTCTGTGAAACTGTAATACGGGGATGTCGGATACGGTCATCTGTTATGCTATGAAAACAATTGTCAATTCCGCGATAAAGTTCAATTTAGACATTCCTGACAAATGTTGACGTGCTCTTTACTCAAAGAGCAGTAATATTATCCTTCTCGTAATTTTGGAAACGGCTCATGTATGGGTTGGATCAGATCGTATCCTTCTGAAAAGGAGGCATTTTTATCATGAAAATAAATAGCAATGTCTAAAAAGGCATAGTTCTTCTTCCAACAAAATAATGTCCCAAGTGACTCCATTCAAACCGGACAGCTTTTTAAAAAATGATCATTATGAGCAAGTGTGTAAGAAAAAATGTTTGAGAATACCCCATTATAACTAAAAAACGACCTAGAAATTTATGTTTAACAAATCGTAACAAACGATTATTGATAACTTGCCACTTTGTTCGAATTATGGATAGCGGCCATATCGAAACTGGACGCAGTGTATATCGGCTAGATTCAGCTCAAGCTTCATATTGGCAAGGTGGCACCAACCGATTCCTTCCAATTACGCTACCCGAAATGGAGTTTTGCATTATTGATGAAGCTCACCCGTCCCACTCGAGGGAAGGAGCCTCGCCATAGTGTGGTCCTTTTTTTTGTTTCGGCCAATTCGACACACTCCGAACTGAATTGTACCCGAAAACGGCAGCTCGATCGTGTCCGCTTGATGATAATTTTATCGCATTACACGATCATCAGCCGCCACCAACACGAAGGGGTGATAAATGAGCGTTGTGTTTGAGTAAATATTGTCGTTTCGCGCGGCGGGCCGTGATTTATCGGGTGCATTAAATAAAGATAGCCACTCAGCGCGGCGGCAAATGTGGATCGATTTATATGATTCCGGTGCGCGATTCGCTTGCCTTCGGGTGGGGTAGGGCTGCGCTGGGCCCATCTTAAAGGGCACGGCGATGGCCGGCTTAACTGTGGCGAACCGTGCAAGGGAGGCAAGGCAACCGAAGAAGAAAAACGCCGCTGCAGTCTGGGACGGTACGCTCCATAAATCAAGCGCGGAAGCACACTAGCACAACCGCCCCAATTGGCGCCCGGTGCAAGTGCCGCGCGGGTTACAATTGCAGCCCGGTTTCGCGTCCTGCACTGGTGCGAATCGAACGGCAACGACGACGACTGCAACTACGCCGCTGTAAACGATTCCATTAAAAGAATGGAACAGAAATCCTATTAAAAAGTGGTAAATAAAGAAGATTACCGGTGCGCGATACCCGTGTGGCACAATGACCATAATTATGTCGATACGGGCAAGACGCTTCACTCGGGCGCGTGTGGGAGGCACCGGGAAAACGGTGCATTCGGAAAACATATTGATTGAGATACGCACCGCGCTTGAGTCCGTTGAAATGCACCTCGCGGCCGCGGGTGCGAGAGAGAATGGTTTTTAATTAAAACTTATCGAAACCCGAGTGAATCATCAACGGCGGGCTGAGCGCGAAGACAATTTTTCATCACGCGCGTGATCATTAGTGTCACCGGGGAACGGTTTTCGACGGTGGGAAATGGTTGCCCTCGGTTCGGTTCGCGCCCAACTCCTTCGGATGGCTTTGTTTCAGCGAGGTGGACGTCTTCTAAATTTATGAAAATGATTCGTCGACGATACTAATCTGCAATTATTGCAAATGGCGAACGGAAACGAATGCGTGTGGTTATTTATCCATTTCAATTCCTCGGCTCGAGACGATTAACATCGACGAAAATGTGTTGTGAAATGTTACACGAGGGTACTAAAGAATTGCTGTGTTCAATGTTTATATTCTCCACATATTACCTTACTGTACTTACTTACTTTAGGTTCGGCACTGTCACAAAGAGCTCAAATAGACCATTTCTGGCTATCTATTATCTAAAAATAGCGATAAAAAATCGTTTTTCATGCCAATTGCATACTTTTGGGCTGTTTACTGAAAATTAAGCAAAGGAGTATGTAACACGCATTACACTTCAGTATTATCAACGATCTATAAACCTTTTATTTGTTGGATGGACTTTGAATTGTTGCTGCTTGGATGTTTTAATTGTTTTCACTGCATATTACATACTTTTTGATGCAAATTAACTCCATGGGCTTGAAGGTATTCAATATGCTTAATTGAATAAACGTTAGTTCGTAGAGAACTAACAACTACCGGTTTATTTGTTGGGTCCTAATAACGTACCAAAAACGGAATACAATAATGATTGTAGATAATTATATTGAAATTAATTTCAGTAAACACAAGAAAGAGCAGCTAGCTCCATCCGTCTGTTAGGCGTCCTTATACTAATTTTCGAAAGTTTCCATTCAATCCAACACTTCATCAGCAACATTTACACCGCGCTGAGCGTGCAACTGCGCCGTGCGCACTCGCCTTCCGCCACCGTCAGCTTTAATTAATGTAATTTATGGCGGTGTCTATTTATGGTTGACCGAGTTTTGACTTTGTGGCCATTTTCTTTCCTCACATTTCCGCTATTTATGCGAGTTGTGCGTCTTCTTCTTTTTTTTTGTTTGGCGTGCCGTACCTCGGTGAAAAAGTTGCATCCTCGAGACCGATCGCGTTCGCCACCGGATCCCATTTTGCTCCTTTCCTGTGGCAAGTGTCCTTTCCGGTTTCCGGAGGATTCCCGCAGTTCGCAGTTTATTGCTGCGATAAAGTTGTTCCGGCTGCACAGTGTCTACTCCATTCGCGTTGGTGTTGAAGCAGGGTGGAACTCGATATTGTTACAGGCTTCAAATTGATCCACGGGCAATCGTCACCGCTTCAACGCGATTCGAGAAAGGAGAAGTGTTCACTGTGATGTTACGGCAAGTAGCGCCCGGAGAACTCATACGGAGGATTTCCGGACGTTTGCCCCTGGAACTTCAGCAGAATTTGTTGAAATCATTTCTGATACTGCTTGGGTACACTTCTACAGGGAATATAAATTCTTCCCAAAACCAATTTTAATATGAAAAATTCATATCAATCCGCCTCATTTCAACACGATCGTCCACCGACAGCTGCATATTCATTCCGATTAAAACCGCTTATCAGAGGTGCCTGTTCCAGGGTAATTATATTGGGTGCCGCCTACAACCCGAACGTGCTAAATACACATCCCACCCCTGTTCGGATTTAAAGTGCCCCGGAAAGGGAGCGCAGGAAGTGCCGGAAACATCAAAATAGGCCACATAAATAAATACGTGACGCGAATGGGGCGATAAAACACGTAGTTTCGAATGTGTGTTTTCCACCACCCAGTTGCATAATCGATCAGTTGCGTTAAATTGCTTTTTTATTTGATTATCGATTCTCGAATATTTTTTATTTCCGATGCGCTGAGACTGGCCGGTTTTTTTTTTTGGTGAGTGTATGCAAATTCGAACAGCGCTCGTGGGAAGCTGGCAGCTTCCACTTCGAAATGGTTTCAAGTTTGTCCGCAGGCAAGCATTCTCACACATTCCTAAAACGCTCTTGGCGCGAAGGTGCAGCCGCGACTCCGACCGATCACGAGGATATCCATTCCATCCCAGCGTGACAGCTCAGCTCAGGTCGGTTGTTTGGTCGCCGAAGCGATCAATTAGCGTCCGATGAAAGGGTAAAATCAGCGACACGTCGGCCGTCGGACGCGCAAAAGCACCACACCACAGCCGGCGTTTCGACTGATTGGCTTCGGTTTTTGCGCCCTCTCCTGCCGGCGGAGGCGTACCACGGCTGCAACACCGAGCCCGCCAAGAAGAAGTTGAGCCGGTGATGTGATTAATACCTTCGTACCGTCGCGCTCGCACCCCCCCCCCCCCCCCGTCGTTGTGACTGACGATTTGCGAGTTTATTACGCCATTTTACCCACCCCTTGCGCAGCCGCATAAGGCGCGTACGATCGCGCGAGTACGCCGCGTTTAATGAGCTTTTTACGAAATTGAATTAGGAACCATTAGCGGGTGGCGTATGCGAGTGTACGCACGATGAGGACGCGCCGGCACGGTGAGGCGCGAGTTGTTTAATCCGCCCGGGCGAGCAGCGTATCGCGGTGACTTCGAGGTGTCGAAGCCGGAAACGCGAGCTTGATTGGGTTTCCGCGGGATTGGCCCGAGTGGCAGGCCGTACGCACTTACGGGCGGGCACACATTGATTAATGACGTGCCCATTGTGCGAATTCGCGTAAAGTGCGCTGCTTCACTTGTAGAGGTAGAGACACAGACACAGAGACGAATCGTTTCCTTTCAGCATTGACCGTTGACTTGAGCCGGCCGTTCAGCGCCGAGCAGGAGGACATAATTAAGCGCTCTGGGTAAGCAAATTACGATCGACATCCTGGGAAAATGGGCCGTACGGCAAGGTCATCGGATGGACCACCATCACCACCACCACCGCAGAGGTCATCGATTGCAGCTCTGGTAATGATGCACGCAAACGTTCAACCCGCTCCCAACCCGAAAACAGCCATTAAAAGGTCGACGCGGGCGAGTATAATAGCTCTCTCATCTCATTAAAGCGCAACTATACGTCCTTGCTGGGACGTCCGATTTCCCGTGCTGACGTCCGGGAGTCATTTCATCCGGATGCAGTTTGCATGATTTGCGTGATTGATGCGTTTATACAAATTATGCTGCCTTCGGTTCGGAACTCGCCAGCGGAGACAACACGGTTTCGTAGTTGCGCCTGACAGTATGCAATCGCGTGTCCGACGCACGTTGCACACGCCTGCTACGGCTAATTGTGCACCGGGCAGCGTGATCGTTGGCATTTATCTTTCAGTTTTCGGCGCGATGTCAACGGGTTCCGGACGTACAATGATGTATACGAAACGACTTCATTATCGGCTTTGATGCGCGGATGTGAGTGCTGCTGCTTTAAATCACCCGCGCTTGCTGCTTATAAATTGAGCCTCCGTTGAAGCCTCATAAAACCTCACGACTCTCGAGGCGAACGTATCTATTCAATGCAAATTCCGCTCCGACCGAATTTTGATAAAATGTTTACTTTTGAGAAGCTTTATAATTATTGCTCACTCACAAGAGCGATTCTACTACGCACACAAAACGGAACAAACAGCGAGGAATGTTGACGATGCTGAATAAAACATTACCGCACTTCACACGCATAATTCGTGGTCACGGTCGTACCTGGTCGCTAATCCGTCGGGCCCGCTGTTGTTGGCGACTCATAATAAGACGCTTGAAGCGCACGATTCTGGGCCGGCGGGAACGAACCCGCTCCATAGAACAATGGATCATTGCCGACGAAACCCTCCTCGTGCGCCATTTTCCCGCACAATGTCGTCGGTTCCGGTGTTGGTGAGTTTATTTTTGCCCTCACCACCGAATTTTTCGCTTCCCACTTCCCGTGAAAGATTTCCCTGGAGAAAAGAATCTCCCGTGCGACCCACTCCGGTTCATCTGCACCGGTTATCGCAAACGCCAACGATCCAAGTCAAAAAGGGCACACAACCCGGCTCGCTGGCAAATGGAGCACACAAAAGTTCACTCAGACAGATGACGACGGCGTCTTGACAGAGGATGGAGAGAAGATCTGACGGGGATCTGCACTGAAAAGTCACAATCTTCGACCACCTGTTAGCGGGCGCTTTTCTCGGGAAGCATGAAATGTATGCTCAGGCGCTGGATCCGGTTTGGAGAGTGATTCTGGTGCTTTTCCGTCGAACTATTTCGGCCTCAGACAGCCCGCTTCTGGATGGAGTGGGAAGTCGGCTGGGAAAACGTCACGTTTTCAATTATCTGTACGATCTTTGGGATGATTAAATGACACATCAAAGCAGCTGCTGCCTGGAAGTCTTCTCCGTCCCGGGTGGAAGTGGTTCATTTCGGAGCCGGTGCATCCAATCTGCCCGATTGATCTTACCCTTTTGTGACGGAGGTGCCCGGCAACAAAAGTGAGGTAGCGTGATACGCAAAAGCTGCACTGCAGGAACGTGCGGAATTAAAAGTACACCAGTGCTTCCTTCTCCACCCCGGGGTCAATAGTCACCCCGAAGGCTAGCCGTGAACTTCCACCTAGCGCATTCGTTCCGACGGCTAATCGATTGGTGGTGCAGGCGAACCCACGCCACGGTGAAGCGATGATCGATGAATCGTTGCATCCATCATTACAACACCGTACGGAACTCCGCGAAATCCTCACAGATATGCCGGAAGATACGCTGGCCCGCTGGGTGCGCAGCCGCGGGACGTAATTTAAATCCCATCAATATTAATGCAAGGCCACCGAGCCGCAGCAAGTCGGCTGTGACTGCGCGAGCCCACAATTGGAGCCGGTGGCTTATCAGTCCCTCTTCAAGGTTGTGGTGGCGGCAGTTGCCGGTGCATATTAATGATCCTCGGCCCATCGAACGTCCCGCTTAATGTTTTCGGTGCGTGCGGTTTGACTGCCAACCCGGCTGCCCGTTGATGGTTCGGAGAACAATAAGCAACTCCGCCCGGTAGCCGTGGGGCGTTTGGACGGATCCCTGGTCCTGAGTACCGGCTTCCCCGGCCAGAATACGCCGGACGTCGTTGCGAGGTTGCGATTTTACCTATGTAATATTCACCGCCCCGAAGCAGACCGCAGCCTGCGCTGGTTGTTGATGTGGTTATTGTTGGAACTGATATGAATATACATAAATAATAACAAAACAACGCGGCACACGTGCGGCCTTTCCATCACGGTGAAACACGTAATAAAAACATCATGAATTTCTAGGGTTTTTGCTACTCCACTCCGGCCCAGCAGCGTTCACCCCATCGCGCGAATGTGGAACATATTATCAGTCGACTATAACTGAATCAACTAGGGAAACTGTAGATCAAACCAGGCAGCCAGGGGAAAAGTTTTACTCTTCCCTCGCAACAAAGACCAGCACGATCAAACGTGCTGGCAACCGAAGCCAACCGCTTCAAGCATCCTTCGCAGCAGCAGCAGTGAGGATATTCCAACGTCTCGTGCAAACACGCGTGCTCCTGTGAAAAATGAATGCACAATAAGTCTTGAAATAAGATTAACGACATCATAAACCAACCGGCTGCAGCGAGGATGTAGAAAGAAGCTGCGGAAGCTACCACCCAGTTACCGGGAGAGCGTATCCCGAGCTCCTGCGAACGCGTTCGAACCCGGAACCGGGGGATCCTTTGAGCGAAAAGTTCATTTGCACTGATAAGAGAAAAGTTGCGCTGCTTGTACGGACAGCACCCGTACCAATGGGGGGAAAACTCGAAAACTAGCTTGCTAATTGATTTCACCGGAGATTACATTAATTAACTGCTTATGTAGAAAAGGGCGTCAGCAAGCCTTTTGCAGCAGCTAATGACGGTGCCAGAGTTTGGTTTCGGGACAGCTCTTTTTGGAAAGCGACGATCCTATACCCAGAAGTTCAAGCGCACTAAGCCTTTCTTTGACAGTCAAAGACGTAACCTGTTCTCCACCGAAGAAGCTTATATTTCTTCTGAAATTGATGCTTTCTGAACTTCCGATGAAGTCGATATTCTAGAACTCACGATAATTTAAATTAAAAACTATCCACATTCAAGTCCACATTACTATTCACTTAGTTCTTCAGCTTCCAAACTGAGCTACGGTTTCACCACCGTCACTCCAAAAAAAGCCACAATAAATCACGCCAAAATAGCTGTCGCGCGTCACGGCGTCTGCAGCGATGCATCAGCTCGCTACATGCGTTTTGTTTTCCGCGTGAATGCAAATCCGCCCCATACACACACCACCCGGTACCGACAATTTATCATTTGCTTATTGCGCGCGCAACTCTGCTGACTCATGACGGTACCGACGGGCAATTCTTCAATGCCCAGCAGGAAGTCCTAGTTCTCACCGGCCGGGCTTTGTGTACGTGCTTACCACCATCGCTCGTACCGATTGGCATGAGCGATAGAGAGCACCTTCCGGGGTGAAATAAGACCCGATGGTGTGGAGAACTCCTCATCCACGGGCACCGATTGGCAAGTATCGTGAGCCTGGTTTATTGGACCACTAAAGACGATGATCCGGCTGGCTGGCCTGCATGAAAAGACCCTCCACTCGAGCTCTCGAAGCTGCCAGTGCGCGTGGGTCCACCGTGACGCTGCAGAAAGTCGCTGGTTCTTTAATGACAGCTACGGAACCGTGGCCCGCAGCATGCGGTCGGTTCGGTGCGAAAAAATGGTACAAGAAAAGAACTGCGTAAGAACCTACCGTTCTCGATCGGAAAGTTGACGCGTGTGTACCGAACGGTGTGGGAACGAGAGTAGGAGTCTGCCCAACTGGTCACTCCAGCTCTCCCTCAGCGAGACACACGGCACGGCGTATGCAGCTGTCACAGATTTGACCACACCCTCGTTTGACCTCGTTTCCGGGTGATGCAATTCGATTCTGCCCTTGTTCCGGACAGTGCAAATAGGTTGGGACGGAACCCGGGACACGCTGACAGAGCAAAAATTAATCATCATACATGAACGCAAAGCTAACCGTCGCTATCGACTGACTTTGTTGCAGGCATCGAATGCCAATTCGAACCCACAAAATTCGTTTCATTCTCTGCGCACGCATTGTTTTGCCATTTTGCGCGTGCTGACGCTGGGTGGAGCTGGTTTGCACTGCAACTGTTTGCTTTATATTTTCCCCATTTGCGTTGTAGCTTACGTCCCTCCCTCGACAATGCAGTAACATTTATCATCACAGCGAAACCAACCGGAACCATTACTGGAACAGCGTTTCGGTCGCCGCGAAATGATGAAACGCAAATATCTCCCTCCAACCCTTCCACGGGGCCGCGCCAGCCAATGTTTGCGAACCGAACTGAAATTCGCAATACGCAACAACGCGCCGGGTGGACAGTCGATGACGGTGGACGACCGGCTACCGACAATGACCCACCCACCCCCCGGGGTTCTCACCAACAAATCATTAATTTTTGACCTTCTGGTGCGGTTGTCAAATATTTATTTTTCATTCTTCGTTTCGCTTTCCCCACACTCCGCAACAGGACGATCTACCCGGACAGGCGCTGCTGGATGTGGTTTTTGCGCGCCTCAATCTGATAGAGACGGCCTACTTCGGGATTCGTTACATCGATCAGGATAATCAGACGGTAAGGATCCACTGCAGTGGATGGTGCGTACGCTGGCCGACGGTAACGATTCTTTGCATAACATCCTCCCCATAGCACTGGTTGGATCCGGGAGCGAGACTCTCGAGGCAGCTGAAAGCGGGCAAGGTGCCGTACGATCTGTACTTTGGCGTTAAGTTCTACGCATGCGATCCGTGCAAGCTCGTCGAAGAAATCACGAGGTACTGTCCGAGGGAAGGAAGGCAATAAATCGTGGAATTAACCAACAAACCTCAACCACTCCCATATCTCCGTAGGTACCAGCTCTACCTGCAGGTCAAACAAGACATTCTTCAAGGACGATTACCGGTTTCGTTTGAACTTGCGGCCGAACTTGGGGCGTACGTCGTCCAGGGTAAGTCCAGTGACGGTCCCGGGTCCTGCTGCGTAATGCGTTAAAATTTTCTGCTTGTTCTCGTCTACTTGTGCCCGTGTGTGTTTGCAGCCGAACTTGGCAACTATGATCCACGCAAGCATCCCCCGGGGTACGTCTCCGAGTTCCGGTTGCTCAACAACCAGACGAAGGAGATCGAAAGCCGCATCCACGAGCTGCACATCCAGCTGGACGGGATGTCCCCATCGCAGGCCGAGTTCAACTATCTGGACAAAGTGAAGTGGCACGACATGTACGGCGTGGATCTCCATCCCGTGCTGGTATGTGTGCATGGACGACCGCAGCCGGCGGCACATGCTACCAAAGCCTGACAAATGTCTTCCTCCTTCTTCCGCAGGGTGAAGACAGCGTGGAGTACTTTCTCGGCCTAACGCCCGGTGGCATCGTGGTGCTGCGGAACAAAACCACCGTCGCCCACTACTACTGGCCCCGGATAGCGAAGGTCTACTACAAGGGGCGATACTTTATGCTTCGCGTCTGTGATAAAAACGTAAGTACCGACGGATCGTCTCCGGGTTTGTGCCGCAAATAATCGCCTTTCTCGATTGGGTGTTTCCCTCTCCCAGAATGAAGTTAGCACGTACGGTTTCGAGACACCAAAAAAGAGCGCCTGCAAGCATCTGTGGAAGTGCTGCGTGGAGCACCATTCGTTCTTCCGGCTGGTACGGGTCGCCCCGATGCAGGCCACCGGCACCCTTGCAAGCAAGTACAGGTAGGTGGGCTCCCCTTTTGATTCACTTTTCAAAAGTAACTAAGTTCTCGATACACAACACCTCGCAGTGCCCGCTCCGATCGGCAATCGATGAAGGAGTTCGCGACGCAGCAACGCATTCCGCCCGCGTTCACGAGGACACCGTCTCGGCGGCAACCGCGACGCGTGCTGAACGATCCACCGCCGCCGGAGGACAAGATGTTCGACGCACCGAAGTACATCCAGCAGGAAATCAAATCCGTGTCCATACCTCAGCCGGCTCAATCGTAAGTGGCCGTTTTTCGGAGTGTGTTTTTTTCCGGAATCTGACATCTCATCTCATCTCTGTTTCTTTCTTGACGCACTCTCATGCTCATCTCTGCACTGAATTCCGTATCCTGTCGTGTGTTGGCACATGTGTCTTGGTGTCTGTGTGTGTGTGTGTGCAGCTTTGAGAGTCCTTACCGTTCTACTTGCAGCATCCCTGCAGCGCTGAACGGTAGCAGCGGTAACGGCGGCAAGTCGCAGGGTCCGGTTCCGCCGGACTCTCCGCGCAGTACACGCAGCGCCCCGTGGATGCGTTCGCAGCAGCGTGGTCTGTTTGGCATCAACTCGAGCCCGAAGTCGGTCCGGTCGGCTTCGACGCGCATGAGTGCCCCGGCCAACAACAGCCGGATGCGGTCGAGCTCGGTCGAGAGCCATTCGTCGAACGAATCGCGCTCCGGACGACGACGGCGCCACCGGAGTCGCCGCGTGTCCGACAACGAGAGCGAGATGAGCCGTGGATCGGGCCGCTCGGGACGTTCGCATAACTCGCACAGGAAGCATCGGCGCCATCGCTCGAAGAACCGGCGCAACCGGTCGGACACGGAGAGCCGCGACCGCAGCTACTCCGGCCATCGTCGATCGACGGACTCGATCGAGCTGGTCGACTCGGGCGAGCAGTGGCTGGAGGTGCAGCGGAAGCAGCACGCGGACGCGGTCCCGAAGGCGGCGGTCATCAAGAGCAGCCAGGTGATGAAGGGCGCCCACCCGGACTCGGGCATCATCCAGCATCACCATCGCAGCCGGCGGCACCGCAAGCACCGGTCGCCGTCGGAGAAGATCTGGTCGAGCGAGCTGACGAAGCACCTGCAGTTCGATCTGGTCGACACGACCGGCATGACGGAGGACCAGCTGCGCGAGATCCCGTACACGGTGGTGGAGACGAACCATGCCGCCAAGAAGCCGAACACGCTGAAGGTGCACAAGACTAGTCATCAGTCGGCGACGTCCCTGTCGTCGTCGCACCATAACCATCCACCGCACCAGGCGAGCAACAACCGGATCGACCGGATACGCGACCCGTTCCCGAAGGGGGAGGGCAGTCTGGTGGAGGCCGGCCTCAACGGTGGATCGATACGGTCGGCTAGCACGATCAGCTCGTCACGGGACTACGATCGAAACTCGGGACTGATAAGGTAAGCACGGGGAGTCGCAGGACCAGTTGAACGGTGGAGTTAACGAGGGTGTCACGTCTTCCCGTAGAATGATGTCCAGCATGAGTATGGGCGATTTTATTTCCCCGACCGGGTCCAGTTTGAGCCCGCTCGATAGCTCCGGACTTCGGGTGTCGCACGAGCACACCGACTCCGGACTGGGAGCTGATCAGGACTACGCGTACTCCTCGGAACGGTGAGTATTTCGCTTCGGGACGGAGACCCAACGGATGACCCAACAAACGCCCCTCTCACTTCAGCTCCAGCGACAGTGCCAAGTACGGGACGAACAAGTCGTCCGGCGCGTCCGTCACGTCCGGCCACACGAAGTCGTCGTCGTCCAACACGATGAAGTCGCACCATCACACAGTGAGTAGTCGGAAGCCGCCGCTCTGTCCGGGCCGTACTGGGCAGCTGCAGGCGGGCAACACACCCGCAGCAATAACTCAGCAACCCCAGTCACAGCAGCAACAGCAACAGTTGCTCCAGCAACAGCAGCAGCAAACACATCTTCCAAGCAAATTTTCCTCGGTACCTGGTGTACATAGTGCCAACGGCAGTAACAGTCGCTTGATTAATACGAATAACACACACTATCAGAACAATCACTACACATTCAGCCTAACCCGTAACCCTCACCAGAACCATCACACCCTTCACCATCACCAGCAGCATCCGCACTACCAGCAGCAACAGTACCGGCACCACCACAACCACCAACACACTAACAATCTCGGTGGCCGGGCGACGGCCCATCCGGCCGGTGTAGTAGGCACTAACGGGTTGAGCACTAGCACCTACCTGGACACGGTGGCGACCCTGTCGTCGTCGGCGGCGCCCTACCACTACTTCTTCGACGGTACCGGCTTCCGGTCGAACGTGGGCGGTGGGCCTGGCGCGGGCTACCAGGGTGGTGGGGCCCGCGGCACCAAGTCCGACATCGGCGTGCCGATACGTCCGAAGCGCCACTATCAGCAGCAACAGGCGCCGGCGCATCCACCGCACATCACGAGTGTGCACGGTTTCACGCGTACGGGCGACCGGCAGCACCGGACGAACGCGTCCCCGACGTGCAACAAGTCCGCCATCGACTATCTGGAAAACTATAAGACTGGCGTGGAGAGACTTCACCACCAGGGCGCCGCCGGGGCCGCCGGCGGTGGCCTCAACAATAACAACAATCCGGAAACGTTCACCGGGCTGCTCGGGATGGGGGCCACCGGCAGCCAGAACGTGCTGAACAATAATGGCGCAGGGCCGGCGAAACCGGGCGGTGATGAACCGGTCGGGCCGCTGATTTGTTTCGACTCGAACCGCAATCAGGAACCGGGTGGCGCCCGGGACGCGACCAGTGTAAGTAGCTGCAGATTTCGATTTCGCGTGCATGTGTCGCTTGCAGTTCCGCTCGTTTAGTTTTGTTGTTTGTAACGTGCTACAAACACTCGAATATTCGTGTCGAGTTTGCATGATTGCTTGCTATGTTTATGTGTACGCGCGGTGTGTCCTCGTTCGGTGGCGCACTGCGACTAAACCCCTGGATGTATGCAATTCCTTGTTGCTCTTTTATTCTTTCTTTTCCTAGTCGCGGAAGCTTTATTGAAACTGGATAAATAAAACGTTGATAAAGCGTTTAGTGTGCAGATTGCATACTTCGGGGCTGATACAGCTAAATCACGCCTAAAACTATGCAATGTGCGATACCCGAAAATGAATTATTAACATTTTATTTGATAGTTTCATAAATACTTCCTACTGGGTTCTCTTTCTTTCTCTCTTGTACTGTTTCTATATCTTTCCCTGAGGAGAAATTTTGTTTGCACATTGTAGTTCTGTGTTTTCTGTGTACCAACCTGTCCACGCCCTTTCTCCCGTGTCGCATGCATGTTGTGCGAACTAAGCAACAAACGAACCTGGGAAGGAAGATTTCTACTTAGCGCTCCTATTTTGCATGCACTTTTTTACTTTTGCGTTCTGCTTACCCTCGAGTATCCTCCCGGTCCGCTCGCTGAAGAAAAGTTGAACCGAAACGAACCGAAGCTGGTGGGAAGGAAAACTTTTGTTCTACCGCACCCGGCCAGGCTCCCCCAGCCGGAAGCTTGCGCAGGCAGTGGTAAAGCAAAACATCTTTCCGCACCCATTGGCGAGAAAAATGGGAGCATTACTGGAGTATGCGTTCAGTTTTGTGCACGCCGCCACCATGGCCCACCTATTAGAGGATGCTCTCGCTCTCCACTCACACCCCCACGAACACACCGTTTGATGCATTTCATGCACGGCGGCGAACAAAGGAAGCGGTTTCCACGGTTGCTGCGATTTCCCGTTCCTCCCGCGTCCAAGCGTCAATCTGTCAGCTCATAGTCAGTGGGGTGTGATGGGAAACGTCCTGAAAGGAAAAGTACTGAATGCAGCCAACGACAGCAGCAACAGCAGAAGCAACAACAGACGAAGAAGAAGAGGAAAAAAACACTCTGAGCACGGGAATTTGGATGCAACTTGCCGGTACGACGGTGGCTGTTGTGCTATTTTGCTTTGCCTGTGTTTGTGTTTTTTTTTCGTGCCGCTACCACGGATCACGCTTTTCCTTGGCTTTTCATAAGCATTCTTCTGCTGCCCACCTGGCTGCACGTGTTGCTTCCACCGGGCGAGGCCCAGTGATAGTTTCAGTAGCTCCGGCCGGTAGTTCGGTGGGCTGTGTGTGTGTTTAGTGTGCGTTTCGCTTCTTTTTTATCCTCCCGCGGTGTTTTTTTTTTTTTCATTCAACCCACCCATCAACGAAACCGGGAACAGTTCGTTTGTTTTGTGGGAAAAGTAAACGATGTAAAAGTTTTTTGTTGTCCTCCTCGCCGTGTTTTTTTCCGCCCGCTTTCGGAAAGCTGCCTGAAAGCTGTTCGACTTTTCCAACCCACGCGCCACCCCAGCGCGGAATGCACGCCGGTGTGCTCGTGGCCCCGGAAAGATTCTAGCTGCACCTTCATCTCGCGCACTATCCGCCTCCCCGAGTGTCCTCTGTTGCGGGAGAAACCCGCCCATGCGAAACCAATATCTGGCCCGGGGTTTAGTCGAGAAACGGCACGTGACTGGTTTGCGTTCGCTCGAAGAGCAGTTCCAGGATGAAGTTAGCAAAGCGTTTCTTTATTGTTTTTTTACTCGCTCTTTCGTTTTTACTCGGTTCTCGAAGTTGCGCGGAACATTGCTCAATTAAGTGCAAGAACGGGGCTGTAGGCACATTTATCCCTGCGCAGCATGACTGGTGGCGATTATGGGTTGGGAGGATTTTTTTTTGGTTCTTGCAATAGCTACATTTGGTCAACAACTTCGACTTGTTCACCCCTTACCAACGTTTATGTTCTCACGATTGCATGTTTCTCCCCGTATCTGTGCTGCATGCTCTTTAAATGTCCTTAATACCTTTGTTTGCGTGTGTTTTTGTATGTATCGGTTGGAGATTGTTTTATTATTTATACCCCCATCTCTTTTGTTGGCTCCGAACCCTGCACAACCGCTAACTCTGCATGATTTTTGGGCGGGGAGTGCGCATGTTTGGCATGTCGTTTTAGTTCGGCTCCAATGCGGGGCCGCGTTCCGCAAGCAGGGATTTAATAAAGCGTTTTTCTTGCGCCATCTTTCTTCCACTTTTCTTATCATTCACCGCCCCAAAAACCAAACCAATACTATAGACTGCCAGAGGCAGTTGCGACAATGGAAATGTGCCCACTGAATGCCCGGGTGTCGGGTCGCCCACGGCTGGGCCGGGCGGTCAGGGCTCGCGAAACAGCCCGGCCAAAACCGACACGGTCGGCATGAGCAAGCGACCCCAGGTTGGGTCCAGTCCGGCCCGGTTCGGTCTCGGTAAGAACAGCAACCACCGCTCGTCCAGCTTAGAACTGATACTAACACCTATCATACAGAGCCGACGGTAAGTAGCAACGGGTGATGGGGTTGTATTTGTTATTCTGGGAACTTACATGACTGAACAATACGTACAGGTTTTGTGTATGAGAGATTTCAAGACTTGTTGTAGCTAGCGGCGTAGATTTGATAGACGTGTGACGTAGATATGCTGTTGCTATATTGTTGGTTTCAGAATTTGTTTAAAAGTGCCATTACTCCTTACATTCCTATCATTGCTGCCGGTAATGTAATTTCTATCCTAACATCTCATGATATTATTGACACCAAAACGCTGTAAGCATAGAGCTAACTGAGGCTGTGCGAATTAAGAACGTGTTACGGAGTAACAACATATAGTGACGCCATCTTTCAGTAACGAAATGAAACAGTAGCTTAGACTTTTTGCACAATGTTTCAATGAAACCTTCTTACTTCAGGTCCTCAAATTCCATAAACTCCAACGATCGCTCCAAACACGTAACGATTGTCCTGACATCTTTTGAGGTTAGGATGGCTGTTCATAACGGGCATTATCTTGAGGATGTGCTTGATCGTGAAACTTGTCTCTTCTGCCTCATCCCAGCAGTAAATATTGCTATCACTTCCGATAAAAATAGTACAACTGGTGAAATCCCCCACCTCACTCGCATTATCCTCGCATCTCCATTGAAGTGAACACGCGACAAAAGCACATCATTAGGAGGGAATCGTTTTTCGGTACGAGAGGGGTGGTTCGCACAAGTGCCTCTTAATTAGTCCCTTAACCATTAACCGGCACGATCAAGAAAATGGTATCCTCCGGCTGATTTTTCTTTTTTCGGCTGCAACATGCGCCCATGTGCCGTTTCGGTGCTTATCATAACACCGTCACTGGGCGTCGAGGAAATCTCGTCCCACCCCTGGCTGTATGGAGTGAGCGCGTGGGTCGTGCGCATAGGATGCTGCTCGTTTCACCAGAAATACATCCCCTTGGCAACAAATTCCACAGCCCACCCACCGAGCCCGGTACCGGTCCGGTGGCCGGGCTTTGACATTGTGGAAGTTGTTGGAAGTTGAAAGAAAATTCCTCCACGCAATCTCGTGCCGGAGAACTCTTTGAACTTGCGCCGACGATGAAAGGCACTGTGTGTGTGTGTCTGCCGATAAGAACGGGTGTTGATTATATCCTTTACCCTTCGGTGGAAGATGGAGAGCGTGCGCTTGTAAGATGGCAGTTATGATGACAGCTGCCAGTGTTCGGGGGGGGGGGGGTCTTAGAGGGCCACATAAATAGATCCACTTCTCAGCGTTCCCAGTAGGATACAGTTTGTGTATGTGTGTGTGTATTTCGAGGCTTTTGATAAGCAGTTACGAGAAGCGGACACGGAGATGGTATCCACCGGGAGTCAATCCAGAATCTCGCATCCAAGAAGAGCAGGGATCATCGGTCCACCGTACATAGCTTCGCCAAATTTCCCGAGTCCAACAAGAAAAAACGCCTCCACTCGTGTTTGGGACGCTTTTCACGCTCGCCCTCCAAAAATGGCTCATCAAACATTCCACGGCCGCAAATTCCGCTCCACAGCTACGCCTCATTGTCAGTGCGGCTCGCTCTATTGAAATTACAGCTCATTAAGCAAACTGTATTCGTGTACGTAATAAAGGGCAAACAGTGAGGGGGGGGGGGGAAGAAGGAATACAGCAGAAAATGAATTTGACCACCCTCTCCGTCGAAAGCCGAGCAAGTTGGATTGGGATCTTTTTTTTCGTGTGCTCGTAGTACCAAAGCCTGTGGATTCCAAAATTTTGCGTTCTGGCAAATTTTCTCTCCAGTACCCCCCACCACCCGGAAAAGTGCTTGAGGTTAGCTGTTTTATTGTGCGAGTTTACGGTGGCAGCCCAATCCCAACACCGACCCTGTTCCCTCCACCCAGGTGACCGGCCAGACCGACACTGTGAGGTTGCTCCTGATTCAACTTCGTCCTGCCTGTGAAAGTTGATATTTCAAACATTCCTCTAACAAAAACATCCGAGGGCATCCGAGTGGTTCCCGTCGGAAAGTCCGTCCGTCCCATTATCCACCCATGGCAACAAGCTTCTGGTGGTGAAAAACTGAAAAACTCACATCCAATCCTGCTCCGTGTGCTCACGCTCCACTGTTTCTTCAGTACCATCATCATCGTCATCGCCACCGTCATCACATCGCGAACGAAAGGGCTACAGCCCGGTTGCGCACTTGAGCCGTCCTGCTGAGCAGGCAGAGGAGATTTGCCCGTGGGGGATGGGCACTTGAAAAAAATTAACAGTTCCTCCGCCTCGGTTCGGCGATACTCGCGCAACAGTGAGTTCGCTGATTGGCGGCTGCTGCCATGCCGCGATCGTTGAGCGCACGCGGATGCAGGATGAACCGCAAACGATTCACACTTTTCGCCGTTCGCACACGGGACTTTCGCAGCGGCAGCGTTGGCGAAATTCAGCCCTCCACTTGGGTGGATAAGATGGCGCTGATATGCAACTCGGCACTATGGGGCGGTCCGGAGCATAAATCTGTTTTGAATGAGCCTAGCTTTATTATCCTATCGGATCTTATGGACTCTGGAAAACATGAAATTAAGTCTTGAAAATCCAGATGGAGCCATAGTATAGGAGGGGATACATCAAAACATTTGGCATACTTTAGTTTTGATCTGATCAATATGCGTATCGAATATGTTATATATGTTTTTATATGTTTTTTCGTACTTTTATAGTATTTTTTGTTTATTTTTGTTCCGTTGGAGATTGATTTTAAGGATTTGACTTTTATGTATATTTTTATTCATTCGCAAAAATAAAATAAACATACATGTTTTTTTGCTTATTTTTTCAAATTGATTTTTCGGTTGAATTTTTATCAACTATTTCCATCAGAAAACATTTTGATTCCAATGATGGCAAGCTTTACAGGATCGATACATCGCCGGTTAACGATCGAAAGCTGTTTGAAGCAGTACAAAGCATTGAACCTATCACACAAAATACTCTTTTTTCCGGAACTGGTGCATGAATTGTTCTCAACCGGTATTGAAATTATACGAAACTTGATGATACGTTAATACTAGCAATAATAAACGCAGGGTGTAATATTTTAAAATCACACCCCGTTAACGTGCAACACCCGCGTACTCGTTCGGCCGGAATATGTGATCCTTTTGTGCGGTGGAGCACCAACAAAAAAAAACATACTGTTGCTTTGTAATTCAGCTCAGCGATAGAACCGCATTGAACAGAGCTGGAACGGAGCCTTCATCACCCCGGGTAACCTTTGCGTAGCGCTTTCGATAGAGCGAGCGTCGATAGTATTGGTTCCACTAATCATGTAAAACACGCGCTAGACAACGGTTTCATCAAAGGAAAGCGCACGACCCGGAGTCAGACGTAGGCCAACGGACCGCAGATCATATTTCAAACGGATAAGCGTAGCTTTCGTGCAGCTCGCATGACGCGAACCCGATACCACCGTACGTGGGAATGGTAATATGATGTTGCTACATTCACAAACACACACAGACACAGCCCGACCTCTCCGACCCGCTGTGGTTTAGCTTTTGGTGAAGCTTTTGTACTAAACTCCCAGCCCACCACATGTACGCCGTCCCGTACACTATCTCTAGCCCCTCTAGCAGGAGGGTGCCATTTATAAACAACTCATCGGCTCGTCGCAACGGGTGCACCAATGTTCCTCGCTTTTCCAGGATGCAAATTCCATGGTGTTAGGTGGGAGGATCTAAAATGGCAGACATAAACAATTATTTCGAAATCAATTCATCCTGCCTGCCGGTTCGTGGCAGTCAGCGGGACGTACGCAGCAACATGACAACCGACTAATAGAGCAATCTATTTGCTTTAAAACTATGATTAATTATTTATCCACCCCCGGGAACGTGGCACTCGGAACGGTGGGGAGACTATTCGCACTTATTTATCGTAACGCATCATGCTCTCGTTCCACGTTCCAGGGACTCGCTCGGTGGGCGTGAATTCGGATCATTATTCACTTAGTATTCACACCACCAGCATCACCGCCGCGCGAGGCCGTGGCGCAAAGCTCAGTTCAAATTAGTAGAACAAATTTAATTTAATCCCTGCTCCAACCGCTCCATCGTCGCTTGTCAACGGGCCACATATCCTCTTCCGCTATCGGCAGCCGTGTAAAATAAATTGTTGTAAAATCCGGCCCTCGCCCGGCAGAACCGTTCCCCGGGCAACTTACCCACGGGCCTTTTTTCATCATTGATGGCCGACATGAATAAATGATAACGCACCTAACAACGTAATCGCTGCCGCGGTACTCCCATCCGCAGCCGCCGGGGGAGGCACGCGTTTTTCGCATCAAAGGAAATCCGGCCCGGGCGGAAAATCCATCATTAGTGTGGGTGGCTGGCATGGCAGGAGGTGGATTTCTACATTGTCGAGCCGGCGTATTCTTTCATCGACAGAACGGAACTCATCCACATATGTTGAAAACCCCCTTCTCCTGGTGTCTGAGCGTAGCGTAGAGTTGTATTATCGCAGCGATGAGCTTCGAAACGTTTGAAAGTGAATTGAATTGTGTAAATTTTGCCGATTTATCTTATGTTAGCTTCGGAAATGGGTAATGGGGAAGTAAATACGGTTACTATAGCAACTCCATGACTATCATACACGCACACACACACACAAACACGATTACCCACACATTGCCTGCTGAGGATGCTTTCTAGAAGAAGAAAAAAGACAACACGATGATCAAACAGTTTTTCTTGAAGTTTTCCACCCAACCCCAAACTAATCTTTCAGTAATCGATCTACTCCTCCTCTCTTTCGCAGGGCCCAATAATCATGGGTGAAATGAGCACGGAATTGTAAGCCCGAATTGCTGTGCATCGCGAATAGAAAACAAATCCAAGCCAGCCACGGCAACGACTAACCCCACTACCGCCGTGGGCAGGAGAGATTCGTTCGATTTGCTAATTGACATTTCCACCACTTGTAGCTGTTTCAACTTTCGGTGTGACAGTTTTTTGCTGTTTTTGTGAAAATCAAAATTCCCGTATACACGTAAGGCGCTATGTAAACACTTAACCGATGCTATCGAGGTCCAGGAAAGCAGGAAATAAAGCTCGCACGGAGGAAGTGATAGCAGAAGAGGAAGATCGTTTTTGTACCGATGAACGATCGAGCTGGGCGGCTCGTTTGAGAGTTCAGTTCGGCGCGTCTCGAACAGTGAAGTGCAGCGAAATGTACGTTTTTTTATTCAACTTATTACTTATATGAATGTATTAACATCGATTGGGGGCGACGTGTGCCGGCAGTGCCACACGGTAGTGTAGGTATGTTTTAACCGAATGCAGTACCACTAATGCAATCCAGAACCAAAAAGAAGCGCAGGAGCGTAGGGCGGAGACACGAATAATCAAAACCCCGGAGACGACGACCTACGCACGAGGAAGCGGACGAAGCCGATCGCGTAGACATACGAGTGAACGAAGAGTGAGACATTCTCGGTGTGCACGTGTATCTTGTAATTAGGTCTAACCAGGCTGGGTGTTTGTCCCACAAACCACAGTAAATGAGGCAAACAGATTAATTATCCATCGGTAGTGTCTAAGTTTTCGATGTAACCGTACGTTAATTCTAATTCTATCTCGTGTAGCCGCTCGTGTAGCCATTTTCGTATCTTATACACCCTCGAACTCCCGAACAATCTGCGTGCTTAATCTTGCTGTTAGGTGTACGTGTGTCTCTTCCAACGACGTTCTTTACCACTGTGTTCCCGATTGTTCCGAGTTTGTTCCGCTGATTGCCGTGCAGATATACTTCGTTCTCTTTTACACTGCACGCCCTTCGGTTCCACACGCCCTCGTGTTCGTTGGTGTTTTGTGTACGTTTAAGCTCCTGCTAGAGGGAAAGACAGGCAGGAACCATCTCAAGCAAGACAGGAACCGGAATTACGAAGTGCTCTTGATGTTGGGATACTTTTTTTTAAATATTATCATCTAACTAGGTGTCCACTGCCGGGAGAACGCGAAGAAATGTGGCCACGAACCGTACGCGAACCGTTTTGCAAATGTATGTACATTCGTTTGTATCGATCGATCAACTATCCAACCCCAAACAAAATGCAATAAAATGAAAATTGGATTGTAAACATGATGTGCAGTATGGATTTGTTTGTGTTTGTCCAGTTCACCGCAATGACACCGAAGTAAGTACCAACACTGTTAGTAATAGCTTTTTATTTGTGTATAAATCAACACAATATGTGTGTGAAATACTGATCCAACAGAATTCATTTGGACAATGAATGAGGGAAAAAGGGAACATTATTAAAACAGCTTGCAACTGTACGTGAATTCCATGAACCTGATTCCAGACATTATTGGAACAGTGAAGTTTTCCGCTCATTATCGATTGCATCAAAGTTCCACGGTACAAAAATGTACATTACAGCTAAAAATACCATTCAATGGGTTTCTGTAATGAGATGTTCTTTGTTTTAGGGACAAGCTGAATGTTCCAAACGAGGACATAAATTCTCCAGCTACATCTATAACCCATTACTATGAGCAGGGGGGGGGGAGGAAACGTTCGCCAAGTACATCATCGTTCCGGGCCATGTAGCAGTCGTACCGTCTGCAAACTCCCTCTGATGCTGGTTTGTACGGGTTGAGCTTTATTAGCTCATAAAATATGAAAAAAATAATTTCAACACCTAGCCCTCGCGCATCGTCCCTAGCTCCGGCCTGGAGGACGATGGTAAGTACAGCCAAGATCGATACTAAAATGCAAACCGACCGGAGATACATTTCCTGCCACCCGGCTGCGGCCCAGTGAAATGAATATTAATGGCAGCATCAGGACCGACTCGAACGACGAGCGAACGAATGTCATTGCCGGAAACTGATGCGCCCGACGACGGAACGATCGTTATTTCTTTCCACACAAATCATCCGTAATGATTTGGTCCCAACCCCACTTCTAATCGGGCGCTTGTCGGAGTCCTCCGCCATGTAAGAGTAAATATTTGATAGCAAAGCCAAATAGTGCCACGGGGGCCGCACACCGGAACTGGAGCTGGAGATGTAAAAACAATCAACCTCCTATTGCCGTGCACGACGACACACGCTATTGACAGACGATTCGCAGTCGGCCATGAGCGCGGAAGTCTCTCCTGCAGTGCGACTTTGATCTCAGTCGGCGGTGTCGGGGTGAAAAAGCCAGACAGACGAACCCGGACACGGGAACCCCGCTGGGTCCGGAGATAGGGACGAGTGCATTCATTTTCAGTGCGGTAATCAAAACCAGCGTGGAGTGTCGTCGGTTATTAAAAGGATTGCAATCCCGAACTTACTTTGGCTTTGAGGTTGAGTGAAGTGTCTTTTGAAATCGATACTTAAATCAAAACAAACCGCTGTGTCGAGCTTGGAATGATAAAAGCACAGAATGCCCCGAAGCACCGGAAGCTGTCCACCATCTCGGGCGTTACGGTCGCCACGCCGAACGCGGACGAACAGCCGCCGCAAACACGGGCCGGCCGTCCGCGGCCGGGCCGGTATCGCTTCACGGCCGAACTGTTCCAGCTGTTCGGCAGCATCACCGCGCACTGCTACCGCCAGCTCGCGCAGAAGGAGCGCAGCGTCTGGGAGCGGCTGTTCTGGCTGCTGATGCTCATCCTGGAGGCGGCCACGCTCGTCGCCATCATCATCTCCGCCTGGGGTAAGTTCACCGCCAACCCGCTGATAACGACGCTGCACGATACGATCTACCCGATCGAGCTGGTGCCCTTCCCGGCCGTCGCCCTGTGCAACAACAATCGCATCTCGCGTGCCGCTGCCCTGCGGTACGCCCGCCAGCTGGCGGACAAGGACACGGAGCGGCGCAACGTCAGCTACTTCCTCGACCAGATCGCGCTGCTCGGGAAGCTGTACGATTTCGACTACGAAAACCTGCACCAGATGACGAAGTTCCAGGAGTTTCTCGACCTGAACGACGTCAGCAACGCGACTGGCATGTACAACGCACTGGAAACGCTCGCCAAGGTAAGAGAAGGAGCGAGGTTGGCAAAGGTGTTTGGTGGCACGGCTAAAACCTTCTGCGATACGCGATCCTTGGCCGGGATGTCGTTGCAGCTATCGCCCCGCTGCGAGGATATGCTGCTGCGGTGCTTCTGGAAGAGCATCGAGCTGCCGTGCATGCTGCGGAACGACATGATGGAGGTGCGCCGCACGCAGTACGGCTTTTGCTGCACGTTCAACTTTATCGGCCACAACGAGGACAATGAGTAAGGAGTCATTTTCGCGGCGCCCGGGATGTTCTTCCTAATTTTCTGTACGGGAAAGTTTTCCCCAAGTGGCGGGGGGAATTTGTAACACGTGCTGCCCTGTTCCGGGGGAGCGGAAAACTTTGAACCTCGAGCAGGGAGTACTGATTTCGGAAAGTATGCGCAAGAATATTGTGCGGAATTTCATGTACTGGCGTACAAAGTAGTTCTTTTCAGTGCATAATGGCGTTTCAATGCGCTTGAGTAACACCGAAATCCAACACTTTCTTCCTTTTGCTAAAGGTTTCTTATAGACCACTCAGTTCTTTACACTCGTCAAAGGTCAAAGTATTAACTATTATTATGTATTATGAAAATAATTTATCACACGTGTGAACATTATGTTCATATTTTCCTCATCTATATGATTTTGAAATAAAATATATCTAGCATCGTCCTCATAAACAAAGGAATATCTAGTACAAAATTACGAAAACCTTCTGATAGGATTCCGATAAGGCTCCGTTAAAGCTCTGATAGGGTTCCGATAATGCTCCGATAGAGTTCCAAAGTTCCAATAAGGTTCTGATAACAATAAGGCTCCGATAACGTTTCAATGAGGCATCAATAAGCTTCCAAAACGGCTCCGATAATGCTGTAAAAAGCCTCCATCGATAAGGTTTGGCAAAGGTTTCAATAAGGTTTCGATAAGACTCCGATAAAGCTCCAAGACTCTTTTAAGACTCCAATAAGGCTCAGATAAGGCTCCAATAAGGTTCCAATAAAGTTCCAATATAGTTCCGATAATGTTCCGAACCTTATCGTAATATTACCAAAATCGGAACGGAACCAACATTTTATTTTTCCATACTATCTTCTCCCAAATCGAGTCTCCTCTAAACTCGAGGACATACGCGGCTGCTTACTTTACGTACCGCTTGTCCAACCTCAGAATGTAATGTGAATAATATGATTTATAGCTCATAAAAAATGTAATAAGCAGATGGTAGTGGTAGATCTATCAACAATCATAGATGTAGTTGAGAATAGAACACGAAACTATACACATTTAGCATTCAACTTATGAATTTCACGGTAACTGCAAATTGGCTGTATTCTTCTGAAGAACCATACTTTTGAAGATCTAAAACAAAACCTACTCCTAAACGCTTCCACGAACGAGGCTATGATAACAGCATACACACAAAAAAGACAAGTACACACACCAACACACACATAATCAAGACCCACGTAAGAGCTCGTGCCGAAAATTGAAATCCTCCCCCGTTCCATTCCGCCCCTGCCACCGCACAGGATTCATCCGCCGGCGTACTTTCTGGACGTTACTGGACCGGAAATGGGATTGGTGCTGCTGCTGAATGGATCCTCTAATGACTATTTCTACAACTTGTTCAACAACATTGGCTTCAACGTACGTTCCTCAGCGTAACCCGTTTTTTTTGCTGCTCCCCCTCCCGCTCTTTTGCCATCCCTTTCCTAGTAATGACCCGTTCCCATTTGCGAATATGCACTCCCGTTCCCATCCTGTGCTGCCGTCACCGAATCCAATGTAACAACGATCTAACTCTCACTCTCGCTTGCCGTGAGTTCATTTTGACAGGGTTTTTCCTCTCTCTGTTGCCAACCGGTAGCTCCAGATTTTCAACCCACACGAGGTCCCGGACATTACCGCCGGTGGGGTAAACGAACAATTCGTCCACCTCGGCACGGAAACGTTCATCCGAGTCGATGCCATCACCATCAACAGTGAGCCGGATGTGTTGCGCTACTCGAGACAGAAGGTAAGGCTACACGGGGATGCATCGCCGGTGCATGTGCACAGCCGGTTCGGAGATGCAGTTGTGCCAACGGCTCCCTGTCCGGAACCGGTGTGCTCGTGTGGTTGTGGCACCCGGCGAGCCGGAAGGTAATTAATTTATTTCGAAGCATACCCACGTCCAATGATGCACTTTACCCCTTTACGGTACGACGGACGGAGCGCACTGTTCAACGCTGCAAACCGGCGCGCTACCGTGCAGTTGCAGTTTTACGAACCGGTTGGGGAAACTTCACGCTGCCCTTAATCTATCGAAAACGCCGAAATTCGGTGCATATCGAGCATTTTCGTGGAATGGAGTGTGCGGTTCTAGGTCCTAGCTTCCGCTATTTCGATAGGGAGCGAGAAAAAAACACATCAAGTTTGCTCATAATCCAATTAGTGCTCGGTTCGGGGAGTGGGATTTCGTGAAATAGTGATGCATACGGTCTCGCATTCCGACCTGCTCCACGGACCCGATCGAGCTTTTTACAGCGATTGCATCCACGGAACAGGTGAGGTAACCTAATCAACGTTTGTGGCGTTTGGAAGCGAAGAATGTAGCGAGTGCTTAGCAAGTTGTCCTATCTGTATACCACGGTCTTTCATGCAGAAATCGATTGACTCGTTATTCTACCAATTTGCTTCACTTGCAACACAAACGATTCCTCCGTACGTTGACAACCTGGCGCACCGCCGCCAGAGTGAGGAGATTCATTTTCGATTTTTATTTGTTGGTGCCCTGACATGCCCCTTAGTAACTCTGACATCCCAGTACAGCGTGTTCTGTGGCTTTCTCTCCAAACGGCCCCACTCCGGGCCAGTAAACCACATCGTTACGCGGTGGTCCCGTGTTGTTTGGTGCGCACTACACATCCACAACGCGGCCAAACAACCGCAGAACAATATTTATGCACCGTGCGCCCAGGCTCGCCAAGGACCAGGGCCGCCGCCGTCGGTAAACACTCCACGGCAGCTGCCAGCTCGCTCGGCGGTTCCCACGAGATGCTCCACTGTGGCCACATGGCTCCCTCCTTCCATTTCAATAACGATAATTTATGCGCTGCGGATCTTACGAGCTCGGAAGCCTAACCTGTCCCGTCTCTCGCCAGCGCCAGTGCGTGTTCCGCAGCGAGCTGCTCAAGTACGGTGCCAACTACGGCCGGAGCAGCTGCGTGGCCGCGTGCCGGCTGCGGAGCGTGATGGCGCTGTGCGAGTGCGTGCCGTTCTACATGCCGACGGCCGGGGCCGCGGCCGGCGGCAAATCCATAACGACCTGCAATCTCCAGCACATCGCCTGCCTGAACAAGTACAAGAGTAAGTGTGGCCCGAACATGAGCCCCTCCCGGCATTAATCGCTCGGAACGGCAGAGTCCAGCACATTTCCAAACGCCCGCCGCGAGGGGTCGACGCTAATAATGCTTTGATTTTTATCCCTTCCCACACTTTGACTTCGTACACCCACTCCCCCCCAGTCAAGTGGTCGACGGTGATAACGGACATCGTGCGGGTACCAGGCCTGGAGAAGGAGATGGAGGAGTCGCTCTACTGTCCGGAGTGTTTGCCGTCGTGCTCGGACAGCAAGTACCAGGTCACGGCGTCCGAGCTGCCGCTGACGCGCTCCCGGCGGGACGGGTTCAGCGTGACGGCCGGCATCGAGCGGGTGGCGGACGTGGCCGTGGTGCGCATCTTCTTCGGCCAGCCGGAAACGTGGATGTACAAGCAGAGCGTGGCGTACTACTGGTTCGAGATATTCAGCAACTTCGGCGGGATGTTCGGCATCATGGCCGGCATGTCACTGATAACCCTAATGGAGGTTGTTTACTTCGTCGGGCGGCAGCTGGTGCTGGTGTTTGCGACCCGCTCATGGAGCGCACGGCTCCGGGCGCGCCGACCGAACCTGGAGCTGCTGGAGTAAAGGAGGGAGTCGATTACAGAAAAAGGGACCAACTGGTCAACCCGACGACCCGTTTCAAGTGCGCACAGCGCCACCCCAAATTGTTCCAAACGTCCAATTAACACCCGTTTAGTCGGTCGAAAAACGCTAACTCCAGCTAAAGTTGGTTTAGTGGATACTCTGTTGCTGAAAGCACCGATTATACGGATTTCAGTGCTGTGTGACTTGCGACTAAATGTATTCAACCGGCAATGTGGAAATGATAAATAAATCTGCAAGAAATAAAGTCACGTGTTCATGTGCGTAGCATAATAGCCCTAACGAACGGAGTATTTATATAACTGTCATCCGGGATTTCCTCGCTCCCAGCAGCAAGTGTCAATCACCACGACGGTGTCATAGTAACCTTTGGAAATGTTTCTACTACCAGAAACGGAAACACGTGCCGCATGGACGCAGCAGACACTAACGAATGTTTTTTTGTTGTCACGCACGGTACGTTTGTTGCCGTTTATTGTCGGTCCGGTTTGTCCGCGGGTTGAGCTGTCGTCACGTGGTCAGCAGGTGAGACACTCATCACGCCTCCTTCGGTTTCGGGGCCGAGCTCGGATGGCACGGTTTGCGTAGCTCGTTGCCGCGTGTGTGGATAACCTTCTTGGCCGTCCACTTGGCGTCCCCCTGTAGCGGGCAGATGCTGTACTTCATGTTCATGTTCGCCTCGCCCGTGTCCAGCAGATTGTACCAGAACGCTGCCGCGCCCTTCTGCGGGCGGATGGAGATCCGCAACTTCGGGAAGATGGTATATCCACCCTTCGCAATGTCGTTGAACTGTTGAAGGAAGGAAGGAGAGTTTTAGGACACTTCTGCAGCCAAAATCGAAGACAACCCAGGTCTACTTACGAAGAACAAAACCGTCGCCATCCGATTGCCGGCGTACGCGAACCGGTGGTACTCCTCCTTGGTCTGGATCGCATCCAGCTCGCTCGTCTTGAACGCACCGACCTCGTTGTAGATCACCTTCAAGTCTTCCGCGGTGTCGCAGCTCAGCCCGGTCATGCGCTCGATGCGGCGTGTCAGACGCTCCACCACCGGGTGGTCGTGCTCGTGCACCGTGTACGTCTGG
The DNA here is from genome assembly GCA_000349145.1 of Anopheles dirus. NCBI lineage: Eukaryota > Metazoa > Arthropoda > Insecta > Diptera > Culicidae > Anopheles > Anopheles dirus. Next base: position 9,348,941 of record KB672979.1, read on the forward strand.
TGGTTGTCGTAGAACACCGGCAGCCAGCTATCGTTCGTCGGTCCGGAGCGCTTGATGTGCGAATCGCCCAGCGCCTGCAGCTGCGCAATCTCACCGTCGTGCACGGCCCCGTGGAAGAGGGCAACGAACGGGTCGTTGCTGACGACCTCCACCTTCGAGGGCGAGAGCGTACTGTGCGCGTTGCGCACATCGTACCAGCAGAAGAGTTGGCTGGTGCGGGACGGGTGATCTTCGTACGTGCCCCGGCACAGCTCCATGTACGGGTCCATCTGGATCGTCACCGTCTTCTCTTCGTCCACCGCAAACTGCACAGACTCCTGCGCGCCGATTTCGATCACCACCGACACCAGCAGTAACGCCAGCGTCACCAGGCGCCATCCTATCCGAATCTTGCGGTCCATTTGCGTGCTCGAGTTTAATGACCAAATCCGACTGCGCGAAGAGACTGCCGGCGCAAGTTCGATGGCTCCACCGGGAGACGAACGACGTGTCGTTCGATTTGTAGCAAACGGCTGATTAAACACTTACACTGGGATAAATTCTGGTTAGAGTGTGTTTTTTTGCTATCACAGCATTTTCTTTAGATTTCATTCTTCGGAAAGAGTGATTTGAGTGCGATTCTTCTCCACGAGGAAGTCGGGTAATCATTCTTCGTGTACAGACATATGCAAGGCACCATAGTGTATGTGTTGGACTATTGGATTATCTTCATCTTCGGCTCACCAGGGACGTCAAACTCGAACGAATCTGAGGCTATATGGATTATTCATAGTAGTACATACACTATTAAGATATGCCCACTTTTGACAAACCATACAGACTCATGAGAATGTTTGACCCTGTATGTGTGGAAGGACCGTTGAGACCTTGTTGTTGTGCAGCACATTAAACTCGCCAGGCTTCGGTGGGGCGGATCATGTCTGGAGAATGACGCCAAACCATCCGGCCTGTAGAGAAGGCCTCTTTTAGGCCGTCCATCGCACACTTAGATGGATATATGACATTATTTTTAAACAAATAGTCTTCTAACCATAACACATCCATCCAATATTATGATTTCAACATTTGACCTCCCAGCTCTTCGCGGCACAAAATGCCGGCGACCGTGCGATAGGCGACAACGGCACAAACAATCTAATGATCTCCTCCCAAAGGTGAAAGGTTGATGGAAAACCAAACCGCGCCATTAAACCGACCCGCGTGATGATGATTCCATTGTCCAAACCCAAAACAAACCCCCGTTCCGGCACCTGATATAAAAACGGACCGGAACTCCAGCTCGAACGATCTCGAACCCCTGTCGGCTTTCGGGTGTGTATACATATCAATATAAATTCCAATCGGCGTTCCCAAACCGAACCGTCGGCGCACGAATTAACAGCCACCCATGGTGGCAAGATGACAGAGGCAGAAAGCAAACAAATGAACAAACAAAACAAACAAAAAAAACACTAACCCAGTTCGCTTCATTTCGTGCGCCACCCTTCGCGACGCGACGCGGAGCGGATCGATCGATTGCACGAGTTGCATTTGCATTTCCATCACAAACGGTGTTCGCTGGAACATTCGCTGCATTTTCCCCCTTCGGCTTTGTGTGCTGCAGAACAATGCCTGCTGTACGGAGGGACAAAACCGGCCCAGGAGGACTATATCAAATAGCGACTGGCTGACGTACGCATAACTTCAGGACGCACGCTCATCATAGCCGGGGTTGGGAATGAAACGAATGAAATGCATGAAATATTTAGTTGCTATGAAATCCAATCATAACGATAAATGTACCTTCGATAAATTGTTTTCCCAGCAGCAGCAGCAGCCCTTGGCTCCGCAGCGCCCGGCCCAGTTTTGCCAGGTTGGACACTCAGTTCAAAGCATTCCAAAGCGAGGACCTAAGGACCACGTATGGAAGGTGGTTTGGGATTTTGTGATTTTATCCTTGCCTCAGACCGAAAGCTAATATTTTTATTTCCCACTCCCACCGTGCAGGGTTGTATGTACGCCCCCGCTGTAAGTCGACATTGGGAACGTGTGTGTTTTTTATAATGTTTTTGCTTGCGGGGTCGTTTCGGGCAAATATTTGCCGACTCGAGTGCGCGTGCCGGTGTCCTTTCTTGTTCATGAAATTGAGGCTTAGAATTTAGGCGCACGGGGGATGATGGAAACGCGACCTGCGCGTATTGAATTTTTACCCCTTTTTAATCTCCTTCATTTTTATTCCATAACGCTTTCCCCGAGCTAGCTAGCAGCTGGTCAGAGATGGACGATTGATTTGGAGTGTGTTTGGAGTTGTGACGAATTTACATTAATTTCTCCGTACAATGGAACCATATGCGATAGGCTTCGTCTATTGTTCGAGAAACGCACTTGCTGCACTGGGTGCATCCCGATGGAACCGATCTGTTTTCTTTGGATTCAACAACCTGCATGCTGCGAACGGAATCTTTATTGGTTTTGTCCAATATCAATAGTCGATGGAGGGAGGCGAACATTCCTTGATCTGTTCTTGATCCTTCAACATCGCATCCTGCCTGCCTATGCAGGTCGCATCAATTATTTAACACCCGGCAGGTCATCAGCCCGATGTGCGCCAGTAACGCAACGGGCCGTGTTTCGATGGACGTTGGACATCTCTTCATTCTCGCCTGACCGACAACGATCAACAATGTGTCAATGGCGTGCCCGGCATGATCCGGGCTGCCTGGTGTGCCCCTGCGTCCAGAGCAAACAGAAGATTGTTTCAATCTATAATGGATAGTCGATAAAGATAATATCACCGGCACCGGGCGCCAGTGCTACCCGCTGATGGATTGCTGGATAATTGAGGCCGGTGCCCGAGCGAATCCGATCCTTGCGAATGTGTCCTGCCCGGGAAGATTGCTCCCCACCCAACACTGAAACAATCTTCTGCGGCACGACGGCCCGGTTAGGTTTGAAACACATCGTAGTAGGCTGCGACATGCGTACGCTTGGTATCACAGTAGGCCGGTAGCCGGTGGAGACGATTCGGGACGAGAGACTGCAGTTCGCCGGCATCGTTTCCGGTTCAGCGCGAACGTGTGTGTGGGATGGCGTTTGTTCAAGAAGAAATGGACGCTGCAGTGGGTGCCGTGAGCCGTGTCAAGACTCAATCATTCCGTGCCCGGTAGCTATCAACGTTTAGTGCACGGTTCGAAATGTCACACAGAATAAGGTTTCCGTTTTAATTTCGTGTTTGAAGAGCAGTCCCAGCACTGTTGGCTGTCGGTGGATGTAAGCGAGCTGCATTCCGCAAACAGCAGCAGCAGCATCCCGGCGGAGCTCGTCATTTGAAGTCGGTAAAAATCGTCGATTCGTCGCTTCATTGGCGATACCGTGCTCGCCATCAAAGGGCGTACTATCCAAGCGGATAGCAGGTTTCTCCGGCTGTGGAATGTACTGATACATTCTGAAGTATCCTTCAAAAGCCAGCGCATCTGATTTCTCCGGTGCCTATCGGATGTCACCCCCACGGCCATGCGATCCGATTGTCATGGGTACGGTGGCAGGTGCTGGTTGCTGTATGAAAATAAATCCGACCGGGTGTGTCGATTACCAACGCACGGCGAAGGTGTGCTCTCCCACTCCGTCCACGCCGAGAGACGAGCCGGAGATGTAGGAAATGTTTTCCAACCGTTTACATCTCCATCAATTCGGTCCGGTTTCTCGCACACATGCACACATGCACGCAAGGATAGCAAGGATCCAAATCCGCCGGTTCACGGGCTGTGATGGATGATACAGACGGCAGCCGAATTGTTCGCGCGCTTTGATACGTACGTGTTGAAAGTGATGGTATCGCGTGGCGTGGATCAACCGGCAGACACGCCGGCCCAGCGCATACGAACCACTCATAATTCTCCTGCTCCCCCTTCTCTGTGACGTCTGCTTATGCGGCTAGCCCGCGCCCTCCACGGAGCGATGAATAAAATATTACCTACGTATCAACAACACACTTTTCAGCAGGGGGATATCCACGGACGTACACAAACATGCGAATTTTCCGGCACGTAAGTAAGCGATAAAACTGCTCCCGCTCGAAGAACTCAGCTGAAATGCTACTTTTAGGAGGAAAACATCCTACTGTGCTCCGTTGCCACCCAGCCGGAAGCAAGCGAAAGGATTACGTTTCCGGTGTGTGATTTCCTTTGCCCACTCGACGTACTGCTGGCGCGTGTGGGCGGGGGCTGAGTTTGCTGGAAGATGTACTACGCCCACCAATTTACCGGTGCACAAATATTTCATCAGCAAGCAATGCTACACTACCGGCGGACAAGCTGGCCTGGTGTGGTTTAGTTGTGAAAACAAGTTTGAGCAAAATTATTAACAGATGACTTACTCATCGGTCGAATGGAAACCGGTCTATCCAAATGTGCAAGTTGTATTCTAGTTTGCCGTAATTAAGTAAATTTTTGTAGCTATATGAAAAAAATGCTTGGCATGCTACTCATACTATGCTCTTAGCGGTATGAGGACATTCCAATTTGATTTGACGAAAAATACCAGTATAATTCCCAATCAACCGGTAGAGTTCTGGAGCGTCTGAGTCTTCTTCTTCGTTAACACTTCGTCTAATTGCAAGGGATGATAATATTAATTACGACAAAGGTTTAAACCTTATCCGATTTGTTGGACCCTTGGAGGACCAATTGTTGGACTAATTTGTTGGAGGCCATATCTCATCGTGATCCGACGACTAGTTTTCTTGAAAGTCATGCTCAACAAAAAACAACGAACTGAAATGAACAAAACGTATGTATATTAACAAGTTTGAATTGTAACTAATGTTGAAAACTTGTCCTTAATACACTCTGAGCACCAAAGGCAAAGTCTTAGCGTGTTGTTGGCAGCATGATGGGAAATGCATATTTCCAACAAGTTTTTTTATGTAAATCTTATAAAACCAAAAATACGAGAATCTTTGAAAACGGCTTACTTATGATTATTCACAAAAAACAGAATTTTACTATTTTATAACGACTTTTATCGCATATTTTAACTGCAATAATTGCAGCGAGATGCTACCCCATTGGCATCTTTACTAGCAATTCAGCTGCTCGAAATCACTTGCTTGAAAGCTGAAAAATTAAAAAAAAAACACCGACTCCGAATAATCAGTCGGTTTAATTTTCTTCATGCAGTTTTTGCATAAATTAAAACGTCTGAGAAAGCTCAAAATATTTCATCGATTATTTGCCCTAAAAAAGGCCATAAAGCCCTGAATTTAGTTCAGTTATTTTAAAATTTGCCCACATTCGAACGCGGAGCGTTTGTTCGCGAGTTCATTCTTGTTCATCTCGCTCTTTCGAAACCTCTCTCTCTCTTTCACAGTGGAGGCCAGGGTAGCCGAGCTCGAAACTGCTCGGGCCAATTGACAGTTTGACAGTTAGCTAGCACCTTCTTCTTGATTTTGCTGTAGCTCTTTTTTATCATTGTGTAATACTTGACACTAAAGAACAAATCAGGTGTCAATTGACACTTTTGCAACTTTTTGCAACTCGAAAATGGTTAGAAATTTCGACAAACGGTTTGCACCCAAAGATTTATATTTTGCAAGATTGTCTACAAAGGATAAAAAAAATAAAAATCGTAAATTTCTGAAATACAACTTGATGCTCCTTTCGTGTAAATCGAGGTGTCAATTGACACCTGGAAGGATATTTTTGGCAATTGGTTGGATCACAAACTCAACGGATCATAAAACTTGAATAGTTAGCGCACAACTGTTGAACATTTCAGCCCAATCGGTCATCAATTGCCAAAAATAGCCTTCTAGGTGTCAATTGGCACCTTGATTTGCCCAAAGGTCGTATACGGTTCATTTGTCCGTTAGTGTTAGTCTGTGTATTTTGCCAGTTGACCTCTATCTGACCTTGGGGCCTATCGCGATTTTGGGGAAGAAAGAAAAATACTCTTCTGTTGCCAGTTACGTGTGTGCATTTCCTGTAATCACCAATATCAACCGCAACTCCCGAGAAGCACCATGGGTCGTAAGTTCTGCGTCGGTGGCAACTGGAAGATGAATGGCGACAAAGCCAGCGTCGCCGAACTGTGCAAAACGCTGTCCGCCGGACCGCTGGACCCGAACACGGAGGTCGTCGTCGGTTGCCCGGCCCCGTACCTGTCGCTGGCCCGCTCCCAGCTGCCGGAAACGATCGGTGTGGCCGCCCAGAACTGCTACAAAGTCGCGAAGGGCGCGTTCACCGGCGAAATCTCGCCCGCCATGCTGAAGGATCTCGGACTGGGCTGGGTCATCCTGGGACACTCGGAGCGTCGGGCGATCTTCGGCGAGACCGACGAGCTGATCGCGGAGAAGGTGGCGCACGCCCTTGCCGAAGGTCTGAAGGTCATCGCTTGCATCGGCGAGACGCTGCAGGAGCGTGAAGCCGGCCAGACGGAGGCCGTCTGCTTCCGGCAGACGAAGGCCATCGCGGCCCAGGTGAAGGACTGGAGCAACGTTGTGATTGCGTACGAGCCAGTTTGGGCCATCGGCACCGGCAAGACGGCCACCCCGGAGCAGGCTCAGGAGGTGCATGCCGCGCTGCGCAAGTGGTTCACCGAGAACGTGTCCGCGGACGTTTCGAACGCCATCCGCATCCAGTACGGTGGCTCGGTGACGGCTGCCAACTGCCGTGAGCTCGCTGCCAAGCCCGACATCGACGGATTCCTCGTCGGTGGTGCCTCATTGAAGCCGGAGTTCATTCAGATCGTCAACGCTAAACAGTAGGTGCACTGTTTCTCGTCTCGAAGCGTTTGCCAGTGGCCAGTCGGCGTCTCTTTTAAGTTAAGTCAACAACCCTCTACTACCCTCAAAACGCACTGAACAAATGTTGTTATGTTTAAGCATCGAAAAACACGATCAAGTGTAATCGGTTTAATAAAGGTGTGTCTCTTAGTGAAAATATGCGTTTGTATTTGCAGCTACGAAGCTCACATACTGATTTCCACGTTGTCGTAAATGTCTTCCACTCCATCCATGGCCTTCAGTTTGTCTTTCAGCTTCTCGTACACCTCTAGCGCGTCGGGGTTAAGCTTAATCGTCGACTTGGGGAAGAATGCTTGCTCACTGTGCTCCACGGAGTAGTTAAGTTTCTCTAGCTCCTTTTTTACCTTATCTACATCCCTCGGACTGCATAAAAACTGCAACACGTATCGGAGTGTTATTATCAACGAAACAATAAGTAACAAGATGTTTCTAATCTATTCTGCGCTTACCCTAATCAGACGGCTACTCTCATCCATCACTTCGATGTCTTCAGCACCCGTTTCGATTGCGTGGTCCGTGCAGATGGACAACAGATCGCCACTCTGCACTTCTGCCGGTGGAATGGCCTCTACAAATCCTCGCTCTTCAAACCCGTGCATAGTGTCGAAGAAAAGCGCACTGAAAAACCATCAAAAAGATTGTGTGAGAAGAATCTTCCCATATCGGTCGGGTGTTCACACCACGTACAAGTTCTTCCTGAGGATCGTTGCCATCTCCATCTTCAGCTGCGCGAACCGATCCGTGTACAGCACGCAGATTACGTTCACCTGGTCGAGCGCCTTAATCTCGAGCGTATATTTCTTCAGCTCCACCGACTGTGTGGAACATTTCTTCAGGATGCCCTGAATCGTGGCGTTGGGCATGTTTTTCTTCAGCGCCTCGTCAATCGTCGCCCGCAGCACATTGTTTACGGCAGGGTTAGGGCCACCGGCTGAAAAGATTCCTGCATTATAGCATTTTATTTTCATAATACACACACCCTACAAACCTTGCACGGCAAGCCTTATCTGTCGGGCCAGCTTGATGAACAGTACCGCCTTCCGGCCATCGTTTAGCGCCTTCACGTGTCGTATGTTTTGCCACTTCGAGTGGCCAGCAAGTAGGTTTGCGGTGCGATGAACATACCGAGCGTTGTGGTACGCGTGGATTGATGTGTTCGCTGCCCGTGCCAGCCGTCCAACAGCCGAAAGCATCCTCCGAAGTGGTTGTAGAATCGGTATTTAAATTGTATGCTATGTACACTTTCTATTACATAAATCACGTTTTTTTCCGGCACCACGGATTGCAATGTTATTGTTTACATCTCCACCGGCGGAAAACTGTCAGTTGTTTGCCTTGAACGCTTTGACAGCTGAGTTGCTCTAGATCACTTTTAAAAAAGTCGTTATGGAGTAGCTGGAAACCAATTCAAACCCTTCATTTTTTATGAATATTTTGTTATTTTATTTCAATTTCAAGATCTTACTAATTTATTATAATAGAATTGCTATGAATTTGCTCGTTTTGACTGTTTGTAATTTAAAATCAACATAACGTTAATTTCAGACAAACGACAACAAAGATAGCTCTTATCATTTTCACTCGATGGAACCGCAGGTAGCAGATTCGATTCAAGAGGGCATCAGACTGGGATGAGTTTGTTTGGCGCAATGGATTCTAGTACATCGCAAATTTTAATCCTTCTGAGTTTACTCTTTCCAAACACACTAGCAACCACTGCGCCGAGCAACTCCTGTGAGAAATTAATGCTAAAAATAGAACCACAGGCAATTACTGTAAACCTCAGACAATCGACTGAATTTGGACTTTTTGTGAGGTAAGAGTTGTATATATAAAGTCTGCAAAGTTTGCTTAATCGTTTTCTTCTCTCTTCTAGTGGCAGTTCAAACAGTAAACATAATCTCACCCTCACTTGGGATGCTGAAGAAGCGATCGTTATCAGACCACCAGCCATCACGATCGAAAGACTGCAAGATGCAAATTTCACCGTTGAAGTGTCATCTTCACAACAGGGACGCTTTATCATCCGTCCCATAATCTTCGCGAGCGATCCAGAGCTCATCGATGATAATGGAAGGCTGTTCGTGCAGCTAAAGGTGGCCAAGTATCGCGCGCTGATAATCATATCGATGCTCATCGGATGGGCGTACACCGTGTGCTGGACAATCGGAGATTACTTTCAAGCGTGGACCAATTACAGGCGGAAGAGCGTGGTTGGTTTGAGCATTGATTTCTTGTACCTGAACGTGGTGGGAAATTGCTGTTACGCGACGTTCAATGTGCTGCTGTTTATAAACCATCACATTCAGGTACGTATCGACAAGGTTGAAAAGTGATTTGGAATCGTTCTGCGTTCGGGAAATAACACTTTTTGTATAAGTCGGAGTATTTCAGACGACATCCGTTCGGACTGAATCCTGTTGTGCCGAATGATGTGGGATATGCGGTACATGCCGTGTTTGGCAATGTGTTCCTAATTGCACAGTGCTACATCTTCCAGAACGATGGAAATGTCGTCTCGAAACTGGTCAAATTTCTCATATCGGGGTGCGTACTGTTGGTGGGAGTATTCTGTGGCCTGGCGATCGGCCAGCAGATGCACTGGTTGGACTTCCTGTACATGCTAAGCTATGTGAAGCTGTCGACAAATTTGATCAAATACATCCCGCAAGTGTTCATGAACTATCAGCGGAAAAGTACGGAAGGATTCGCCATCTCGAACCGGCTGCTTGATCTAGCCGGTGGTCTGTTAAGTTTGCTGCAGATGATGCTGAACAGCTGGAACTACGGTAAGAACGCCGCCAATCAGACAATATTTAACCATGATTTATCTGATGAGATAACGTGCACACTCGCTTCCTCTTCCAGATGACTGGCAATCAATCGTTGGAAGTCCGGTAAAGTTTGGTCTGGGCTTCGTTTCAATCTTTTTCGACGTGATATTCATGCTGCAGCACTACGTGCTGTACACTAAACGAAAGAGTGAATTAAAATAAATATAATCTAAATTATACCACCTAACAGCATGTAGAGTTCTAAATGCCGGTTAATCGAGAAAGTGGCGTGCACTCGCTTATCGTACATAGCGTGTTTTATCGCTTAATACATATTTGCCCTGTCAAGCGCTGTGATGCTACCCAACACGCACTAATCTTGACTTGAGGCGATTTATTCGTAACAATAGATCTGCTTATCATCCATCTACCCAGCCATCGAGCGCGAGCGTCAGCAACAGCATCACCAGCTGACGGAAGTCCACTCAACGGAACAGGGCTTAGTGATAAACGGACACTCCAGGCAGGTAGACTTCCGCACCCATGAACGTCCTTTGCTGGTTCGTGTTGGGTTTGGGGGTGGGAGTGCAGGGAACGAGCTGGTCCCTCTCGATCGTGCCCCAATCCGTGGTGGTTACGTTTGGTGAGCCGGTAAGCTTCAACATCGAGGCTAGGTACGTCCAGTGTTCGTCGTTAGTGTTCTTGGGGGCTTTTATTTTCGTTTCCTTCCAGTGGCCTTGCATCTGAACCGTTCGAGCTGCAACTGTTCTGGCCACGGGATGATGCGATCCAGATCGCATCGAACCAAAGCATTCGTGCCACGGTTGGTTGGAACAATCATTCGGTGCCACTTCTGATCGAACCTGTGAAACAGGGACGCTTCATCGTGAAACCAAGTATTGAACCCGCCGGTATAGTCGACGATAGTAGGCTGTTCCTGCTGATCAAGGTGGCCATGTACAAACCGTTGATAATTATATCGCTGCTGGTTGGATGGTCCTACACTGCCTGCTGGTCTGCTGGCTATTATCCGCAGATTTGGTTGAACTATCGTCGGAAAAGTGTGGTTGGCTTAAGCTTCGACTTTCTGTACATCAACATCGTGGGACATATCAGCTACGTGGTGTTTAATGTGTTTCTCTACTGGAATAGCTACGTCGAGGTGAGTTCTTTAGGTTGCTTCGGAGAACTAGCCATTAAAGTTACTTTACCCACAGGAGGAATACTACCGACGGCATCCCTTGGGATTAAACCCGGTGATTGGCAATGACATTGGCTTTGCGGTGCACGCTGTATTCGGGACCGGATTAACCATCCTGCAGTGCCGGATATACGATAACGGAGGCAACAGCGTGTCCAAACCGGCCAGGGCTATCATCTGCACGTATCTTGTGATCATCGTCGTCACGATGGTTTCAGCTGTGTTTGATGTGATGCATTGGTTGGATTTCCTGTACATACTAAGCTACATAAAGCTATCCACGACAATGATCAAGTACTTTCCGCAAGCGTACATGAACTATCGCCGCAAAAGCACCGAGGGATTTGAGATCATGAATCGATTACTGGATATAGCAGGCGGACTGTTGGGCATACTTCAAATGGTGATAAATGCATGGAACTTTGGTAAGCGTTTAGTCATGAGACGATTCCAAAAAGGCGTTGAAACGTATTTCTTCCACTAATCTGCAGATGACTGGAGGTCGATTGGAGGCGATCCGGTGAAGTTCGGTTTAGGCATATTTTCGATACTCTTCGATCTGGTGTTTATGTTCCAGCACTACATTCTGTACAGGTAAACACCGGTTTTGTGACGCGAAACTTGCATCAAATGTTTCTAATACCATCGAATTCGATTTGTTTCAGAAAACGGAACCCGAAGATAATTGTTGAATTCCCAATGCTGCCAAAAACGAATTAAGAACGTGATACTCGCGAACCAGATACATATTGGGTAACTACACATCACATTGGAATAAACACACAGCTTTGTTTTCTCGGTATATTTGACAATACTTTACAATACATTGATATATCTTGCTGGCTCTTTTCACGCACAATTACTCTTCCTTGCAATTTCGCCCGCTCATACCTGCTGGTCTTCTGGCGATAAATACTTCCGGGGCTTTTCCTGCCAGCGGACGATGGAAGGGCGACATTCTGCATTCAATTACCTTATATACATGTAGAACTATATGACACCTATCGGTATATTCTCTATTCGAGCATGATGGATTGATTATGATAATACATTTATTCGACCACGATCCACGCACCCAGTCGGTTCATGCATTTTGGCGAATTGATGTCTGCTTACTAATGTTCTTTTTTTCGTGTCTATTATTGTCAACAACATAGCTCATCCATTAAGCGCGCGTACGCGGAGCAAGTGGTTTAGTGGTTTCGCGCTACGCTCGCCCTCTGCTACACTACTCTGCCATCGGTCTAACGATGCTGTTCAATCAGGTCGATAGAAATCAGGCCTATTAGGAAGCTCCGTTCAGAAACAATACCATTCAAACATTGTTAAACGACAAAGTCTTTCGGCTATAATTTGAATACGTTGCGAATGTAGTTTTTTGTTTGTTTGTGAGATGCGTTTAGTTATAATAGCGTTTCATTAAATTGTGTTTTTGTTTTTCCCCTCCACTTTGTTCGAATGTACCACCAAGCACACTGAATAATTTTGGCAATAATTAGCTTTGCCGAATTTGAAAATTGAACAAAGGAAGCACCATTATTCGACAGAACATACATTGCACGGTTAAAACATTGATATGTGCCTTTCGTTGACTGAAATCGAATAGATCATGAGCAATAGTAACGGAACATAGCTGCACAGCAGAGCCAATTTGAATTTAATTCGACACAAATTGTGAAACAACCAAAATGAACCTTTTGTATAAAACGTGAACACTTTTCGCGTATTCTGGACCTATTTTGATGTAGTTTTTTCTCTTGATAATGTATGACATTTATCTATCCATGCATGAAACCGACGCAAAGAACTGATTTAGGCTAATAACGATTTTTTTCTCCCTCGTCATATTTGCCAGCACTCTCTCTCTCTCTCTCTCTCTCTCTTTCTCTCTTTTCCCACATCTTCTCTCCTATCGCACTCGCTAGTAGTTTCGCTAACTGAAACTGTACCTGTTTCAAATAGGAGTCAAACAAATTAAACGTCTACGTAGACTAATTAAAACAAATACAAATTTAACAGCCTTCAAGGAAAAAAACAAGGATGGAACCGAAGGACAGAAACACGTTATCGTAGAAATTAAACAACACAAAACACACTAAAAACTTTCCCGGCTTCTGCTCTCCTCCCCGTTTGGAATGTTGGTTTTCCCCGCGATTCGTTGGTCGGCGTGGAGTGAAAAGTTGGACTAAAACGATGGTTTCATTTTGCGATGATCGTGAGATGCATATCTGCTTAAACCTGAGCTGGTTTGGTCTTTCCTACGACCATGAGCATTTTCTGGAGGAACCGCGTCAGAGCCACTGCAAGAGGTAAACGGTAAATGGTATCAGTACGAGGGTCAATGTAAAGCTGTAGTTAACAATAATCGATATGGTGCTAGTATTAGTACAGTGCTGATAGTGTAGAGAAGTTTTGATCATGGTGCGAACTATTACGTCGGTCTGCTGCTTCGTTGAGCAAATTTTGTGCAAGTATTAAAATATGTAAGAGTATATATAGATAGAAATACATTGGACGTTGTGAGAGAATTGAAGAATTGTGTCAAGATCTGATCCACACTTTCACGAAAATACTACCACAAATCTCTTCAATTCTCTCGCCGCATGCAAACAGATCGTTAAAAAAACTAGAAACTTTGAAAAACTCGTCAAAACACTCGTTAAAGTTAGTATCAAAGAGATAGCGTGTAACTGGAACCCAAAACCCGTCAATGTAAACGATAAAAAAAGAAACAAGAAAAACTGATAAAAACCTTTTCGCGCTTATTTCTGTTTTGGCCGCACCACCATCATTAACTTTTGTAAACTCTGCGTAAATCCACCTGTGAAGACGTTTCCAGAAAAGAAACAGGAGAGAAAAGAGAGAGAGAAAGAAGAATTGATAGAGAAAGAGAGAGAGAGGTTGATTTTTTAATGCAAATGAAGAAAATAATCGATTTCACTACCATCAATCGCCACACTAATCGCCAATCAAGTTATAATCGGGAAGCGGAAGGAGTCATAAGGATGGGGAGCGTAAAGAAGCTTCTACAAAAAGCTCGCCGTTAACGGGGAAAGGGATGTATCGGGGTGTGGGAATGGATTCGGGGTTGGAAGGTGTTGAAATTTCCCACCCTGTGTTTTCCCCCCTATATATGTGATGCTTCGAGAATTAACAGTGGGCTCCTGTCTTACCCATCGTGCGGTTGAACCACTTTGGTTTGTTTCGCCAAGCGATAAATATGCAGTAGACTGGAATGCTGGAGAGAATCATCAGGCACCCGTACCCCGTCTCGACCGGGCTGGCGATCATCGGCACGACGGTGACGAAGACGGTCGCGATGAGATACAGTATCGGGAAGATGAGGTTCACCTTGATCGGACGGTTCAGCTTCGGCTGCTTCCACCGCAGCCACGGAAGACACAGTACGGCCCCACCGATGCTCAGCTGCAACGAGTGCAAGAAGTTCGTCAATCGGTACGGCAACATTCCAGAAGAAGTGTCCAACACTTACCCAAGTGGCAAACCCGACGTAGTTGATCAGGGCGAAGATGTCCGACACGGTTAGATAGAGCATCGATAGCAGCGCCATTATCAGTACGGCCGGTGTCGGTGTGAGTCGCTGGATTTGGATCATGGTGAGAATTTCCGGCATCTGACCTTCGCAGGCGCCTGCGTAGAAGAGCCGCGACGAGGTAAGCAGAATGCCGTTCACCGCACCGAACGTTGACAGGGCGACAAACACTGCGGAAAAGCAATGAAATTAATGGGAAAGCCAGCGATAGGATGACATTCGCCCGTCGTCAGGCGGCAGTGGAAGCATGATTATGATTTCCGTTCGACGCACATTCGATCCAGCATGACGCGGCATGACCCAACTTACCCGGTATCGTCCACGCGAACACACCGAACACCCGGTCGGCAAATGTGACGGCGACCGCCTCCGAACCGAGCACCTCCTCTGGCGACAGGATGGTGTAGAAGGACACGTTCGTAAACACGTACACGACCGTCACCAGCGTGCAGGAAATTGCAATCGCACGCGGCAGATTCTTCACCGGGTCCTTCAGCTCCTCGATGATGAAGTTCAAATAGTTCCTGCACGGGGACGAAGATGAAAGGGGATGGCGTGACGGGCGGTGCGCATAAGCGGATTACTGTCGCTCGAAGTACAGCTGTCCAAGCTGGGTGGACATCATTAGGAGCACAACAACAACAGGAGCCGAACTTACCATCCGTTGTAGGCAAACAAACCGGAGTAGAAGGACAGCGCGAGCGACGTTACCTCCGTTTTCGTGTTGTCGAAGGTGAAGTACTCGGTGTGGCCTGCGGGCGAGATTGGGAACGGAAATTGGGATCAGCGAACCAGATGCCTCGGGGAAAATCACACCGGGAGCAGCCGGGCGTCAAGATCTTGGAGGGACCGGAGAGGCTTAGCGTGAAGCCGGTCCCCGTAACAATGACCCGATGCCGGCCGGTCTAGATTTCAGCGTTATTATCAAATTTAACGTCCACGGTCGGATGCTACCGCTGGCAGCCACTGGCAGCAGAGACATAAAGTAAATCAGCTTAATTGAATGTGGGCTGGCCGGCTTCATGAGCGGTTCGGCCTCTTTAACGCGCTGGCATGCGACCGCTGAATGCACGCTGCCATAATCACGGAAGGTGAAGTTATGCGTTCTTCCAGATTTGAGAGGACAATTTTGGCAATCGGTTCTGAATGGATGCATTAACAGTGGAATTGAAGGCGACAAGTGACGAGCTTGAGCTGTGAGATCCAGTGCATTGCGGGCCGCTTGTTGCTAGGCAGCGTGACGCCCGTTCCTACCGTAGATGGGCTGTTGGAATACATTGTGATTGCCGTGCCAAACTGCTTCCTAAGCTGCTTCCATTATCTCCCGGCGTTTGCTGCGAAATCCTGCTCGCCCTGGAAACTACTCGATGTGCCTGACACGGCAGCGTACGTCCAAAACAAACAAATAAATCTCTACCATCCCATGACCATCGAGGGGTCTACTGTTTCCACGTGTCGTGCAGTGAAAGTGACGTGAGGATTGTCGTCAACGCAAGCGCGCGCGCCTCCCGAAGCGAGTTATCAAGAACGGCGGAACTTGTGGAGCCTGTTTTTGCATCGTAACAGATGCACCTGTTACATGCACCGGTACCGATTTCACGATATGCTAAGTCGTCGTCTTGAATAACTTGCCCCGTCCTCCACTAGACTTACCGCGGAACAGGAAGCAGGCGCCGGCACCGATGATGACGAACAGTGCGAGCAGCTTCGCGTAGGTGAAGATGTCCTGGACGGCCGTCGCCCATTTCACGTCCCAGCAGTTGATGAACGTCAGCACCACTACGCGCAGCAAGAGGGAAGGAGAGAAACGGCCGTTAAACTAACAGTCGGGATGGCAATGAAAGCAGGCAATAGGGAGCACCGGATTTGCATAAACGATTTCAAATGAATATAGATGCGGCCTGCCGGCGCGTGGGATATTGTGTTTTTTTCCGGTCGTAAAAAGGATACGCATTCCGGAGCGCGGAAGCGGATTACTTACGGATACAGCAGACGGCCAGCAGTCGGGCCGCATCTTCCGGCGGTTGACACTCCGGGAAGAAGGGCTTCAGTACGTACACGCTGAACGTGAGGGCGACGATGGCCTGCGAGCAGGGTCGCACGATCATACACTCAATCCACAGCCGGATAAAGGCCAGGAACGGACCGAACGTCTCCATAATGTACGCGTAGTCCGCACCGGACTTTTTGATCATCGTACCCAGCTCGGCGTAACAGTAGGCACCGACCTATGGGGATGATAGGGATGATACGAAACGGTCAATTCGAGCTGGCCAGACTGGCCAATTTCGTTCGCTTCATTATTCAATCGGCTGGTAACGGTTTTTTTTCGGGCTTTTTTGTCTCTATTAAGATAAGAGTTATTCGTTCACACACGCAAAACCTCATTCGGCGAAACCGGTTCACAAGCGAAGGTTCGCAAGCTGTTAAGAAGTCGTTTTGCATCGCGTTCCGCTCGGTGCGGCCACTCACCATCGAGAACAGGCCGGAGAGGATCCAGACGATTAGCGACATGTTGACGCTGCCGGTGTTGATGAGGACACCGGTCGGCGAGACGAAAATGCCGGAACCGATGATCGATCCGACGATCACAGTAATGCCGTTGACGAGCGTCATTTTGGGCTTGAGCACGATGTCGCCACCGTCGCCGCCACCATCGCCACCGTTCGCTGCCGCGCCGTTTTTCGCGTCATCCTTGGCACTTTTCAGCGAGTCCTTGCGCTGCAGCTCGTCCTTCCGGAGCGCTTCGTCCTCCATGGTGTTGTGGTGCGGAGGTGCAGGTAGGCGCGGCGGACCTGGGATGTACAATCTAGACGAGAAGAAACGAGAGAGAGATATATATATATAGCGACGGGTTGAACGGATTCCCTCACACATATCATTACGGGCTGACTAATGCAATTGTACGCAGGTCTGTAATTTGCTGCCACAGATCAAATAAAATATATTACACTGTTGACAGGCGAGTCTATCGGCCGATCGGGTCCGGCTGTTGTTGAGTGGAGTGTAATGGGTGTAATTTGTCGGGATGATTAAAAACACAGCCGAACCACTGTCGAAATAGCAACTAGTATCGGTTTGTAAACAACGCCGATGCCTTTTGCTCTTCCGACAATGGAGTCGAACTGGCTGGGACTGTCTGAGGCGGGCTTTACTACCACTAAGCTGTTCGAAGCTTGTTAATACGCTCAATAGGCCTTTTGGCTGTAACCGACGAACAAGGACAGGGTTAGATGCTTTATTATTTTACATTTTTAAAGTGTACTAATTATAGAACCAGATGCTCAATAGTATATAAAGTAGAGGTACATTTATATTTTTTAAGTATATATTAAATGTTCACTGTACTCATGCTCTATTAAGACCTGTTTCGAAAACCACGCTGTCAAAAAAAATCACAAATCAAAAACCAACGAAGCAGGCGTACGCAAAAAGTATCGTTGCTGCCTTGAACAAGTGGCGCCATCTCTTGATGGATTACTCAACTAAACATATTTTTGAACTACACGATCTTGAACCATTTCGAACGAACTTTTCAACTATTCCAATATTTCTATAACCAAGAACATTTACACACACACACACGCACACTTCCTCCTCTTCTTATTTTCCCAACGACCTTCGAGGTAAATCCAAAGCCGAGATAGCCACTTCTTGCTAGCGGCAGACGAAGCAGATGGAGTTTTGGTACCGATCCTGTCGTTTGAAGATTGACGTCACTACTACTATAGCATCGGTCTGCCTTTACATACGGTCACACACATTTTAAAAAGGCTGTCAAGTTTCGTATATGAAGACAATTTTCACTTTTGCGCCTGAATGTACATCACTTTGGCATTAGAATATCATGCCTATTCGTTTTCGTGTGCTCTAATTTACGACACATTTTTGTGCTTAAAGTAAACAAATGCTTCCACTCATCTATCAACACCTGCACCCGGCTCCAGATCATGCACAATAGGTTCGTTTATCGTCGCAAAAATAAAAAAGAGTGTAGCCGTGTTAACATCATCCCCTTCAGCGTCGCCCGGGCCCGTCCCCGACGGGAATCGATCCGCTCAATTGAGCTTCCGGCGAGAAAAACTTCGTCAATTAAAAGACATCGCTAATCGAAACGTGACGAGACGAGACACCTTAACTCCCTTCCTCGCCGTCCCGTACGTGGGATCCGGGAACGCGTGGCGAAGGGCAAATTCGACCCGTAGGGGCCCACGGGCGTACAACGAAACGCACAGAAAAGTCTTACACCGACGGACGCGCACTTTTGTTTGGACAGCTTTCGGAACTTCGGCAACGGCTTTAAACTTCTTCCTTCGGCAAGAACAAGGGCAAGACGATTAACGTCACTCGGTGAGGTCTCGGTGGTTGTGTGTAATGCACGGATCGCGGTTCGACTCGCATTCCTTCACTGACGAGGGTCCAGGGGGACTTTTGAATGGGTCCTTTCTGAACGAGTCCTTTTCACGGCGCGTCAAGAAGGGTCGCAAGAAGCCGAGGGAAGTTTCAAGGTCAGTCTTTATGTAGAAGAAGGGTCCAGCGCGAGCAGGGATTGCATGTACGCGGGCAACTTTAATCCTTTGCGAAATTGCACCACCGCCACCACATACCTTCACTTGAGCGTTTCGTTTCACAACTTCACAGTCACCTTAAACGTACACACTGGCTTGAAATCCTTTAAATTACAGCCTCACTGATCACTCGATGCTGGACTCTCGCCGAGCCCAACCAGGACGACTTCGCGGGCTTTTCGGTCCACTCCGGTCGGGTGTCGACATTCGAATGTCTGCGGCTGCGGCGGCGACGAGCGGCTCAACCGACCGACCGGTCGCATGTCTGTTTTTCTAACGCAATTCAAACGTTTGGTCGTTCCAACGGTTGCTCCGCGGTCGCTCAGGCGGTCGTCGCGGTGGAACTCATCGAGCGAGCGACGTACGTCTCTGCCTTTCGTTGCCCTCCCCAAACTCCCATCCCATCCCGGTGATAACGAATGTCTTTGCGCGAGATTTTTGTGCTCGTTCCGTTTCTGACCGAGGCACGATCTTGCGAAGCTGCTATTGGGATCGCGATCTAGCGGTTTTACGGGTGGCCTGTGGGTGCGCGAGAGTTCTGACAGGTGTGGCGAGCTGAGGTGTCAAGCTGAGGAATCGAAGTTTTGGGAACGAGTTTCTGCTGCGGCGGCTGCTGCTAATGTGTGTGTCGTGTGCGTTATCGAGACGACCGGGACCGAGAAGCACCGCGGAAACGTGTTGAGTCACGTTTTTGGGATTTTTTCGCTAATCAAATGACCTCTGCCGGAGTCAGTGGTTTTATGTTGTGACGGACGCATTGCTGAGCGTGCCAGTATCGTTTGGGAATCACAGCACGCAGACGGTGTGCTTTCGATTCTAGTTCTCGTTGTGCTGCAGTTCTCCACCGTGTTGTTATCACACCAGGCAGACTATCATTTTGGCAATTGCAAGTTCTGTTTGACAAACAGTACTTATCGCACGCTGGATAAGAGAGCAACCGTTTACTGCGCGGCATTTCAGCGGAACAACACCACGACACTGTCCAGCATCCTCATTCTGGTTGCAAATCGATTTTTTGCTTCCCTTCAGTCACTGTCACTCGCAGCATTCCGGATCGCCTTCTGCACAGCCTCTTCCAGTCACGTGACGACTCGTCAGTGCCTGGTGTGTGTAGCCTAACTTTCGTTCATAATTGATTACACTTCAGGCACACTCGAAATGGCAGCATTATTATTAACGTCTACAGTCCACGGCACGTATTTTACGCATCGCCTTTTGCGACGGATGTTTTTGCGCTGGAGAACATGTTCTTGTTGACCTTTAGCACGCGGAAGACGCATTAGGGCGAGATCGAGATTAAGGATGGGCGGTGGAGTTGTCGTAATCGAGCTTTTTGATAGTGCTTTACGTAAATCACTTCTCCACAACACACAAACCCACGGGCTCGACCTATATTTCGGCAGAGGCACGGCTTTAACAATACCTGAAAACGAGACACACACACACATGGAGATGCTTACCGTTTGCGATTTTCCGAGCGAATGACGGTCGTCCTGACGGTCGTGGCTGACGTACGCACCTAAGATGCAGATGGCCGGTGGATGGGGCAGGATGTCCTTGGGCATGGGTGGAAAACTGTGCTTTGCTTCGGCTCGGTCGCTCTACCGGAGACCGGGTGGGACCTCCCCGGTGTACCTTTCCCTTCCCGTGCCTGCACAGCGCGCATGCTCCGTGGAAGCTGTGACGGAGCATCGTCACATGCTCCACCGTCGCTCACTCCAGGTCCTGCGGGAGGAGAATAACCTCCAGGGCGAACGTTCGATTGATAACAAACGCTCCATCACGCGGATGCGTTGCCAGTGCGTAGAAGCGTAACGCCCGACGGACGTCCATCAATACCGCCGTCTTATGGCCTTGTGACGTTTCGCGGTTCCCTCAACTGGGACAGCCCTGGATTAGTTTGTTCACACCGGCGAGTGTTTTTATTTACGAGCGTATTATCAGCGCGGCAGAAGCGGCAGACCAATTATTGTTCTGATTGACAGCAGCCAAGCGCTTGGATCCGCCACGAACCGCTCCGCCTAAACCGCTCCTCTTGAACTTTAGCTCGTGCGTCATGCGAGTGGCGCCAGTCAGTCTTCCAGCGTTGGAGGGTACCCGGTTACTGCTATCCGCCGTCGCCAGCGGTGCCCGGGGATGCTCCAAACTGCGGTAATTGGACGCGGATGCACCGAACGGTGTCGCGTCACCGTGTGCCGATCGATGCAACGGTTCATCGTATCGGGATTTACTAACGGAGCTGATGAAACCCATCCCGTGGCTTGCATCAGCGGCACAGTGGCTGCAACCGACGGATTCTGTCAATGACGCCTGCGGTCATCAGCGATTGGAGCGCGATTGCGGTTTCCACTGTTTTCCAAGATTCTTGTTTACAAATAATGGTACTTACCCGAGCACTGACACATTCAGACACGCACGGCGCCATTCTGTGAAATTACTTAAGACATGACAGCCCGTATAAATCGCCTCAGAACTTCACTGTGGACACTGTCAGGTTTTATAGTGTTTGAAGTTATCAGGCTAATTCACTCGCAGCTCGTCCACCGGGCTGACAATATTGTCGCTAATGTCGCCATGTTGGCGTAATTGCCGCAATTAGATGCATTATGAGCATATAGAAAGCTCATTCATCCGGCAGCCAGTTGGAATCGATTTTGTTGCCATTCGCGTGTTGCGGCACGGTCACGGAACTCGCACCGACCATTGCATCACCGCCCGCCGCTCGGAAGCTGCAGTCAGCGCATATGAATGTGCACGACGCTAACGGTAGTCGCAAGCGATAGGGATGCACGCTATTAACGAAGCATTGCTCCCTTTATGTTCTCCGATTGTTACGTCTGGAAACTCTCTTAGTTCTTAGTTCTTACTCTCTTTTACTGACACGGTAGTAACGAACCGATGTCATGGGCGTTGGCTTACACGCACATGGACCTCATATTGAGTGCATTGGTTGCCCCAGGTGGGTCACCGATTGCGCAAACCACCGCACACGTGCCTTATTAGTGCCCATTACCCCGACATTGACCGGCGTTTCTTGATCGAAAGCTCAAGATCACAGTGCGGTTGCCGTGAGCAACCATCTGGGCACTTTTCACTTTCATCCTTGTTTGCCGGCTCAGCAGGGCTCAGCAGCAGGTCCGGTGACTTAGGCGCCTCTAAATTCTCCCCTGGACAGATCGTTATCAGGCCTGCGCTATCAACGCAGCGCCGGTTCTGCGGGGGGGCTTAGGCGTAGATGCTCCGACCGACCAGCTTGTTGTTTCTGGGGTGACCGTCGTTTTTTGCCGAGAGAAGCGCGCAAAGTGAGTGACAGAACATAATTATGAACGCTAATTGCGGTGCAAATTGCGCACCGATTAAAGCCGCTTCTGTGCAAACAAACTGGCGGCAGTGACGAATAAACGAGCAGTTGATAAACGGGTCCAGCGCGCACGGGTGGCAACATTTTATGTGCATGTATACATGCTGCAGCGGCCAATTTTCGATCGAGAGGGAAAGCGGCTTAGAACTTGTCAGCGTATGATGGGTTTATTAAAACGAGTTTTTTTTTCTTCTATTGGAACTCTATTACCGAGAGGGATAAAACGCTATGAATCAGCCCATAGTGGCAACAATTTGTATATCATTTCTCATGTTTCATGTATTGTGACTATTAACATGTGAGATATTTAATACCAAACCACTACAGAATTGTAATTATGATCAATATGGATCAATAAGTGGACAAAGTTTGTATGAAGCATAATAATATGCTAAATGGTTTGACCGCCGTGTGAATTTCAAACCGCACGAGAGTGTTGTGTGCAAGCTTGTACGCAAGAAACATTTCATAGCGTTGTGGAAAAGTTTGTGTGCATGCAATTTGAGGATTGATTGAAGGCAAGTGTTGAATTTCTTTCGAAATTATGGTTTTATTAAATATTTGTTTCTGATTTAACAAATTACGAAGTTTCTCCAGTTCTGTATAACCTTTTTAAAGTGAAAGAAACTCAAGTAGAGTTTTGGAACGAATAGGAAGAAATGTTTGCACTATTTCGCATCGATCTTTTTTTTACATTGAACTAGTTTCGCTGTAGCGAAGGAAAACATAGGAATTATTTGATCCAACAGATCATCTTTCTCGCAATTATTTTAAATCTTCTTGCTTCCAATGGTTCATATCTGCCAGCGCTTACATAGTACCTCACCGCTACACACATAGAACCTTCCGGATTACTCCGACATCTTCATTATTGCTACTCTCCTCACACTCCCGCCGTCTTCATTTGTCGAGAATCGGTAACAAATGACAACGGTCTTCATAAAAACTACCAAACACACATGTGCCGTCGGGTTCGCTACGCTTGCCTGCCAAGCAGCCGGCACCAGATGAGCACCAGCACCAGCTTGTGCCCGTGTCCTGTAACTGATCATTCCCAACAATTGCCAACCAAAGCAACGTTGTGATTCCGGCGAGTGCGGATTGCATTGTTTGGCTCCGGTTCATTGGCCAGTTCCCGTTCGTGGATGATACGCGCTGGAGGTCGTGCTGTGTGCGTGCGCGATGAGTTGTTGCTGTTTGGTCGTTTCGTATCATTTGATCGTAAACTTAGTTGACCGTTTCTCGGAGACCGTACATGATCTCGTGTACTGTCGGTGTCGGAGTGAGCCGGTGGAGCCGGAGCAATCGAACGACTGTGCGGTGAAAGCTGTGTCAGGTGATCGGGAAGAACAGCCGGTCGGGATGTTGTCGAACAAACCGAGATATGTCGTGATAAACGACTCGGTAGAGCTGGAACCATTCTACTACGACATCGATCGACGGTACAGTGAGCTGCTGCTTAGAGATCGCCCCGTTGGAACCTGTATAGTGAGACCGTTCAAGCTGAAAGTGAGTGTTGTGTGATCAGCCCTGCTTCGGATCGATTGTAATTGTAACTTCCAACTTCCCAAAAGCACGAAACAATCCGCTACATCCTGTCGATCCGTGCCGCCGGGACCTACTTCCACCTCTTCATCCGTCACGCCGGCCACAATGGCATGTACGCACTCGGGTTGGAAAAGGAGCAGGAAAAGCGATTCAAATTTCCAACCGACATCGTGCGCTACTACCAAATACACTCGCTCGAGTGTACCCGGGCGAGAATATCCGTTAAGCTGCAACTTCTGCCACTGCCCGTTTCGGATGTGATAAACGCAGGACTGCAGCCTCCGGTAAAGGTCGCTTAGAAAGTATTCAAAATAAAAGTTTATTTCCACAGTAAAAATAAGGACCCAGATAAGGACAACGCTATGTACAGTGTGTGTGTTGTGAGGGGATGCCTTTATCGCGTCAGGTCGCAACGACCGCTTTGTAGACGCAGTGCCCATTCTGCATCAACGCTGGCCACAAGAACGCACGGATGATGTCGGAGCGCTTCTCGGATATCGGGTATCGTTCGTGCTTCTCCGGCTGCAGAAGACCTGTGGGAAGTGGGAAGCAGCGTCGTGAGCGATCGTCCAACGCATTGGATACCAGCGTACGTACCGAGAGTGAAGTCCGTGTCGAGGTAGTACGGGTTGGTTTGATTCACCATGCGCCACGCTAATCGCACACAGTCGCTGATGTAGTGGATGAGCGGTATGCACGCCTCCAGACAGGGGTACTCGTGCAGCGTGGACAGCACCTGATTCGCGACCTGTCGCTCGACGTCACCCATCGGGAACCGGTCGGCCGTCTCCTTCAGCTGCTGGCGCACGGCACGATCCAGGGAGGCCGTGGCGTCGTCGTTCGCATCCAGCACGTACAGCGTGCGGCGCACCTCGAGCACCTTGCGCTCTTTCAGCCCGTGACAGGCGCGGAAGGCAAGCTGTAACCGAGCGCCATCGTGGAGTTGAATGCTGCTCTGCAGGTATTGGACCGGGCCTTACTTACCACAATGATTGAGAACAGTATCTTCGCCTTCAGCTGATGGGCGTGCTTGAGCTGGGGCAGCGAGTTCAGCGAGTCCAGTGTGTCGATGCGGTTTTTGCTGTACATCACGCTGTACTGTCGCACCAGCTCGGAGCTGGAATGTGAAAGAAAGAACCCACATTAGTACAAGTCCGGCACCCGAGTCAGTTTCCTACAGCCCGTCCGTTATACTTCGTCTCATCCACGTCGGAGTCGGAGTGGTAACCGTCGCTTCCGCCGCTGCTGCAGGCGTTGCTGGTCGGGCTGCTCGGGGGCAGTGTAGCGAGCGGGCCCATCAGTCCCAGCACCGTGTCGCAGCCGCGCGAATAATTCATCAGCAGCCCGGCCGCCGGCCGTTCCTCCGTGTTGGCCGTCGCGTCCGTGCGCCGGATCTGGCCGACGCAGAACAGCACCTCCTTGTCGTTTTGCACCCGCTGCGACAGGTTCTCCACCAGCTGGGCGAGCTGTTTGAGCGCCGGTTTGTCTAGCATCGTCAGCAGCGTCTTGTTGTCGATCAGCCGCTGCTGGATGTCGCCGTACCCGATCGCCAGCAGACGCTGGTGGGACGACTGGGCCGGATCCTGGTGCGCCGTCACCGGGCTCAGCTCCTCCAGCTTGTGGATGGCCGCCTTGTAGGTGTCGATGTGTCGCTGGAGCTCATTTTTCAGCGCCACGTGCAGCGAGATCAGACTGCCCGTCTGGTCCGCTGTCAGGCCGTGCACGCCGAGACCCTGGATCGCCTGGTCGAGTTGTTTTCGGCGGGCGAGCAGCGAGTCGCGCAACGACGGCTGCCATATGCCGATGGCCTGGGCCAGCTTCATGCAGCGCTGGCGGAGGCCCGTCTCGTGTGGATTGCTGAACAGCTTCACCAGATGCCACATGATCGCCTCGCACGGTACGTCCGGACGTGGAGTGGCAACTACCGCATTGAGGCTGTGGGTGAAGATCGCAGAGAGGAGAGAGAAAGAAACAACGTGTGAAAGATTAGTTAATATTCGTACATCTTTTTCTTATTCCGTTTCTACAGATTTTTGGTGGAACGTGTTAGACTTTTTTTAAATAGACCATTGCTTTCCAAAAAAATAGGAAGTGGATAGGATTCTCTGGTCTTGATTCGAGTAACAGCCTAATTATTCGGGAGCTATCGCATATATAGAGAAGCTAAAGGCGTTGAGCGGTTTTCGGGTCAAACGTTCTTGTACTTGAACTTCAGCCGGTCAGCCTAAAATTAGTTCCATGATCTATATACGCCAAACGGCAAGCGATGATTAATGGTGGAACAGATTAACTGTTTCGCTCGGTGCGAAGTAACTCGTCCAGGAAACAATCACGAATGCTTTAATTGTTGCGTGAACAAAAAATGCCTCAAATTCCAACGTTCTTCTGCACTGATAAGGTATCCCGTTGGACGTCAGTCTTAGTATGTATCGATTTTCGTGTAACGATCAACGCTTTTTTTCTCTGTTGGAATGAATCCATGTAATAACAGCAACCGCACTAGCATCCACATCAAAAAACACCGAGTTCGAACTGGTAATTAAGGTCAGCCATTGCCGACCGAAGCCGGCGAGATCTGATTCCCCTGCTAAGTGAAGCAGCCTCGTTGGCGTAATTCAAATGAGCGCGTTACATTGTGCATTACTTCGTGCGTAGCCTAATTTCTTTCCAAACAAGTGCATCGCTCCTGCCGGCTAGTAGCTGCCAGCGCTTTCAAACCCTATACGGGTCATCGGGAAAGCGGTGGAATTGAACACTTCTTTGGAGCTTGGTTTTTGTGTGCTGTCCCAGATACAATTTTGAAGAAAACACATTCAAACGCGACCATCAGCATCACTCCGGGCTCAGGTGGTCATTTCAATATGCTGATCTCCCCCCTCCGAACGATCGGCCGATTGTGACCGCCGTATTTCGTACACGAGCGCCATACCGGTTAACGGTTCGATTTATGTTTATGTTATTTGATTTGTTTATCCGTCTCTTCCACACGGTCTGTTTGTGTCACTCGTTCCGTGCGTTGCTTTCACACGCGCTGTTCGATGGCCGAGATTAAATGACTCACGGTGGCCACTCGCCTCCGAATCGCCTGTTGTCACCAGTCGGCACGTTATCCCGTCCGAAAAGACGGGTGCCAAAATTTGCTAAATAATCATCGCCCTCCCTCCCGGGGGGAAGAAAAGTCTCAACCGATCAAGCAGATCGTCTAAATGAGTGCTGCGATCGTGACAAGTGAAAGCAGTCGGTCGACATGTTAAGTCTTTTAAACATTAACGGGCGGCGTTTTTTTCCCTGTGTCACTTCGCGAATGACTTCAGCTCGTGCTCCGTGAGGAGAGAAAATGGTGGGCGACCATACGGCGACGATCGCACAGCGTCTCATTCAACAAACAACACGCAGAAATGATAACCCTCTCCCCCCAAAAAAAACACACACCACCGATCACTGTCATTCGGCGCAGATTCCTTCGCGCGAGCCGGCGCGAAAATCATAAAATGTACGCGGAATGTGCCCGCGGAACTCCCGACGACGATGGACACTTTCTTTCTGCTCAAATTTTGCCTCCAAACCCGCAGCCGGCGTCGCTTCACTGTCCGTGCCGGCCACGAGAACTGGTTTGACCTTAACACACTGGCAGTGGTGTGTGCGGCATCCAGCATGGGGAAACAACTTTTCATTTCACCTCCATTAATCAAATGTCCGATCGATAATAAATTGGCGAAATTGCCATTCGGCGGGAATGGATTGGGAGATTCCCGGAGCCACGCGGAAGATCAGTAGATCGTTTAACTATTGTTTCTCCCTTTGGGAAAGCGTCTTATTTTTGTGTTCGTCGGAAGACGAGGTGCCCAGTGTGTGAACTCGGTGTTTATCTGTTTGCTGATATGTTGAGCACGGGGAATGCAAACAGACTGGGGAATGGACCGTTCCAGAATGGTGAAAGTAGCAGCACCATCTACAGCGAGTTCGTTCGCTCATAAAGCAAAAAACAGGTTCAGGTAAGGCATTCGAAAGGATCCAACGGAGTGGGACTTCAACTTACCGATTGAAGAAGGACTCGAGCAGATAGGTGCTGTGGGGTAGTGCCTCGATCAGGATGTCCATCGGCAGCTCGGCGACGACCGACCGCAGAACGGACGGTCCGAGCCGGCCCACGACGGTGGCCGCCTCCCGATACTGTCGACCCTCGGACAGCAGCATCAGCCGGCGGAGCACCTGCCGAGGGCTGGTGAACCCTTCGCGCCCATCCCTCGGGGGGGCCCGAATCCTCTCCCGACTGTCCGCCATCTTTGCGAAATGGCTCACGCACACGCACGCACGGTTCGGTTTCAAGATTTGCTCGAAGCACGCGCCGGTTTGAAGTTGAAGTTTTCGTATCGTCCACGCGGCGATTTCCTGCCGTTCGCTCAGCTGGAACCACGAGATGTGCGTTACATCCGAAACTCTCGCAACGCTCGCATCGAGGTGAAGGTTACAGCCGACAGCCCGCCACAGTCGCCACACTCACGGGTCACTCTTGCGGTTTTTCATGCACTATCACTATCACCTATCATCGCCGGTGGCCAGGGTTCTCACGCGCCCAACAATTCACGCTCCGCAGAATCGGAAAGGCCGCACCTGCCTGTCACGTTATGCTAACACGATTCACCGAAAACCATTACATCACACCGCTCCAGCTGCAGCGGAAATTTTCACAGCTCCACGCCCAATCGTGCCCACAATCACAGTCGCACGGATAAACCGCACGGTGCGGCGTTACGGTGATGGCGTCTGGGCCCGCGTACCGGCTGGTCCGCGAACATGTCATCCGAAGCGGCCCACCGGGGCTAATCGATTCCGACCGCTGCGCTGTGTCGCGTGGAAATTCGGCTGCACTGGGACCGTAATTTTAGGCCTGAAAATGGAGACGGAAAGGAAGGAAAAGTTTAGCTGACAGGCTGGCTTGGGCTGTTGTGCGGTGGGCGTTGCAAGGGAAAAACTGTTGTGACCGGAAAATGCAGAGCAGTTCAATTGCTAATGATAGGCTGCGGTGCTGCCGAATTGGGTCATGAGAGCTGTTACGTTGGCTTGAGACGATGTTCCTACAGGTGGATCTATCACAACGAGAGAAATAGATCACGGATCGCAGGGGTTGGTAGGGCAAATTATATAGTTGTATCAACACGGAAAACATGCAGCAAGTTTTGGTTAGTTCAATTTCTCAAGTCTTTCGTACTTCAAAAACTTCAAGCCAGCTTTTTCAGGACGTAAAACAATGGATTAGGGACATCAAATTGAAAGGTAGAATTTAGCTGAAACATAGTGTCATTTCTAGTTCTCCGTTTGTAGTGCCTAGATCCATTCTCCAAGATGAGCGAGGTTGTATTTATTGTTTCTTTTCCTATCGATGACCGGATTGATCATTTACCGTATGTCGGTCAAAGTTTTTTGATATATTAAGTTTCTTGAAGCCTTCCTGGAGTATATCTAACCCAAGAAAACGTGACCGGTGATTTTTGGATCATCATCAAAACTTCTGTACGAAAGCCTCCAGATCGCACTTAATTAAATTAAACTTCCCGCATTCCATTGTCACGACACGACTTGTCAAACATTCCGGAGCACGCTCCAAACGACATTCCGCCTCTTTGCGCCACTAAGCAGATCCGATTATTCACGCCGCGGCAAGTGATCGTGACCGAAGTTAAGTGACTTTATTCGGAAGACACCGCAAGGGAGACAGTGAACTTCGACAGTGGCTCCGATCGCTTTTCGATTGATGCGATTGCGATCGGCGCGATCTTGAACCAGTTCCCAGCACTAACGCGCCGACGGGTCCGTTTGAGCACGCGCACTTAGGTCGGTCGGCATCGGTAATGCTTTAATTAAATAGACTACAATTACTGCACTCCGGAGACGCGGAGACTTCTTGCGGAAGAACACTTTCTGCTCGGCTCCCAGAAAGAACGCCGGGAGTGTGTGTGTTGGTGTGCCCGCTGTTTCCACCCGAAGTGTGTTGTCCCACTTTCCGGCGGAGAACGACCGGAGAAAATTCCATGGGAAGCGGTCCGTCGCACGTCGCGGCAAGGTGTCAAGACAATAAATAAAACAATCATAACGTTAATCCACCGCGTTGAAGGCACCGCGGTGGCGAATCGATCGACGTTCGCACCAATGTGCTACCGTCGGGTAACGGTGCAATTGATGGGATGTTGTGGTGGTTGCTGCTGCTGGGTGGAGATTAAGGGTGGATACGGATCGGGACGGCCATTTGCTTCCCATTATTGCAACAATCATCGTCGGAACGCACACGCGCCGCTGTTAATCCTGTTAGCTAGCTAATCGTGTCGTGCTGTTGTTTGATCCACGTTGAGGAACAGGAATGCATGTATGCAGCCTCCTTACTATGCTGAAGAATGTACCCGAACCAAGTAAAGGCGGCGTGAGATTTCACCCACTTATGCCCCCGGTGATCACCCACGTTGAGACGATCGCGTGATAAGAGACGACCCCTGTCGTAGATGTTACTTCTGTATCGGCCGACTTGAGCGATGTTTTACCCACATTTTGCATTTCTTTTCCACCCCTTTAAACAAACACTTGCAAAGGGGCAAAGACAAGGGAGGTTTCCCTGGGAAGCAAAGACAAGCAACGCGTCCGACGGAGCAAGACATAAGATTGGGTTACGTAATGCTGTTCAGCGTCATGTTTGCGGCGGCCCTCCCCGCTTGCATGCTGATGATGCATCTTCCCGTGGTTTGCCGGGGTTGGAACGGCTCGTTACATCAATTACAATTACGGAAACTGGCCGGGCGGGAGATGGGAACGAGGACACAAGTGGCCGGCAGGCGTCCGGAGAGCCGTCGATCATATCGCGCTCGTGCTAACGGAATGTTTGAGGCCGCCGTCCCGCCCGAGAGGTTGCCGAGAATTTTATGACATATGCCCCGAATGACACACTGACAAAAGTGGGTTATGTTGTTTGATCGGAAGCGTCGCACAGTCGGGAAGAAAGTTTATTGCTCATTCCGGTCCGGGTGAGATGCTGAGAATGGAGTAATTAGCTTTAACTATTTTTCAAAGGGAAATAATTAAAACTTGAGCCAAACTAGGCAAAAACAAGGTTTACTTCAAAAAATTTCAAACTTATGATCAAGAAAGTTTTACTGGAAAATAATGTAATATCATTTTCTATGCTTACACTTCTTGCTGTTCACGAAGATACTTCAAGATTATCTAGTTTTATTTTTTGAAGATTTTCTTGTCTTCGGTAATGTTTGATATTTCAAGTGCTTTAACTTTCGAAAACAGGAAAAAGCTTTAAAATATATTTAATTGCTTATTTAACTTTAAATGCTACCTCTTCAACTTTGAATTTTTACAAAGATAGTCGGTTCTGAATACGCTACTTTGGTAAGTGATATTCAATTAGGAGCATTGGAACGAAACCTGACATTCCAAAGCTAATAGTTTAGCCGTAATTTTAGTAATTTTCAAAATATTGTTGAAACCGTAAATACCGGTCGTTATAGTGTTAAGATATTTGAAAGATCCAAATCATGCAGAACAGATTTTCAGAAGTAATCATGCAGAACAGATTACAGAAAGAAGTGTAACTAACAGTTTGCTGCAGTGAACTGGTTCACTTACACTGCAATTGACCCGATAAACCCTGTACGCAGCGAATACACGATTAACCTGAAAATATTAATTTCTTCCAGCAACATGTGCCAGCTGGGAGAAGCAAACAAGTCTGCAACCGTATCATTAGCGTACAATACACAGCGCGTTCTGCATGTGCTTCACGTGCGTTTGACCTCCTATTCCGTGCAGTACACCTGCCGCACGCGTTAAGCAACTCGTGCCGAAGATGCTAACACTCGTCGATGAGCTAAAACTATTGCACGCATTGTTGCTCACGCATCAGCGCATGATTAGATTACGCGGGCCTCCACCTCCCGAAAACCATGCGAGCCGACACCTAGTGACCCACAAAAACGGTGGCTGCAGCTGCAGCGGCGCATTCCTCTCGGCCACCGAATCGCTGTGGAGTAAGCCAGCAGTAGCAGCATCGAAAGAAAGCACCGTGGAAAGTGTTCGTGGTCGGAAATTGATAGGCGTCATTAGCATCTTCGGCGCGAGTGAGACAGACGGGGATGGGTCGCACACAATCGGCTTCCACGATCGGTTCGCGCCCGATAGCAGTGGGAAACGGACGGGGGCTCGGTTGTAAAAGAAACCCATCTCCCCGAACCCACGGTGATTGATTTACGAATCCAATAAAGCGTATCGCCGCTCGCATTTGGAATGTTTTGCATTTTCCCCGGCCCGGTTCCTGTTTGGCTAATTTTTCGGCGTGATCATTAATGCCCGCGCTCGGAAGCTCGGAGCCTTGGCTCATCGTTTATGGTGTAATGATGGCGATCGGATTCGGCTTAATTTCCGCGTGCAATCAACATCCACCGCCCTGGCCAGGCCGGACCGTGTGAATGGGTGTGCGAAACCGTGTGGATGGTGCTGTTTTGCATTTAAATTTCGATACACCACTGTTACAGTGCGGGCTGTTTCGACTCGAACGAGGCTTGCAAATCACGGAGGCGACGGTAATTAGTTGTGTTGTTACGCTCTGGAGCCGAGTTTTGGAGCATCTCGCTTATGATGCAACCGCCGGGCTGGCCTCCTTGCGCCACCGTCGTTCAAAGGGTAAATTGGTCAAATTTTCCTCGCAACGTAAATCGATAGCGTGCCGATGCAAAAGCTTCTAAACGGTTTCGGTCCGGGTGTGAGTATATGAACGCCGTTCATACCTTTCTTCCGTCCTCCTTCTGCTGCTCGGCGGGCCCATTGTGCGTCATCCGCCAGAGTGCAAATTGTGCAACATTAATCGACGGCCCGATCGACCTCCCGGGGTCCATCCGAAAAAAAGCCCTTGTGAGCTCACGTGCCGTGCCGTACCGTGACGGACCGTATATGAACATGAGGTACATTTTGCATGAGCTCCAAAACCTGAGAGGTTTATTGTGCGTGACCAAGATCACTGAACTCGAGAGAGGTGGGCGCACAAGGGATGCGGCAGGCGCTAGATCGACAGCTGCGCCTATAATTACCACCCCATCACAAGGGCCCCAGCGCGTCTTAAACCCAGGCACGGCGATTCAGGGGCTAATGTTTCGGTGCGGAAAAGAAAAGAGAACCATTAGTGTGAAATTACGAAAGAATAGATTAAAACTAAACAACGCATCACATTTGGCGACCCGAAGGGGCCATATGGAGCACCGTAGGGGCCCACCTGAGAGCTCGCCGGAAATAGTAAAACGGTTTTGCTGGATCGAACTGGCGCACTGGCGTACGATTGATTTTCCGACCCGTCCAGTGGCTGACGGAGCGTGACTTCTAGTCTTCCAACTGCTGGCAAGGAAGCCACCCAACACTGAGAAAGCATTCTAGCGCCGTTATCGATGCGGGAAATGGGAGATAATGAGATTTTTTCCTACTCCTCCTAGACTTGATTGACAGGCGCAAGTCGAGAACGATCGTGTGGCTCTAGCGAATGAGATCGGGTACTAAGATGGTTTTCCTCCGAAAGGAACCGGAAAACAAGCTTGAAACTCATCCGATCCAATATGGCAGGTGTAGTGTTCCGCGTGCTGGATGAGGTGGAACATCTTCTTTCCAAACCTAAAGAATATGTCTGCATTCTTTGCAATCTTAAATGATCCAAATGGTCCAAGTGATTCTATATCTTGTTAGCTCAAAGTTGTATCTTTTTTAGAAGTTCTTATAAAAATATTACGTTCTGTACATACTTATTTGCAAATATCTATTTGGACTCAACAACGCAATGTTGGATCGAGAAACGTTCTAAAAGACCCACCAAAGCGATACAATGTATCTTCAAGTGATCTAATGAGAATAAAATGACCGTCCGTGAAAGCCGACTTTCCCGACACAGAACTTCCATGTGTGACGAACCTCATTAGAGCTGGAGCGGTAAATGACCGGCAGATTGGTTCTATCACCTAACGCTAATCTTCAAACTTTCCCCCCGTTGGTTCCGATTCTTCCAGCGTAAAAAAAGAGTAAGTCGTAACTTAAAAGCGTCGACCGAGAAAAGAAGCGCACGTAAACACCTTCTTTAGCTTCTATTGTATTCTATGCTTTTTCGGCACCAAGCGGGTGCCATGTTCTAGCGTCCGGTGTCATTGTTCTCCCGTTTTCTGCGGGAACATCTCACGGTCTCCGTGGCTGATGAGGTTTTCCCTGTGGTGAGCGGGGCGTGCCCAAACCGGCGAGAATGTTTCCCCGGTCTCATGAAATTCGTATTTTGCGAATGGGGGAGAACCTTCAGGCACGATGATGGATGAAAGATTGGTGCCATTGTCCGATAAGCGGGTCCGCGTTATTACCCGACCGCACGGGACGAGCTTTTGCGAATGCAAAATGTGATGAATAAAGCTTTGCTAACTAGTGATATGAATCACTTTGTCGTGCGAGAATCGAGGGTGCATCCGTCATTGGTCTCTGCCATTCTTGGCGGCGTCCCAGTTTCCAGCGGAAAGATGTATACTAATTTGCTCACTAAATCCATTTCCAGGCATTTCGGGTGGAAGTGACTGGTGGCATTTTCAATCTAGTTTTCAAGGTGCGGCGCACCTTCAACTCGGAGGCTTCTGTTGTGCAACTTTATTTGAAGAAATCAATCTCCAAACCAACGCTCCCGCCACGACAACGTGCGCTCGAGTTTTCTTCTCCGATTGTTCCACCGCCCGATCGCTTGTTTCACCGGAGGATGTGAGAGCGGTGCGCTGCAACCGCGACGCTAAATCAATTTACTATTGCAGCAATTTCCATGCACCGGTTGATTGAACACATCGGCCCAGATTTCGTCGCCGCGCCGGTTTGCACGACGCGTGTCGTGGGCGATCTTTCAAACGATGCAAATGGGCCGGCGAAAATTACGCAAAGTTTTTGGTCAAATTCAACAACTAAATAATGGAGGACAACAAAAAAAACGCTCTTTCTCTCCGTCTTTCTTGGAGGGATAAGGGCTCGCTGGTCCCTGCTGGTGTGCATTTTTGTCACCGTAAGTATAAAAGTCAGTTGTAGGTAGTGAGATATCGGTAGAGCAGTGCGGTGAACGATCGTGTCTGGTGATCGATCCGGTGACGTGCATAGTGTTGAAGTTTGGTGCGAAAATGGTGCGGAAAGCGACGTTATGCCTGCTGCTGGTGATAAGCTGTGTCGTGCTGGTGACACAGGCCAGACCGCACGGGAAGGAGTGGAAGCACGGCGGTGGCAAGGACCATCACTCGGAGGAACACTCGTCGCACGGTGAGAAGGGCGAGAAGGGCTACAAGAAGAAGGAGGAGCACGACGAGGGCAAGAAGGGCCACCACGATAAGGAGGGCCACAAGAAGGAGTACCACGACGAGGGGGGCCACAAGAAGAAGCACCACGACGAGGGCGGCTACCACCACGAGAGCAAGAAGGGCGAGAAGGGCGAGAAGGGTCACAAGTTCGAGGAGAGCGGCCACTTCAAGAAGGGCCACTCGACGAAGGGTCACCACGAGATCCACAAGAAGGACGAGTTCAAGAAGGAGAAGAAGTTCTTCGACGAGGACCACGACGAGGCGTTCGACGAGAAGCACGGCGACTTCCACGAGGAGCACGGCTACAAGAAGGGTGGCTCGGAGAAGGGCGGACACAAGAAGGCGGGCCACCACCACGACCACTACGGGAAGAAGGGCCACAAGAAGAAGGGCTCGCACCATCACGACCACAAGGGCCACAAGGAGGAGCACGGCCACGACAAGCACTGGAGCCACAAGGAGGACTTTGGCAAGAAGGGTGGCAAGGATCATCACAAGAAGTGGGGCCACAAGAAGGGTGGACACTAGGGGAGTGCGTAGCTCAGGTGCCAGGTGGAGAAGGCCCAGTAGTTGAATGTTGTAGCACAATTGACCAATGTTGTATGTTATGCTGAAAGTGTTTTATAAAACCAAAAATCCATCCAAATAGAGTCGGAAAAAGTATGTCTTTGAGAATTGGGACTGGCGAGGTAGTGTTCTTTTCTTCACCTCCAGAACATAACGCACGCAATATCGATCCAACCCTGTCGGAACATCATAATCATCAAGAACGCAACCGAAATTGCCCGCAGACCCGTTACGGAGCTGATTCCCGGTACCGGTTCTGGGCGGTGTAGAACTTTAATTTCATGCACCGGTTGATACGCGATTAGAAATTAATTCGCCCGCGCGAAACATCTCCAAACGTAGCTTCCAATGCGCACTCTTTCCAGAAAATGATATACTCACCGTGCGACAGGCAACGTACGCCCTCGGGTTGGATGAGCGGAAGGATGAGTTTCAAACAACGGTCGGTAAATATTTGCCTGTTTACCTTCGCTCCAACGGCTTCTACATCAAACAGCACATTGTTTGGCACCTTCGTTTGTTTGCTGCTTCACGCTGAAGTAACGCAATCATCCGTATGATTTTCAACGAAACCCATAAAAGAAAACATAAACACAACGTGTTTGCGGCACACTTGGCGTATGAGCACTCTCGTTTGGAGTTGGTCTTGATCTCGCTGACCCTTTCTCGTTCTAGTCACGTTTCTTCGCCGGCCACCGATTGTGCACCTTGCACTCCGTGTCACCTGGACGGGTTGAAGTTGTATTTCATTTCTTCGTCGTTTGCACCACTCACTTGTTGTTTTGTTTTTTGTCACACTGCTCCACCATAACGACGATTGCACCATAACATTTTCCAATTATTCGATTTTGCGGTGGACCACACACACAGACACACACGCACAGCTTCACGCAAACACGGGCACGATCGCACAACACTTCACTTCTGAGCGGTGTGTTTTGGTGTTATGCACTTTTGGGCTTTTGCTTCTTCCACCTGACACAATGCACAATTCCAAAGCGAGCAAGCAACAGCGCACGCTGCTCAGCGAAGCGGAGAAGATCGCAGCGTCAAAAGCGTCCGCTCCGAAGACCGATCGGTACGACTACGAAACGCGAACTGGCACGGCGCCTATCCCACCAGCGATGCTATGCGGGCTGAAGATGAACGTGCGTACGTCGAGATACCGCGGTAGACGCTCCGTCGATCGATCGTCAGAGAAGGGAACGAAAAGAAAGTCGCGAGAGCGAGAGCGAGAGATACGGAGAAAAGGAGAGAGCGAGAGAGGGAACACCGTCGGAGAAGAACAGGTTCATCGGGGCGGGTTCGTATCTTCCACGACCCGACGGGCTTGGGACGCTCCGGAACAGGTGGTGGAGTCCGCACCGCGATGTGTCACTCTCTGCGCAGCCATCGGTGACGTTCCGAGTCGTCGGGGTTTGACCTAAGTTTCGTTTGTTGTGATTGTCTCGAGCGAGCTGAGCGCGACATGATGATAATTTCATGAATTACGCCCCACAAACGCATTGTTTTACACCTCGTCTGTTTGCCGACTTGGCGTTGGTATGTCCGAATTTGTTGGAACGCTTCAATTCAAAAGATAGCCGTAACAGATCCTATCTGGAGGGGATATTTTAAAAACAATTTTAAATAACCTCAAAATGATAGGAATTCCTAACCGTCCTCCGCGCGATCCTCTATCGAACAAACACTTCAAATTAGTGACCCAAGGGGGCACGCATTAAGTAATTGTCGTCACATTAGCGTCAGCGTTGTAATACGTTCGCTTCCCAGCCGATGCCGGCATCCAGGACTGCTATTTCGTGCGCGTCATCGACGATCGATGATGGTCGATGGACAACCCATGGGCGCTCGCGCGTGATTAGTCTCACGCGATCATCTTCGCGTTAGCCTTCCCGGGAGTAACACTAACCAAGTGCTCCAGGAAGAGACACCTATTAATACGACTTTAGTGGCTCAAAGGCGTGCGTGCGGTGGAATTAATTCAATGGCACGCAGGTGGCGGTGTTGGACGCCTCATTCCACCAGGCAGGACTCTGACCATTGTGTTTCATTTTCTGGACCACTCGGGTCGATCGCGGCGGTGGTCCTGGCTCGCCCCAGGAAGGTATGATTAAAAACGCATAAATGCTACCTGCGGCAGTGTTTGAAAGTTGGCCATACCCTGGGAACCCGATGCCGGGCGCAAAGTAAACATGGCTTACGAACCACCGGACGAATGATGCGTGATGATGCGTTTTTCCCCCACAGTTTTCGGTGGTGAGTGGGCTCATTGTTGCTTAGTTCGGTTGAGCCGACGTTACCTCAGCACGATAAGCATCGTCGGCGCGCAAAACATTAATTGCGGCGTGCGGCGTTTGAGCAGCGTTTACATTTGAAGCGATCATTCGACATGAACCCACCTAACTGGCCCATATTGTCCAACCGGGTGGGCTAGGCCGGGTGGGAATCGGTAGCTTAGGTCACTTGGCAAACGAGCGAAAAAAACAGCTCCACTCCACTTGCGGAAGAGGTAACGGCTTAATTTAAATGGGGCTTTTCTCGTCTTGAAGACGAATGAGCTAATGAAATTCCGGCTACAGCCACAAAACTACTTCCTCCCGGGGCGGACACAAACAACCCAAGACTCTACACCCAGCGTAAGACAAATGCATCGCGTTTGACAAAACACATGTTCGGGGACAGGCCGTTTTTCTTTCCACGGAAGTACGGGAGAGGGATTAAGTTGAATGTTGTTTTTTTTTTCGTTCGTCTACATTCTCTCGGTGTTAGCTGGTTGAAGATTTTCATTGTACCGGTATCTCGCTCGCTTGTCATTGCTCGGATGTATGGCGTGCGCGTGACTTTAATTGATCTCCGAAACTTCCTGGAGGGAGACCCGATCTCCGGTGCGTCCGACAGAGGGAGTCGATGAAGGGCTCCGTCGACAGTCGTGCGCTGGTGGACGCACGGCCGAAGCCACGAGCGAGGCTTATCTAGGTCGTCCCTAATTTCCCTAATTCCTGCAACCGCATTTCCAACCTCCGGCCGGCTAGATGGTAGAAGAACAGCGGGAAAACAACGGAGACTCTCGGGCGGAATTTATTGCCTCGCGTCCGATTGGGATTTATGTGGCTCGAGAACCTCTCATTATCGCTGCGCCGATGATCTCGAATAGACAATCGGTATTCATTACGAAGCGGTTTTGTGAGGCATACGCGGATTGTCACCAAAACCGAGCGTCCGAGTAGGTTGATTCTTATGCGCCCCGATAAAAAGCCGAATCTCACTTTCCATCCGATCGTGCCCGTTCTCTTCAACGGAACGCCAACGTCTGCAGTTTAATGACACGCGTTTTTCGGCTGTGCTTCTTTCCGGCAAATTAAACTGCATCGACGCGAAGGGGCCTGCAGCAGCCCGATAAATGGCGAACTTTTCGCGAACGCGAAGTGAAAAGCGCGAAAAAAGAGAGTTTTTGCCCTGCGGGGCCCTTTTTTCGGGGCGTTGCATACGGTTCGATCCGTGCGACGGCATCGGTATCGGTTTCGGCAGCATTCCTTTGAGGTGGGCTCGTTGGGTCTTTTCTTTCCACCGACTACAGAGCTGATTAAGTATACGGACCGGGGTAATGAGGCAGAATGAAAGTTGCGTAGGATCGTACCGTAGGGGTTTTATGTTGCTTTTTATTCTCTCTGCTGTGTTTTGGGCGATTGCAAGCTATCCGGTCTACATTTTTCGAAAATGTTTTGAAATTTGTTGATGTTTATTGTTAATTGAAAAGATTGTGAATATTTCAAGCTTTACGTTTCAAGTCTCAATAAAGCTAAAAGTTCAAGTCTCAATAAAGCTAGATTTAAAGAAATCATTTTCGCATATTTGACGATGATCCAATCCGATACAATATTCCAAGAGATTCATGAATCTTTTTTCTATATCTGTCACAGAACTTCCAGAAATCCATGAATCCTCACAGATGCATGCTCAAACTAGAGATTCCGATCCTTTCCCTCAGTTTGAAGATACATCCAGTTTCATAAATCTGGATCAATCAATCAGAGTCGCAATAAGACAACACTAGTTCTTAATCATTTCAAAAGCTATTCGCTATGTTATACTCTTTCGAAACGATCTCCTCTCGTCTCTCTAGTTCAGAAACCACCCAGCGAATGAATTTGTTTTGAAATCTCCTCATAAATGTTAATTTACCTTCGGTTTGACTTCGAACCCCAACAACCAGAAGACTCCGACCCGTCCAGCACGATTGTTTATTTGTATCTTCTCACCCCATCATGCCAGCATCTCCGCACCGATCACGCATCGCATCGTCCACTCCCGATGTTTGTCTTGTGATGAGACAAAACTTTCAATTTTACATCTTCCTCCCCTGCTAGCTCCTCGTCCCCTCACCCGCAGGTGTAGCCGGGCGCATTCCATCCAACATCGGCGGCACACCTTCACCGATTTGTCCACCCCGGGTTTAATGGGCGCTTTCTTCCAAATCGCATTCCAATTCAAGCGGAAAAAGCATCGCACCTCCGGCGTTTAGCATACGGCCGCGGTTCGGCCCTGCGCCCGGGTAATGATTGTAGCTAATTTATGCCCATTTCCGATACCGACGAGTGTTATTTCAGATTGGCTTCAACCGAGTGCACTGCGGGCCTGTATTTATACGCCACTGACGAGCGTCAGCTTCTATGCAAATATCGAACAGTGGTGGTTGTGCGATGTGCGCCAAGATGGGCTGCTTCCTGCTCCAGAAAAAAAGAATACGGTGGAAAAAAAACAAACCCCGCGTACATGTATGACAAATATCACGTGTTGGCCACACGGTCGGGCTACGATCTCCCGTGATGATACCCTACTCGGTTAATAATGGGAAACTGATTACGAAAGCACACGTCGAAGAGGTTACTGAGGTTGCGAAGAGAAAGAAAGAGAGAAAGAGAGAGAGAGAGAGAGAGAGAGAGAGAGAGACGGAGAGGAACACAAAAAGGCCTGCTCGGCGCGGAAGAGGAACCAACAGCCAGCCTCCCGCCGCGAGCTAGGCATCGTTTCGTCACCATCCACCAACGATCGGCCTAGCACGATCAGCTTCCCTTGGCATCGTTCGACTGCATAATGCAGATGATGCATTGGGTAATCGACACCGACACCGATAAGCACCGCATGGGAAGATGCTCCGGCAATCGATATGCCCTTTTGTGTACGGGAGGAACGAAAAACGAAGGCACGAGCACAAGAGGCAAGATATTTCAAATATGTTTCCACCGCTTCCAATTCGCTCACCGGCTCGTTGATTAATTTCGTGTTGAAATAGGCACGTAAACAAACGCGAAACGCGGGGAGAAATTTGGAATCCACCCAACCGACCTCGAGCGGCAAGCCGTTCGCTCGGTTCTTCAAAGGAAGATTTAATCTCCCTCATCACCCTCATCATAATCCTCGCGAGAAACTCGCACCGATCGGCAGGACCTCGTCTCGAGCCTCGAACTCCAGCCGTCGGAGCGGTGATCAATAAATAATTTTATCTGTTTTATGCACCTATCACACCGACCGGGACCACATGGCCGGGTGAAAGTTGCTGTCCCACCCCGGCTCGCTTCCTGTATCGACGCGCGACCCTTTTGGGCTTTCTCTCCAAGCCACGGTACACCCTGCCAAGGGGGAGTGCTGGAAGGCGACATTCTCGCAGGGCGTCAACCGAGCCTCGGCATCTGCCGATCTCTTTCGCGCCGCGCAGATGATGCAAAATATTGCACCCGCGTTATGCTACCGGAGAGTTCAGTGCGCCCTATCGCTGTAATACCCTAATGGCGGACAAATGATCGGGCTTCGATCGGGCCGGGTGGCACTGCAACGCCGCCGCCGGGGTCGGTGCACTAATTTTTAACCCAGTGCCGGCGACCAGATGACGATTTACATGTCAATTTACGATCGGAGATTTGCACCGCGCGCCCCGGATGGAGACGTTAGGCGGCGATGATGGCTTAAGCACGCGTTGCCGTTCGCGGGGAAAGCGATTGCAAAAGTGACCATATCTAACGGTCGATTTCAGATAAATGTTGTTGTGCGTCAAACGGTTTATGACGTCTTGCAGCTGAGGTTGGCGGGCTTTAGCGCATATGAAAGGTCGTATTGGCGATATTTATTGGCTATTATGCACAAACGAATACATTTGTCTTTGATTCAGATGTATTAAAAAACATTACAACATGATATTCAGTTAAGAAAGTTCAATAGAAAAGGGCAATAATCATGAAAAAAATAAATTTTTCAATTTTAGTTTGCATACCCCTCAACAGATGGCGTCACTCTACTATCAATTATATCAATTCTTCATGGATTTAATACTAAGTTATAGTATAAAAAAACTAAACAATATTTTTTGAGGAACATTTGATCACTGTTGTTATTGGATCCAATAATGCATCAGCACTTTTCTGTAAATAAAAACGTCGAATGACTAAAACAACTGCTGTTCTAGACTATGGTATACAACATGGGGCTAAATTTTAGGATGTAGCTTGAAGTTAAACAAGTCTGTAAACCCCACTCGAATTGAGATTGTGGACAGATTCGTCCGGTCAGACATATAAAATGTGTTGAATTTATGTTCTTCGATTTCATATCACTTTCAATCTCCTAACTGGTTCCATAATGGCTGAGCTGGGGTTTTTTTTTGCAGTGTCCCGATATGCTAAACGCCCGCCCGGTCGGTTCGTTGAACTTTCGCACACATCGCCCGAAAAACTTTCAGTTATCACCGGCACCGCCCCACCACCCACCACCTACACACTCGCCCGACGCCTGGTGAAGGAGGGACATGCTTCGCGCGACTGACACTGACTGAGCTTTGGCCGAGACAATAATAA
This sequence comes from Anopheles dirus, assembly GCA_000349145.1. Classification (NCBI taxonomy): domain Eukaryota; kingdom Metazoa; phylum Arthropoda; class Insecta; order Diptera; family Culicidae; genus Anopheles; species Anopheles dirus. The sequence continues at coordinate 9,391,490 of KB672979.1, forward strand.
AAAGTAAAACTTTGGCGATCGTTTCGGCGTGACGAACGTCCCGGCCGTATCCATCGACCGGCCTGCGGCAGGAAAAAAGCAAACCGGCAGGAAAAGAGCAAAATAAAACGCCCGAAACCCGATGCCCCGGCTCAGTGCGAACGAAGGCAGCCTGCGAGCCGAAATAGGTCATGCGATGCCCGCAGGGTTAATTTCGAGCCCGAACGCACTCTCCGGCTGGCGGCCTGGCTGGCCAGGAACGTTGCGAAAATACACTTTCATGCCCGGCCACTTTCATCATCGCTAGGCCTGTGCACCTCGACCAGCCTGGTGATGTTATTTTAAACCCCAACCGGGCGATCGCGACCAGGGGGCTCCTTAATCATGGCTCCACCGTCTGCACCGTATCATGCGAGCGTAAGGATGAGCACGGATGGATGGATGGATGGGTCCTGTGGGGAGGGCAGAAGCAAAACTTTTCCTTTCTTGTCACTTTCGTTCCCGGTGGAGCATTCGGAGTCTGTGCCTGCTGCTTCTCCTAAGGGGGCGTGTGGCTGTGTATGTTTACGCTTTGTTTGCGATCACCGGCCCGCGATCGGTTCCTTCTCGCTGCGCCTAGGCTCTAGGTTGAGGTCGATCGTGGTGGATGATCTTCGCACAGCTTTCAGCATGTTTTCACCGTGGTGGGGCATGGAGGCAGATGATTAGCTCCCGCTGCGCTTCTGGGGTCGGTCGGGAGATCGGTTAAGCCAAATCCTCCTGCGACAAACATGAAACACCTCGGCCCGGTGACTGACACGGAATGGAGAAATTAGTGTCAATGTTGCGGCCATCGAATGGAGGTCACATTGACGGTTCGTTTGTTCGAGGGGAGCCAGGAATGTGACTTGCAGAAGAGGCAGCATTTTTTGGGGTGGGATTATTAGTTTTAAATTGTGATCAGTTGATTATGCCATATTTAGATTGTGTAGATTGAAAAAACGAATGGATGAATAGATTGGCAAAATAAAAGTTTGGTTAAATACTAATCCTTAAGGAGCTAAATGCTTCATAGTCCTAAATATTTCAGTAGTCATCTTAACGTTTCTGGTAGATATTGTTTATAATTCAAGTTGATCGTTATATTAACCTTCACAATAGACCTTTACAACTAGACGACAGTCCAATTTCTGAAAGATCCTCAGATTTGTTTCATTTTCTATTATTTGAATAAAAGGTTTGGATAAAAATAATATTTATTTCGGAAAGCATACGCTTGGCATTAGAAAATGATGTCATTAGCATTCTAATTGCGCGATCAATTAAAATCAAATCTGATAAATTGACGAGATTATCAAAAATTGTGTCAAATAAAACAACCATTAGGCCACTTATCTTAACTCGCCTACTTCCAAGATGAGCTTACTTCTCGACGTCTCTTCGAATCCGCCCGGACGCTCATCTTCGGTAATAAAACTTCTCTCCTCCCCGGGCTGCATTAGGGCCATCGCTCGCGATACCTTTCCCTTCCGGTCGAACTCATCTGCCGCGTGCTCCCGTGGACGACTTTTCGCTCCTAATTAACCTGGAAGCCACCTCGCCCCACCATTCTGCCGCTCTATCGCCAGCATCAATCAACCCGAAATAACCATCCGATCAGCGATTCAAATTAATTTTATAACGTTCCTAACCCCACCCACCCAATTCTCAACTCCACTAACCCTAATTTCGTCGCTCCGAAAAGCGCTCGACTGGGCTGCGCATCCGGGCAGCGATGATGCAGGTTGAAGTTAATTACCACCGCGCGATAACGTCCGTTCCGGTCGTCCGATAATCACCCTTCTTCGCGTTCTGGTTGCAAATTTGAATGCAAACCCGCCACGGGGAAAGCAAACGAGAAATGCAGGTGCGTGAGTGTGTGCTTGTAAACATGACGCTTCTAATGAAGATGCTGTCCACAACGTCGCACACAGCTTGTCCCATTCGCGACGCGGGGTTTGCTTGCCGTGCGCGGGATAACGACTCGCCAGAAACCTTCCCAGCTCTGCCTAAGCACTCACCAGACCGCGTTTGGAGGCTGAAGTAAATTAAATTTATCGATCACGCAGGCTGCACTTTATCACCGGGCGGTACAAAACGAACGGAAGCCTTCCGATCCGGTGCGACGCTGGGGCGAAGACTAATTAAATCACTTTCACATGGTCGACGGGTGGACTAAACGCAACGCACTCATCGCACCCAAAGGCGACCTTTCGCACCTCCCCGGGGGCCCGTTTTGCGCGGTGCGTCCGTTGCATCCCAGCGACAGCTGGCAACGGCGGCGTAGAAAGCGAAAGGAGATGCAACGCGTGTGCCGGATCGCGTGTGCCGGAATGCAGTTAATCACTGCAGGAAGGGAATCCGCAGTCTGGGCTGATGAACTCCGGGGCTGGTTGGGGCGGCACGAGGCGGCAGCGGATGCCTAATGAGACGCATTTTGCATAACCTCCCTAATGTCGTCCGCAAACAGGGGCGTCACACGGGTCGCTGGGAAGAGCCTGCAGGCTGTGATTATCATATTAGGTGAGGTAGTCGCAGTTGGGCGTATGGGAGATATGTTGACGAGTTATATTGGGGTGCAATACGAGAAGTGTTTCAAACTTGTTACTTGTTACTAGTGTTGGAGACTTGAGATGATCAAGACAACAAGACAACAAAGAGCTTGTATGACAAATACATGAAAGCAAACCGTAACCCTTTAATTGACAACCAAAAATTTACAATAAGCCTTTCCATCTTCAATGAAGATTAATTATGATGATGCACCACGAGCCTCGCATGTACTCTATTATGAGTGATTAATCGACCCACAGGAACAGGAATGGTAATGATCCGCGTGAAGCGCACTTGAAAGAAATCTCATCTCTCAACCCCACGTACATAACCTCACATAATTACCGATTCCTGTCGTTGAACTCTTCCTCGCAGCCAGCGCACCTCCTTGCTCAGTAATAAGCGTCCCGAGCGTCCACTATCGCACTCACCAGTCGGGAAATCCATATTCATAACCCGATCGCGCGGTGTCTGCATCATCCGCAAAAGGAACCGATCGGAACTCGGCGGCTCAATCCCGACCGCGAACACGTCGGTGGGGGATGGCTCCGCTTTAATCTCCATTTGATGACCACCATCGATGTCGGGCTCACGATGATCTTTATCACGTACCGGTGGATCTGGTCAGCGCCGTCACGCGCGTGTGTGTGACGTGTTTTTCCCGGCGACGAGTTTTCACTTTCAGCGCACTCGCGCCCTCCTCCGAACCCGTTTCGATGCTGGCGTTCCCGGGCGTCACGTGTGTGGGATGCTGGATTGATACGCATATGGTGCGTGGAGCGATTGCGCACGATCCACCGTGGACAGTTTTCCTGTCGCGAGAAGAAAAGTCTCCTGAAAGAGAAAGTGGCGGATTCCGTCTGCTGTGTGCGTCAATGTGTGTGTGTTTTCGGTTCGGTTTTGCTTTCCGCGCTAATAGATTTCGTTGGGCAATCGGAAAAAAGAGGCGACACCTTGTTTGGACTGTTGTACGGTGAGAGAAGATATTTATTGCTCGATTAAGCTACCTGGACTTCACATTAGCATTTTTTCTCATCTTCCGCATGGCTTTGACGAAGGTGAAGCAACAGCAAGCCCCTTTTTCGGCGTAACATGTAATCGTACCATACGGTATGGTGGTCTTATGGTCCTAATATCGTGATAGAGTCTGAACGCTGTAACTCCGAACCTGGCCTGAACCTGTCCAAGGATCGGCTAATATCAATACGTGGGAATGCTTAACACAACAACACTAACCAAAAAAAGGGGCAATCGAACGATGACCCTGGGACTTACTTGGGAGCTAAACTAAGGTGTGTTAGTGTAGGAATAGGTGTCAGAGTATACACTATACATCACGAGAGGGTTAAGAGGAACCGGAACGGAAAGTTAGCCGGTCTGGTCCGTCAATGAAGATCTCTCCCGACTGCGATGGAACTGCGCTTGTGCATTGTACGCACTACCTGTTTGGTTCTTCAATTTCTCATTCCTCACCAGCAAACCGGCGTACTCGGATCGTGCGGTCAAACAGCTACAGCTCGGACATTCCTACCGTTCCGGTTCGATCGGTATCATCTTTCACCGTGCTACCTCCCCAGCACTCCTCGTGGCAAAGGTTAGCACACACACATGTACACAGAACGGGCGAGCGAAACGAAGGAAGAAGAAAGTTGGCCACTTTCGGCGCGGTTTTTTGGAACGCGGTCTGGTGTCCCGGTGCCTTACTCCTGCACCGTGAATGTCAACTGCTTGCCGGTGCGTGACTCGAACCGGTTCGGCGGTTTAATGTCCATGATGGCGATGATCGCGATGGTCAGCCCGATCAGCATAAAGGACGTGACGAAGATGCCGGACAGTATCGGGGCCGTGGTGAATCCGATGCAATCCCAGGCACTGTCGAACTTTGTCTTCCCTTCCAGGGCCGGTTGTACCTGGTGATGGAATAACGAAAAAAAAAGTATTTAAAAACAAACCCTCCAAGGGGTTATTATTTTGCACGGGAACAAACGGTCTCAACCGTCGCCATTCAACGTCCAAACCGAAATCGTCCAATTCCGCTGCCTTCGCAGGCGCTCGGCCCGGAAGGTTGCGCAATACGGCTGGGTTTGGTGTGGCCCAGCGGGCACCGGGGTGGAGCTTTTATTATGAGTTAAAATTTCAGCTCGCTTTGCGGCGGCGAGCTAATGAAGCCGCGTTTTGTCGTCGTCGGTCGGCGTCTTTTCTTCGTTACGCAAAAAACAACGGCGAGGCAGCAAACAGCGCATCGCTTCTTCCCGTAAGGGGGGAAAACCACTCGCATTCGCACAATGTGAACGGAAAGCAGTTTTGATTGATTTTACAACTCTTGTTAAGCTGTTCAAAGTATCGGATTAGCGAAAAACAGCCCGTGGCGTGCGGCGGATGCGGTAGAAAGCTCGTTTACGTTCGGGAATGTGTGAGGTTGGATAAAATATGTTAATTTTTATCTCATTTCGAAGCGCACACGTTTATGATGCTTTCTACGCGGCGCAAATGCAACGCTTCGATACTGCAGCGGTCGGTTGAATTGTTTACTCTTTCTTTTGACAACCAAGATCTTTCCTGTCAAAATATGTTCCTGAAACTTGGTACTTTTAAATTTTGTATTCATGTTGACGTAAACTCTTGGATTGAGATAATATAGGAACTAGTTCATTCATCGAATTGTCTCATATCGGTTTTCTTGATGCGATTTTAACTACATTTTCTTGTCAATTCTCGTCGAAAAAGAGAGTATTTTTTAGTATTATGCAGTGCTTCTAAAAAAAATCGTTTTGTAATCAACAGAAAGTTAATGTTAGACACGAATTTTGAGAATCTTGAATTTAGCCAAGATCTGGGCACATATTCTATCGAACCCAACCACATATAATCTTAGAATAAAGATAATTTAAGTAAGAAACTCGTTGCCTACTTGCGGAATCAATAGTCTGAAATTCACTTAAGTGCAATCCGATTACACCAGCGGCATTTCTTTTCCCTTTTGCATGCATTGTGACATGTTGCTAAACAGCTTCTTCATTCAAATGCAAATAAAAACCTCCATCCACATCGGCAAGCATTGCTACATGACGAAATGTACCTTAAAGCGTACGATAAGTGTGCGTCTATGTAGGCTTTGACTCGCTGAGCACATGTTACCGTGGAAGCTCTCACATAAAAAAACGAACACACATTTCTCCACGTGTCGTCTTCCAGTAATAAATAGTAATGTTTACATTGTGCACACACCGCATGGGTCATACACACAAACTCGCACCGTACCCGTTCATCAACGTTCATCACCATTACGAATTACTGCTGCATTTCATCACCGAGCAGTGCAACAATTATTTCACTAGCGGCGACCCACTCACAACCGACGCCGGCCTGCTCCAGATTTCTTCCCTCTCGGTGTGCTCCCATCTGCTTCGATTTTCTCATAATGTTACGTGCAGATGCTACGATGGCCACCAGTGCCTAGGCGGTGGTGGTCTTTTGTTTACACACACACACACACACACACACACACACACACACACACACACACACACACACACACACCAATCGGTTGCTGCAGATTCCTATCTGTATCCCGGCATGGGTGGAGTTTTTTGTTATAATTGAATTATGAACGTGAACATTCAATCACCTACTTTCAAGCAGCGCTTAAATGATGCGTTACTGTAACCCCCCGATTGTTGTCTGCTTAGTCGCCCTATCATCGTCACGTTGCACAACAACTCACCTGAATGTTCTCCAGCGTCAGGACGGTTGTGCCGTTGCGGAACACAAGCTGACGGGCGCAGGAGTACGATGCACCGAGCGGTGCATACGGGGCCTTACCCTCCAGGTCCAGGGTCGTGTCGAGCGTCTTGGCACCCTCCCGGTTCTTGGTGTACATTACGAACACATCCACCTTCGACATCGACCAATACCCACCATCGATGTCGAATCGGAACTTCAGGGTGAGCTGCACGAGAGGACAGGAAAACGTTCTCCAATGAACACTCCAGACAGTGGCAAGCACGCCCTTCTTACCTTCGTCGCATCGTCCACCTTGAACGTGACAATCATCTTGCTTTCGCGCTCCCGCGCGTCGTACGTCGCGAGCGTGTGCTTGTCGAGCACGTGCGTCGTTTCGCCCTCGTCCGAATCGTTCAGCATCTTCAGGACCGGCGGGCCGGTCATGTACAGGATCGCCTTGCCGGGCACGTTGTAGATCGAGTCGGTTATTTCCGGCTCATCCGTCGGGCTTCCGGGGGTCGTGCTGGTCGAGTAGTAATCGTCACCGCCCTTAGCTTCACGCTTGTGGAGAACGTGGGGCTCTTCCCACTGGTTCGCCAGGATGCCCAGCACCTTACGTTCGCCGTAGTTCTCGGTGGAGTCGCGGAACAGTGCGGACAGCTCCACGTCCTGCTGTGACGGCGAGCCGACGAGATTGATCACCTGCGGAACGATAGTAACGGTTGAGCTTGTAACAGTGCATACTGGCGCCATCTATGCGGCCTTTGCGCGAAGCACAAACTGTGTCCATGCTAAGCACGGTGGTTCGCTTCGGTGTAAATCGGACAGCAACGAAATTTGTTGCACTATTTTTTATGTTTCTTTTATCACCTCAATCAATTAATAAATTGGACGATATGCAATAAATTTCGTTATTTTTTTCGACTTACCTCAGCGTTCACGTTGTAATCGAGCGGATTGGAGCTTAGCATTTGCTGCGGACTGTACATGAACTCGTACTTTTCCACAATCCGCTTGAACGTGGGGAAATTGTCCTCCGTCAGCTTGGTGGTCCCGTTCCGCAGAAACACTACGACGGCCGCCGCGTTCGAGTAGAGATCGCGCAGCATCTTATCGTCCAGCTCGGCCAGAGCCGGGCTTTGCAGGTCCTTCAGGTCATCGAGTCCCCAAAATAGGAACGGCCCACTGTAGTACGCGCTCGAACTTTGCACCAGCGTCGCCGCCAGGGCCAACGTCAGCAGCTGCACTCGCAAGAACATTTCCGTCACTTTATTGCGCGATGCGACGCCCGCCACTGAACTAGCACCAATTGAAACGATTCGCTCGATAATTGGTATCAATCGAAGCCAACCGTACGCGGAAAGTTACGCGACCGAAACAGTGCGTCCGCTGACAGAAAATTCTGACCAAAGACGACAGGAACGGGTCGATATTTTACTCTCAGTTTTTGGCGTTTTCGCGAGAGGGCACGCATGCGCAAATTTGTGTTGTGTTCGGGGGGGAATCGAAGGCATGCGAAAGGGGGTGACCGATAGCACCACGTGCTCATGTTTACAAACAATGCTGCAACAGGGCTCGATTGGGCGGTTAAAAAACAAATTCACCCTTGTCCTCTCAGAGGCTCAAAAGTAATGAAGCGGCCGATTTTTATGCTGACAGTTTCGGGTTTTTAAAATAGTCGGATTAAATGAATTACCAACATACATATACATGATATTCAAATCACTTGTTAAACATTTTTTACGAGAAAAACTCGCAAAAAATAGTTTTTAAACTATTTTCAAGATTTGTACTAAAACTTGTTGTAACAACTCGCGGACGTCAATGCATCAGGCTCATTACATTTTTTTTATGTATTTCACATTAGGTTTAGTTACATCATAAAGCGTTACTGTTTTCGCTTACATCCTGAAAATAAAAGAGAATATTTCATATTGGCACTAAATCTGGTGAACACGTGGGTTTAAAACATTTTTTTTTAACTGACCGTTATTCCACGCACTGTCACTGCTGCACTGTAACGCTTCCAGACGTTACCAAATGGTAGAAAACGTTGAACAAAGCAGAATCGCCAAGAAAACCTAGGAACCAAAACAAAATCCCCACCAAAAAGCACCGTCAACACCAACCCACCGTATGCACCACGCCTGAAGAACCGGTTATACGCACGAAAAAGCACGCACTCAAACAGCGCGATCGACAGCAACCCCTCCACGAGACGGAGAGAAAGTCTCGTTCACTCATACAATCCGGCACAGACTGAGAAAACAAAGCAACGAAGAGAGAGGTTCGAATTGGTCTCGACTCCGCGCGTAGGTGAGTCAGATTCGCGCTTCGGAGCACCATAGAAGAACGAGACTGAACTTCGCGAGACACAGATCGTGGCTCGGTCTGGCGTCCGTCCAAAACAACAAATTGGTGGTGTACTTTGACGCGCAGTGTGCTGTTACAGAAGAGATTACATAAATGTGAATTAACACCGGTTTTCGTGGCTCTACGGGAACGTCGAAAAAGTGATGCAGTATTCGTTCCAGCATGTGTCCAAAGCGTGGACGATGCTGGTACCGGTGCTGGTCGTGCTTCTTGCCGGTGAAGGTGAGTGAATGGTCAGCCGACACGGTCCGTGACGGTCGGTGCCACGTCGGTGCTGTTTCCGCCTTTCGTGCTCTGTCCGTTTCGCGCATGATTCACACGGTGGAATGTTTGCTGTTGTGCTGATTTCCTTTCGTTCGCTCTTCCGCCCCAACACAGCGCGAGGGGTGAACCTGGTGGCTTACTTCTCGCAGCGCGGTTTGCATGGGGAAATCGCTTTCTCGCAGCAGAACGACCGGCAGGTGTTGATCGCGTCCGAACTCGAGACGACGCTCCAGTATCCGGAGCAGGCATGGAGCTGGGGCGTGTATCAGCTTCCGGTGGACTACACAATCGTCGATCCGCAGGAACGGTGTCAGATAGCGCGACTGGGGGAACAGCTCTGGTCGTTCGACGACGACTTGGGCTATCTGATGCTACCGGGGAACGAATCGACGACGTGGTTGAACGACATCTCGCTGACCGGCGAGAAAGGTCTGTGGGGCAAATCGCTCGTCCTGTACGATCCCAGCGCGAACGTACGAATCTGTGCGACTATCGTCACACGCGATGGCTCGCAGGATCACCTGGCGGAGGCACGCTTCACAAGCCCCATCACCGGTTCGATCTACTTCCGGTGGTTAGCGGCGAAAGAATCGAACCACTCCGACACGCTGATACACACCAACTTGTTCCACATCCGGGATCAGTCGCGAAAGATGGGCAGCCCGGCGTACACTGACCACATCTGGAAGATCTACGTGACGGACATCTTCGATAGCGACGCGCAGAATGCGGAAGAGAACTGCAACAAACTGCAGCTGGTGTTTGATCCGCAGAACCTTGGGACCGGAAACGCTATCGGTGACATCGATGGACGCGTCGGCCCGTTGCGCATCGGTACGAACGCCCGGCAGCAGCAGTTTCCGCAGTTGTTCCACGATCGTCAGCTCGTTCTGCTACCAAGCGATCTGTACGGTCCGTCGCGTAAGCTGTACGTGGTCGTGTTCGATCCAAGCCATCCGGATACATTTCTTTCCTGCGCCAAAATACGACACCAGAAACCGAGAACGGCTCGGGCACTTGTCGATGGTGATGGAATGCGGGGCGACATTCGCTTCACGCAACGATCACGCTTCGAACCGACGTGGATTCAAGCTAGCTTCGAGGCTACCGTCAACGACACGACAGCGAACGTGAACTACGCGAAAGATGTGGCGAGCTTCCGAATCAATCAACTGCCCCTGGAGGCATTCGCCGGTCCCGAACCACGCTACTGTCTGACGGGTGGTGGAACCTTCAATCCAACGCGCATCAACGAGAAAGATACTCCTCCACCTGGCTACGGCACTCAGGATCAGTATCCGGTGGGTGACCTCACCGGGAAGCTGATGAATAGAAACAAAAAGGAACCTCACCCGTTTTACCTACCCGGAACGAGTGCGGAACTATCCGGTCTGTACTGGGACACGTTCCTACCTCTGCAGGGATCGCAAGCGATCGTATTCCGTAGCTTCTCCGTGCAGCGCTACAATCGAACGCTCCCGACCAACATCACCGAAGCGCCGTGGGCCTGTGGAACGATCGCACTGTACGAGCTTAATCGCCCGTACCAGGTGCCAATTCTCACGGCGCAGGTACTGTTTCGCTATCCAATCGTGGGACGCATACTGTTCCGTCAGATCAAGGACGAACACTGGACGGAAACGGCGGTCATTTTCGAATATCTGATCCACGCGGACGGCTCGACGGTGAACAGAACGGCCGAGCACCGCTGGGCAGTTACGGACGAGCCACCGGGGAAGGATTTCTACGACTGGCAGAACCGGTGCGTCAGTACGGGCGGTGTGTACAACCCGTTCAAGGCGGCTGCACTGATGGGCAAGTCTTGGGAAGAGGTGTGCACTACCTCGTCGCCGGAGCTGTGCCGAGTGGGTGATCTGTCGAATCGATTGGGAGCGCTAGAAATTGCTGGACACAAGCGAGAGGCAGTACAGGTCAGTAGGAGAATGCTTATCGACTTGAACCTACCGCTGAGTGGACATGCTAGCATTATCGGACGATCGGTGGTGATCTACGATGATCATGGACCTAAGGCACGTGGTGAACGACTGGCCTGCTCAGTGTAAGTGCCTCAGTGATGGGTCCGATGAGTCCTGGGCAAAGCATTCTAAGACTTTCTTTTCCAGTGTTGGAGGGTATCACCGTCGAAAGGTGGTCGCCAGGGATTGGTACTCGAATGGCGATCCACTAACAATCAAGGGCAAGCTCGAGCTGGTGCAGCAATCGGAGTACGACCTAACCAACGCGGAGGTCGATTTCAAAGGACTTGACAAAAACAGTGGCTATCACGTGCATATTGTAAGTACTGATCTGGATGCAGATTTAAGCACTTTTATATCATTCCACTATCATCATCCGCTAGGCACCAGTAGAGGGCGATCTGGAGTTTCCATGTGAAGACTCCACCGTGTACGGACACTGGAACCCCAGGAACGTTGATCCAAAACGATCTCCGCCACCAGCAATGGGCAGTACGGACGAGTACGAACTAGGTGATCTCAGTGGCAAGTTTGGAACACTGGACGATGTCACGATGTACGAACACTCGTACAACGACACGCGGCTACCCCTGTTCGGATACGAGAGCATCATCGGCCGATCGATTGTAGTGCACAAAAAGGAGAAGAACCGTCGGTGGGCGTGCAGTACGCTGGAGCGTGGGTATAGTCCCAATGAGGCGCGTGAGATACGTGCGATCGCCTCGTTCCACCATCCTGCGGGATATGCATACGGCTACATACGATTTACGCAGCTGATTGGGAACGATAACAGCCAGAGCGATACGATCATCGAGGTGAAGCTTCGCTATCCGGGCAAGCACGATCGCAATGTGACGCATAACCATAACTGGCAGATCTGGGTGAACCCGGTCGGAGTGGACGCGACGGTGAAGCAGGTGGAAACGCGCTGTGTTGCCGCCGGGTACGTCTGGAACCCGTACTACACGCAACTGGCTGATCCGCTGAATGTGAGTACCGGATAAGGTAGGACATCTCCCCAACACATGAGCTAACAACGATACCTTTTCAAACATTTTAGCAAGATCTCTACAAACAAGAGTGTGGAGCAGACAATCCGCTGCGCTGTTACGTCGGTGACGTATCCACTCGTATCGGCCCCATCTCGATCGGTAGCCGCCGGCAGGTCTTCTCCGACAGCAACTTCCCCTTGGAGGGCACCGTCAGCGCGCTGGGACGCTCGATCGTGATCTTTGGGCCGGACTTTTCGGGCCACCGGTTCGCCTGTGCGAAGATCGAGCCCGACCACGATATTGTAAAGTACATCAACCTCAAGAAGCCGCCCCGCTTCGTGGTGGCACAGTTTCTCGAGGACGTCCGGGGCGTGATGGGGTTGCCCGAGTGGATGCTGGCGATCGATTCGCGCAGCACGAAGACCCTGCACAACGACGCCTGCATACAGATGATCGTGCACTTCAAGGGACCGAGCGCGCACCAAATCGAGCAAGACTTTTCGCGCCTGCTAGCGGTCGGGCGGCTCGATTCGCCAAGCATCTACATCCCCGGGTACGATAACAGCAAGCGCAGACGAACGCTCTCCTATCGGACGTGCGGTGTGCGCGATCCGAACGAAAAGAGTGCGAAAGTGTTGTTCGGTTTTAGCGGGACGATGCGCAGCACGCCGGTGGGGCTGGCTGTGTTGATGGCGGTGTCGTTTGTTAGGTTAGTCAATCGGATTATGATTTAGGTGTGAGATCTCCAGCATCACCCTATGTGTACATGTTCCTTGAGCTGTTGAAGGTGTGTTGAAATAAACGGATCCCGTTGAACTTTTGAGCTTTGAGCTTTTCAGACGTTTGCCCAAAGGTATGCCTAACATGGAGCTTGGATATGAGACTAAAGAATAAGACGTTTAAAGTGTCTCCTTTGCGCACGCGTTACGCCGAAGATCGCGATATTTACATGTTAATGAAAATGTCCAACTTCCTAGACCCCTCTGCTATGTTAATAAAAATGAAGAAAATTCCATTTTTAATCACACCAATGCGAATTAAGAGACAAGATACACTAATGCTGCAGCTCTTACTTAGTTGTATTTGCTATACCCATATCTACAGCTAGTTGGAATTGACTCTTCGATAACAGATCTCACACACAGATAGCTGGCGAATACAACACCTCTTCATACTACGTCTAATACACTACCCGCCGCAGGGTGTAGTGCCAAATTGGAATTGAGACTTTTCCCGTGCGAGATCCGGTTGGATTGCTCCAGAAATAGATTCAGCATGTCGCACGGTAGCACACCTTCCGACAAAATAAATAAACTGGCCTTGGTTGGTTTTGGGTTTTTGATTCTCTTTCCTGGTGTTCTTTAATTCCTCTTCTTCATTTTTTTCCTCTCATTTACCATTAATTTTCTCTTAGTTCTAGTACTTGTTTCACGATCTTCGGTGTGATGTTGTTTGTATCATGTTGTTGCTGTTGTCGCTGGTGTTCTAGTTTTGGTTGTTGTTGTCATTGTTGCTGGCGGTGATAAATTGCCCTGGCGAACTCACTAGTCCGCCACCGGTGTCCCGGTGGCGATGGTGACGATGACGAGCGTGAGAAAGGTGGCTGGTTGGTTGCTGTTCTCGGCGTAGTGATGTTCGCGAGTTTCAATATTCATTTCGACACAATTCGTTACAAAACAAACAAGCAAACAAAAAACTATAGAAATCGAATGATAGTAGTGTAGTGTACAAAAAAAAAAGGAACGAGACGAATTCCAAGAAACGCGTTGATAATTATACAAAATAAACAGAATCCATTGTTTAATTTTTTTTGTTAGTTTTTTGGTTTGTTTTTGGCTTTTAATTATAAAATTTATTCTTCCGCCTCCTCCTCGGATCCGGTGAGCATGCCGATCAGAGCAGCAGTGTCGATGTAGCCCTTATCGTCAATGACCATCTGATCGAATGCATCGTCAACCTCGTCCTCGGTGAACTTGTCCTGGCCCCAGTGGGTCAGGGCGTAGCGGAACTTCTCGCCATCGATCTTGCCGTTGGTGTCGAAGGCCTTGAACGCGTTGATGACGACGTCGTCGTCATCCTGGCCACCGCCGGACATGCGGTTGGCGAACAGCGTCAGCAGCTGGGTGAAGTTGAGCGGTCCCGAGGCCTCACCGAGCATCTCGTCCAATTCCTTGTCGGACACCAGCTTGCCCAGGGCGTCGAAGGTGGAGCGGAGGTCGTTCTTGCCAATGACACCATCCTTGTCGTTGTCCATTAGCGCGAAAGCCTGGCCGGAGGAGACGGGGGAGCAAACGCGTTTCGTTAGTGGCGTGCCGCTCGCGAGGTTTAGAGTTTTCCTTCCAGAAACCCACTTACCTCTTTGAATTCGGCGATCTGCTTCTGGGAGAAGAGCACGAAGACCGAAGATGGGGCCTTCTTTGCCTTGCGGGACGACGAGCCGCGGGTCGATCCGCGCTGAGAGTCCGAGGGGGTCGGTGCCGCCGGGGTATCGGCAGGGGTATCTGCGGGGGTGTCATCCTTGGACGACGCCTTCTTCTTCTTGACCTTCTTCTCCTTCTCAGACTGCGAGGGTTAGAGGGTGTGTGAAGAAAATACGCATCAGTGTCAGTGAGTCACCGGAGCATCGCCAGGCGAACCCGAGAACGCATCATTGCCCCGGAAGGACACACCGTTTGCTTCTACACTGTTCAGCGTGACACAGAATGGAATTCAAAATCAGATAAAAATCTGTTCGTCCACGCAAGTGCTTCCTACAACCGCAGCGAAATTCGATAAATTTTCAGCCGTTAAAATTCTGCGCGACGGAGGAGTTATTTATAGATGTTGGATGTTGGAAAATTTTCCTCGACCCAACATCACCAGAGTCCAACGATGCGTGAGTGGTGATTGCGATCGTACACGATTGCGCAATGAGCTGAAGTTCCATCACACTGTATCTGCGTTCTTCATCGTCACACGTCAGCTCATTTAGCGTACAAGACAAACAAGCCATTGAAAATCACACTCGCAGACTACTAGATTGGAAAAATGGGCAGATGCGAAACTGCTTCTAGATTCTTGAATATCTCGAAGATCTATCCGGTTTAGGTCAGGTCCATTTCGTTAGAACTTGTTCGTTTGCTCACTTTTCTAGCACTAGATCGAAACAACTTCAACTTCCAAATCCGACTCCTTGCCAATGCAGTTCTGCTTCTGCTGGTAAACTATAATGCACTTGTATACTAAACTCCGCTTAGACTGAGTCGCTCTTAGTCGACCGTTCAAACACGCTATCACTGTAACAGGCTGAACAGGTTTGGCTCGCAAACGGTGTGAAGTCCGGCAACGGTGCAGGCACTTGGGCCGTACGACGGACGGATCCTTACCATGGTGCTTAGCTGGTTAGATTAGAACGACTCTACTCGATTACAGCTCGTGAGCGACTGATTTTAAAGAAGCACCGTCGCTGATAACTACGGTTGCTTCCTTCCTTCAGGCGGGTCTTATTCGCCTTATTCGGCGACCGACAAATAGTCTTTTTATAATTCGCACTGCGCCGTCAGCTCTGCGCAGGCCTATTATTAGGCGGACATGTCTACGGCACGGGCTCAGCGCGGCCCCATCGAAATTTGCCCTGGTACGCGTCAGGCGCGTTTGCGCAGACCAGGCCTCCGCAGGCAGCCCACCGTCGCGGTCACCGACAACCGGTTGCACAATACGCACACACCTTTACGCACCGGCGGGTTCTAATCCGCCGCAGCTTTGTTCCGATACGGTTGTGTCAGTGTGCACGGCGCCGATGTCGGTGGTTGTACCGAGAGCTGGATCCTAGACCCGAGACACACTTGTGTGCCGCAGCGGGCAACTCTGGTTCGCATTCGGAGGATTTATTTTTAAATCAATTTCCCACCCGTACCGTACGTGGTGGTTGCGTGGATGGACCCGCGTTCCACGCCCGAACTTTCTGTGCCCATTCGTTTCTACTCCCCCCTTGTACCGGGTCCCACAGGTGACACGTAACCTGCGCGTATGTGCGTAAGCGCTCACGATTCGCCTGTCGGACCGGGCGGGTGGCACCCGGGGCAGAATTTTCACGGCTTTGCACCGCAAAAACCCGCCCGACGGTGGGCCGAAGCGGGGGAGTACGCTCAAAGCCCACCACCCGGCAGAACCCGGTGGCGTATGAACTAGATTTACTGTGGCCGCAATTCCTGGCCGGCTGAAATGTTGCACGTAGGGGTGAGGGCATGTTAAAAACGATCCACACAGTCACAAAGTCGGTATGTGTTCTTTTTGGCGGATTTTTTTTATCGTCCACGGAGAAAATACCTCCATTTCGGACAAACAAAATGCTCCGGACGGACAGAAATGAACAGAATGGAACTGAGGGTGGTTTTTGACTCATTACGCACCGGTTTGATTTATTCAATATGTGGCTTAGCAAAATATGTGCCATTTTTCTGTATCGTTGTTACTTTTGTGAACAAACGAGTATTATTTTTGATTCTTGTACTACCCCAGGGTGCTCCAGCAAAACAGCTGTCGATTTTGGTTGATTTGAGTCAAAATTGTCATGTTTTAATTTCGTCAATGTAAACTTCAACTTGAAGTATCGTATGTAAAGACTTGGACACTGTTATTTTTCTTTGAAAGATATCTTTGAAATCGCAACAAAGTGTTAAGCATTATGTTTAGCAAACCAATCAATCGTTAGTCGTTGTGACTAATCATTGTGATGAGTATGCTAGACACTATCAAACTGTGTGACTGTCTGTGATTTAAAACTGAAAACTGAAACATATAAGAGCAACGATTTGCTGATATTTTTTAAATATTATTTGATTTGATTGCTTCGCACAAAGGCGTACTTCTTCTGCAGATTGATTTATTGCAATTTAATTTGCAGTTTATTTGTCTAGAATCTGCATGTGTTTCTTAATGTAATGACGATGATGATGAAGTCACTGAATAATACACTAAATTAAACCCAATTAAAGTATAACAATCCATCCTACCCCATACTGAACCATAACTTAAATGTCAGTTTATGAAAGAAGATAATAAAAAGAGACCCTCAAAACCATCTTTTGGATCGGAAAACCCAATTTCACTTTCTCGCAGGAATCGTGCTGAAATTAATTGAATTGTTGCGTAGGATTTTACTGATCAATATTCAGCCTATTTCCAAGGTATTATCGTTTTTTTACGATATGATACTGTGTACTTGGTTCAGCTACATATGTCAGTGCAACAATCGTAGTCAGAAAACCTGCCTTAAGAGCATTTTGATTTATTTTACTTTCGTACTTCACCACATTCATAGAATGAATTTAAAAATTTCGAGTTACAAATACTACAAACATGAAATCATATTTGAAACGATTTGGAAAGACTTTTCGTTTAATACGTTTAGCTGAATGAAGCTAGAGTTTAATTTAACTGTCATATTTTAACCTTTACTTTAGGTTGTTGATAAGAATCCATTGTAAAGTTGATCGTTAAATTGGTATTTTACCATACGTAATAAGACAATTTAAACTCAAAATAATCAACCACGATACAGAAGATTGTATTGAAATGGAAATAGCAGAGAGGGTCGACTCAGAGTAAAGCTATGTTCAAGTGAATATGCCCGGGACAGGGATAAATACAAGGAGATAATCCCTGAGGGATGGGAATTGCTACGTACGTTTGTACGTTTATAGCCAGAGCTTCTTCCAATTAGAGCATATTTCTAGTAAAAAAGGAAAATACAGAAACCGTTTCGCTTATCATAAAAAAACGCAGCATCAATTCATACAACTATATTCTTTTTTAACGTGAAACAGCAATCTTCTCCTTCACGATGGCATCGATATATCTTCTTCCATTCCCGACATATTTTCTAGCACTGTTCGGTTTTCCTATTCTCATTTTCTCATTCCATTTTTGCCACTGTATATTTTTGTCTTCGACCTTGGTGTGACGTACGTGTCGTGAAACTGCCTAATACGTAAATACGGCCGAAGGCTAGTGTGAAAACCAGGTCATTTTCAACACAAAAGGACGATGTTGCCTGTGGCAAAATGCACAACTTTCACCTCCAGCAAAGAACCCCCAGAATTATTGGTCCGACATCGTTCGCGGGTCGTAGGCATTCGAGAAGGACATCAAACTGATCAGGTCCGTCTGAATTCAGCTGTCTGTAAACAACATCTCACGGTTGCCGCTAAATCGTGCAAAATAAACATATCGCCTGTGGTGGAAAGAATCGCACTCTTAGCGAACCGAGCTAGCATGAACGAGATAGAAGTGTTTCGGGATAAAATTAGCGACTGCCCCATGATAGCGGCCAAAGTATTCAAAGCAGCAGTAAATATGGATCGACATGACGAACATATTTAAGGCACGAGCATACCAACACTCGCGCCATAGTAACGAGCAATCGGTGACGGTCGTATATCTGTTCCATTTTTTTGTTTGTTCAATTGCACCATACAATCGCGAAACATCCTCTTGATCCGTTTTCCATATACAATCTATCTCTCGGTCGAATCACGATTCGGATTGAACTAGTGGGTAATGGCACGGAACTATCAAACTCGGCCGCTTCTGGAGAGGGTCCAAGGCAGTCCCTTATTATCGATCTCGGTATTAATTGGTGGAAATTCAGCAGCAGACAGGCCCCGGTATAACTTGTGCGGCATCTACCGAATCGCTCATCGCGGTAGACCCGTGATGTGATGAACGCATCTATCTATGTGCCAACCGCGACTCGACGAACTCTAACCAACCGGCCCGAGATTCATCTCGTACGTAAACCCAAACTCTGCCAACAAGAATTGATGATGCCCTACGTAGATACCGGTGCACATATGGGGGCAGACATTCCTGCTCTAAAAATACTGCCAATAATATTTTTACTCTCGGCCGCAGGCCTCCCTCTCTCTTTTCCTGCGTGTAGCGTTGGCTTTGGCTTAGCTTGCTGTTGTGGTACATTCGAGCGGTGCTGTGCCGTGCAAAACAGTGAGGGATTAGTGTACGATGAATCATCTTCGTCATTTTAGGCGAAAAGTTACACCTCACTCTCTTTTCCGCTTGCAATCAGATGTGATATAGTCTTCAAAAACCGGTGGTTTATGCAAATATTCGCACACAGTACAGGTCATTCAACAGCTTTTATATTGCACCCAGAACGATATTACCTAACGACGAACGTGAGCAGCCGGTTCAAACCCAACCATTCTTGGCTCGTATGCATCACACTGTGTTTATTACTTGTTTTCCTTTTTTCCCTCATGTTTTTCCGATGAAACCACCGACAGATTTTTACAAAACCTTACACGATGGTGATGGTATTTGGCGTTTCGAGGAGAAAAAACAGGTTGAAATCGTTCATTCAGCACACACACTCACACCAAGCCGTTGCGTTGGTGTTTGGTTGGAGTCGAGTGAAATTCGGTTTACAGTAAACGCTAACCGCCCCACAGCCGGCATCTTTGCTCCCGGCGCTCGGCGCTACGTTCACGCATCGGTCGGTTTCTTCGCTCTGGCCCCGAAAATAGAACTGCCCACGCGCACAACGGTGCTGCCCGCTTCGATCTGCAAACAGTGTCGGAATGAAATGAGCACCAAATGAGCCGACAAGCCGATAGCTTTCACCAACACCAGCAGCCTTACCGCTTGCACGAAATCATCCGACATGCCCATCGACACCCGCAGTTCGGCCGGGTCGCGTTCGAATGTGCTGCAGATTTCCTGATGGCACCTCATGAGCGTGCTGAAGTCCGGATTCGGTCCGGCGGTGTAGTCGTGTCCAAACGCGCCGATCGTCATCACACCCTCGCAGTTCAAGTTTGGACACTTCTCCAGCACGTACCGATACAGACCGACCGCTTCCTCCGGTTGAACTCCATTCTTTTCTGTAATGAGACGTGATGCAAACGCTTAAGAAGCGATAGGTCACTTGAAATTAATCGTTCGTGGAGTGTACCGTCTTCGCCACTGGTGTTGATCTGCACGAGGACATTCAGCTTCTGCTGTTTTTCTGCGTTTTCCGCCTTCAGCTTCTCCCAAGCTTTGTTTAATCCTTCTGCCAGCTTCACGCTATGAACCGTTTGGATCATATGTAGATTCGGAAGGTTTAGAATCTGTTTGAACGAAAGCAAAGTAGAAAGCTATTAAAGCAAAACTTGTCAAACGCCAGCAAAAACGAACTTACCTTGTTGATCTTGTTGGTCTGCAGATGCCCGATGAAATGCCATCGTATGTCCTGGCAGTGTTCCAGGATCTTAGCATCGTTCGCCTTCTCTACCAGCTCTTGGACGTAGTTTTCGCCAAAGTCACGCTGTCCCACCGAATAGGCATCCAGGATGAGATCGACCGGTTTTGTTTTACTCACAGCTACTAGCAATGGTTTTGGAGCATTGCTTATCTAATGGAAATAAATTAAGGCGAACGGATAGGTAGTAAAATCTTAGTTGTACCGTTGATATTTTTGAATGCTGCGATCAAGTTGTGTGCAATCATTGATGCGATCGCGCATTCAAGCTCGACTTGTATGTAAAGCTTGTGAGCAACACGATCTGGATTATACAATTATATTTTGTTATACGAAACTGTTTACGTTTGTACATTACACGAAAAGCGAACACATCCACTTTAATTTAAAACTTTTATAACAATGATACGCTGTTTGAGAGGCTGTAAAAAGAAGCTATTATCATGAATACGTAAATTAAATCAAATCTTTGAAAACCTCTCCGAACAAGTTCTTCTAGATCTTTTGCAATACCATCGTAATTCATAGTTCAACTTTGCAACAATGTATGCACCACAATCAGCTCGCCTATGCGTGATCTCTTGCGTGATAAGCACACCAAAAATTCTCCGATTTGTAAACTTCCTCGTTTAGCTTGCTCCTTGTACATGTGCTAAATTTCTCAAAGCACTTCAGGTGTACTCACCGACGCACGCTTGGTGTACGTTTCCTCAATTTTCTGCAGCGTTTGCCGGATACCGTACTTCACGTCTATCTCCGCCATCACTTTGCGTATCATTGAGCGTGCGTCACATGCACTTTTTCTAGATGCTGCGAAGAAAAGGGAAACAATCACACTACAATGTTGCACTGGCGCTATCTCGAGGAATTATTATGGTGCTATATTTACCCCGCGCGACAGAAAAAGATGCTCGATTTGTTTTGCGTTATCTGATCCGAATTATATGTAAACAATACTTCCTGAAAAAACAACAAACAGCTGACATTCCGTTTGTTTGTCAGATGCGTTTATAAGGTACAGTTGATAGCTTGTGCAAAGCAGCGCACAGTGGTACGTTCCATATTCAGTTTCAAATAAATCCGTTTCTCCAAATATCGTTGCAAGTGTTGAAACCGCATATGCTTATCAGTGGTATTATTAATCGATTTAAACATTTAAAAAAGAGGAACCAATTGTAAACGAAAATCAATAAAAGATAATTCATTATTCATTTTTAATCGAAGGAGCCTTTGTTGCGATTTCACTCAATTTCTGCGCAGTTCAACATTTGATTGCAGTGCGAGCGGTTTCAAAACTCTAAGTGCTTTTCTAAAGCTTTATAAAGAAAAAAAAATGAGTCAAAAGAATAAAGGCCCAGGACCAGCAGCATATTCTCTACCCAGAGAAGTTGGATATGAACATCATGATCCACGAAAGGATCGGAAGCCAATGTACACGATGCAACGGCGGGGATCTACTCGCTTCGAAACAATCGGTCCGGGTCCAGCGAATTATGATCTGAAACAAATCACACGTGTCGGAGCACCCCGGGATCCGAAATATTCGCTTGCGAAAAGGATCAAGGAACGAAATCCGGATCTCATGCCAGGGCCAGGGGCACACAACAACCATCTGGTACCGACCATGAAATGCAAACGCCCCCCTCTGTACAGCTTTGGTCAACGCATAGATGTACAGAATAAGGAAATGATTCCGGCACCGAACAGATACGATGGAAAAGTCTACATGGTGCGAACGAAAGCGCCGTGCTACTCGATGTAAGTTTGAGGAGTAGTGGCTTTTGTGCGGTCGGCACAATAATTGTTATCTTCAACAGGAGACAGCAGACCAAAGAGATCAACGCTAGCGAGGGACCTGGCCCTGCTACTTACAAACCAATATCTCGGGACGTAACGCATAAACGTGCTCCAAATTATTCGGTGCGTGCGGCCTCCAAAACCCTCGAAGATCGTAGTCCATATCCCGGTCCGAACCGTTACGGTTTGATGAACTTGCGCGTGGACACAACGGCCCCGTGCTACAGCTTCGGTATAAAGCACCCAGACTGGAAACAGCCGATGATTATTCCGGGTGACAATTGCTAGGAATGAGAAATACCATCATCCTGGGTTACTTTTATTACATCAGGTATAGATGTTGGAACTAGTTAAATCTACCAGAATGAAATAGATTATTCTCTCATTCTATCACATAGTGGTTATAGTACGTCCAATTTCATCAATGAAAGGGATATTCCATTTACTGAAGAAATTGCAAGTGAAAACGACACCTTCTAAGCGGATGCAAAAATGTCATCAGCTCAAATTACAAGCACACACACAAACCAACAAATACGAAGAGATACATTCCGTAATGAACAGCAGATTAACATGCGCCAGGAACGTAAACCAGCAGCTCAAATGGCAACTGTCCCGGGTCGCGATCGTAGCCTTTGGCAGCGAAATATTGGTGTCGCGATCAAATCACCCTTTTGTGAATCGTCCCACGGAACTCCATCAAAAGTCATCTGCATCCGTTAAAAATGGCTCCGCCGTCCGCCGTCTGACGGAAACGGCCACGACGGCAAAGGTGAAGCCCCCGAAAATTCGAGCCCCGAGCGAGTGAGCACACGGGCACGGTCACAACGCCCCGAAAAAGAGACGAACCTACACCAATTAACCGGCATAACGAGGATCAAATTACTCACCAAAGCCACACTCATTTGTTATTCACTGAATCGATCTTGTCGCACCGGATGAAAAATGTCATGAGCATATCAATAAAGCAATAAAATTCTCCAGCTCTCGTTCGCCACCGGCGGGGAGGGGGTGATGATGGCGGGACGGACGGGTGAAAGGAAACACCCCATTTTCACTCAATCCGCCTCACATATCCTTCCCGCGGACGGCGATGGTCGTTGTTTGCTGATGATGATGGCGATCATTTCCGTCGCCGAAACCCCAAAACGGAAAGCTCGGCGCGGCCTACAAATGACGGACAGCAACATGGGCCTAGGATGAGCCTACACACACACGAGCGCGCGATCGCTCACAACTTGGCGCGCAGGCGGATTGGGCCACTTTATGGCTTTTCCTGCCCCGGCGCGGCTCCAACCGCCGACCGTCAAGTTCCTTTGCAGCACCGGGCGCAGTCGATTAGATGCAATAAAAACTTAATTTGATTAGATATTTATATAAGCCGATCTGCCCGAACCCGAATGCGCGCGTACGTACGGTCGGGAAGATGCGTAGGATGCTGTGCTCCGGGCAGGTTTTCGGCGGAAGACCTGTTGTGTGCGGAGAAGACTGGGTAATGTCTCAATTAATGACACTCTACGGGTGAGATATCTGTTTCGTCGCAACTTCCCATGATCGCGGCCGTTTGGCGTGGCGGGGATGGTAAGAAAAAAAAACAAACAAGTCGCTGAAGATCTCTGGATCCAGTTTGTTTTTGCCGATTTTGCCGAGGTGCCTGCTCCCAGCGGGGTGGAATTGTGAGGAGCGAACATGAGAAGCTATAAAAAGGAACTGGTCAGCGTCTGATACACTCCCTAGTTGGCGCACGGTAAGTATCTCTTTAAGGATTGGTGCTACAATCGTTAAAAGTTGGATCAATTTTCATACCGTAGTCTCCGGCCGGACCATGATGGGGAATGTGCCAATACTTTACAAGAATTTTATTGATATTAGTTATTGGTCCAGTAATATTAAAGTCTATCGAGGAGCACATCAGTCGCTCACAATTACAAGGCGGTTTTAACAGATTCTGGGCCATGTAGTTAAAGTAATTGCCCGGGATCGTACATAAATGTATTAATGTATTCAAAAATAACGTGCTTCAGGTGTTCCAGAGGTTCCCCACCGTAATATTGCATAACATGGAGCCGGTTAGAAGGTCAAGATGTCTCCTGTCCTGGAGCACAAATGTCTATCTTCAGTACTCCAGAAATTGCCTTTACGACACGGTCTTGTCACTCGACCCTCGCCAATTACGATAGCCCCGGCCCAACAACGACACTATTTATGGCTGCTAAATAGCTCATAAATGCAGCACATCAGGGCCCACTTCATAACAGCTCATCAGATTGAACGGTGCGCACGGTGCGCGATTTATTGACTCAAGTCCGCGTCCACCCGTCCCGAATCCTGCCGATTGGTGGAGTGAAGAATCGGTGAAATAATTTGTTCTCCTCGCCGTTACCCTTTCACAGCCCGTTCTGCCTGCCTGTACACCGGCCCGAAGTCTTAATGAGAGCGTACACGTTGCGCATCGGTACGTTTCAACGCACGGTCGTCAGGATTCGGTGCGGGTCGGGAGCGTTGTTCCAGCGGTTGTACTTACATCATCCATTACTCCGGGCCCGGGCGTACCGTACGGGGCCGGGCCGGCCACTACCTGTTGTCTGTCTGTCTTGCGGCTCTCGGCCCCGACGTCACGGCTAATTTAGCACGAATGAAGCGACGGCCGGCCGTGTAACGAGCGCCGCCGCTTGTCGTACGGCCGCCGCTCGTGTACGTGTGTTGTTGGTTTTTGCCACAAATTTAATTATACGCATTTTTGTGCATGTTGCGTTTTTAATGACCATATAATTAATTCATATTTTATTGTTCTCGCACCGTTCCCGCAAACGAGCGGTGGTGCGAGCGAGCGTGATGCGCGTTTACCGGGTTGTTTTGTGGTTATTTGCTCGCCTACCGCGGCCATTATCTCGGTGGCTGATAAGGAGGCCGATCGAGAAGGGGGGGGAGCGCGCGTAGGTTTTGCATAACAATTACATGTCAGCGCGAAGATGTCTTTCCGGTTTCGTTGTGCCGCCGGTGCCGAGACCGAGGGCGATCGACCGAAGGGACACATCGGAAGGGCAGGTGCCATGCTGGAACACGCTGGTGAAAGATATCGCTTTTTATAGGACGCTTTAGGCTAATTTTACATCTTGCGCTAGTTTATGACTTATTATTTCCGGTTGATTGTTCGTGCAAATTTAATTAAGTAATAAACGTATCATCGTCCAGAGGGAAATTTACATTGCATTAATTACCCTGTTATGATAATTTATTCTGATCTTAATTAGTGCAATTAATTTTAAATTTAAATTATACACTACAACCAAAGGGGTTTGTGGGTCCTTTTTCCTATTTCGAAGCTATTTAAATCGCCGTTTTTCGTATCCAATAATAACGATTTTTAACCAATCGTTGCGACTCCCGTTGATCATAGTGCGCCATGCATCGTTAGCAAGAATCAATCATCACTCGATCGACGGGCCAGTGTATGAGTATGCAATTAATTTACCTCCAAATGCTCTGTACCAAGCGGTCCTAATTTGACGAAAGACCGGCACCGGCAAACAAAACGCAACGGACAATAAAATTCAAACGCAAAACAGAGCTCAGACTCGAAATTATGATTAATTACACGATTGATAGGGCACTCCGGCCCGGCCCGGGTTCTGACAACTTACTCCTGTAGCATTAATGTCGTCGTGCCGCGGCCATTGCGCTCGTTAACTGGGTCCTCCCTACCCTTCCAGTAGGGTTTTATGAAACACTAATATTTATCTTAATTATTTCCACTCCGCCGCGATCGCAACGATTATGCTACAGCAGGCGCGATCATTCTCCTCGCGATCGCTGTTGGCAGCTGATATGGCGCTGGTTTTTTGGCTTTCGGTGATGATCTATCAACGGCGGCTGATGTAGTACAGCCCATTAGATATGTTTGCTGCAAAAGGATTCGCTACACGGTGCAGGACAATCGCGGGTGCAAAAAAAAATCCCCCGGACTAAGCGCCAACAAATTACCACCGCACCGTCCCAACACAGGGGAGCAGTTCATTTGCATAATGGATTTTCTTATTGCAGTTGCACGTTGCTGGTGCGCTGGTGCGCTGTTGCTGCGATCCCGCACCGTCGTTTGGCGCACTCGCGAACATCACGAATTATGGCCCGACCGGGGCCGGGCATTATGCTCGCGCTGACGCTCTCGGTTCGCTTTTCACTCCTTGCTTCCGCCGCGCCACTTATCGGGCGCTTCATTACCCGAGGTACGTTGGTGCATCGGTGCAAACACAATGCACAATGCACGCGATGGTAGCAACGCTTCGGCCGTTTCGAGTGATCGTTCACCGCCTGTTTTGTGAAATGGTGGCGTCAGGTTGTTAATTAACGATCATTTTGTATGGATGGCGAGCGGGTTGTTGTGGTGGTGGTGGTGGTCGGGAGCACACCGACGATAGCAGGAGCGGTTGTTATAAGGTCAATCGATCTGCTCTCAAATGATGGACCAGTTTGGCGATAAGTATTGAGTAGCGGATGGATTCTTGTTCGCACGATCATTACAAGATTAAAGGGCTGTTGTGTTCCTTTAGCGTACGCTCAAAGCGTTGAGTATATGTACATGCATGCATTATTTGAATTTTATCGCAAAACATGGACTAAATTTAACGTTGAAATCTCAGAATCAATGCAATTTTACAAGTAATCTTTATGCAGAATTGAGATCAGTGCGTGAAAGTAAAATGCGGCACAGTTGAATTAGTTCGCTTCCATCATGGTGCAGGTTTGTGTCCCGGATAACATGGAATCTGAACGTATGCTAAGTATTTTATTTATAATAAATACATTCGCATATTTTTATGGCGCACTGAACATGTATGTTTTTAATTCTTCATTGTAAAAATCGTTCTACAAGCTTGAAAGCCGTTTAAAGATTTATACAGGTTCTGGTCAATAATATATATGACAATCGATTACATTAGGGATCTGTACAACGTTATTTATGAATACAGTTGAATTAAGTTCAAGTTAGTATTTTGAAGGTTTCAATAACGGTTTGACTCATTTCAATAATTATAATATATTTGATTTAGTTGTGAAATAATTTGGATATAGTAGCTCACTTTACACACGTTGCATACCTCATCCGGGACAACAACCTACTCTGATTTATCTGCGACAGAAACCTACTCTAGGCAGGCAACTTACAATAATATAACTTACAATAAAAGGACTAATCGTATCGCGTTCCATCGCGAAGCACTAATCGCAAGATTCGTCGGTTAAGCCAGAATCACAAATTAAAACGCCCTCATTAAGATTATGGCCCATTTGGCCAGCGTTTCGGGTATCACTTATTAACGCTTCCTGCCATCCGACATGGCCGCTAACGAATGAATGATCCGCTGACAGAACCGTTTCCCACCGACCAGATTCTCGTCATCAGTTTATTCGGCTTTCGATCGTTCCGTCAATCATAGCTCTCTAATTAGTCTGAGCTTTAACCAAGCCACAATCTGAACCGTGGCGATCTGCAGCTCACATTCCATTCCAGTGTGCGCCCAGTGACATACGACCGAGCTCGTATTACATGCCCCTGCATACCGTGGCCGAAATGCTTCACCTCGTCACAACGAAATCAATCCAACACACGCTTCTTTCGTACGGAACAGCGAAGATAACAGCGATCGTCGTGTTAAATGACCACTCCATTAAGATATCTCGCATTCGCTAGGACAATCGCTAGGACAGCGGGATGACTCTCGGTTGTGGAGAGGGACACGCCAAAGGTGCGATGAGCGATGGACGCTGCGGACGGAGCACACCAGCGCCACTCACTAATCAACGGGCTTCATAAGCATTCGAGCCTAGGCCACAAATCAGTCACTCAGAGGCCGTTTTTACGGAGCGATCAACTCGTGTCGATAAGAAATTACGCTTTAGCTGGGGTTTTTTCTTCGGAAATTATTTTCGATTTAGAAGGTGATTCGTTCCGCTGATTTGGCTGGCCACTTTTTGGAGCTAGGATTAATTCGGAAATATTGGGACAACCTATGTGGCTTAAAATGGTCAAACAGAGATAGACTTTTGTGCAAAATGTCGACAAAAGCCTATTGTAATTTCGCATCCCACTTGGAAACGAACAGACACCTCTAGAGAGTCCTCTTCAACGTTCCAGCTGGCCGTGTGTGCTAATCGGTGCCGAAGTATTTTCACACCTTCCCATGTCTACCTGTGACCACCAAGAGTTGTGAGGAAATTGAATCCGCAATCCGGTAAGCCCCAAACCACCGTGGCCCGGGCCGGGATTAAGCAGTCAAGAGCGTTTGGCAGATGCATTTCCATAACAAAAGTCACACTCAATCATCGGCGAGGCGTTCGTTCTGTTGTTCTCTTTTTTTCTCTCTCACACAGAGCGAGTAATTGATATCCTCTTAAGCATGTTGATTTAACACCTTTTGCACGAGTGTGTCACACGATCCCCTCTCGATCTGCTGACTTCTGCGGGGTTTTGATATTATTTTTGGCATGCCTGAGCCGTGTCCCTTTGCTTGAGCGTGTGAGTGTGTGCAAACGTTAAATTGAGTGTGAAATTGAATTTATCTAACAAACCCGGGCCATCTTGCCGGGGCCAAAATAATCTCGCTCCCGGTGCACCTCACCGGGTCTCGAATTTGTGCAGCTTAACGAGCTGGCGAGCGGAGAAGAGAAATGACCCGAGTGCAAGTGCGAACGGCTAAAAACAACAGCCTCCGGTAATGGGCTGTGCGCAGAAAAGGGCCCCCGGTGGAAAATACAGAAGCGCAGCAAAGAAGAGCGAGAAACACATTTCGCGCGCAACCGCAAACGGGACTCGCCGGGGGAGAGAGCCGAACGCAACGGGCGCGTACTAAGCCCGGCCGCCGTAAACTAAATTAGCATAAATTAAAATATAAATTGCTTGTCGAAGCCGCTGAGCTCGGTGCGAAAATCGGTTCGAGCCATTATTTTTAAGAGCCGATTTAAGGCGAAATCTTTCGCCAAACCGCGATAAATGCACACGGGTTGCACTGGTGGGGTGGAACGGGGTGGAGAGAGGGGTTGAACAAACGAGGCCAACGACGCGGTGACGAGGACGAGATTTGGTGCACGTATTCGTCTCCAGCCCCGAAAGGTGTACGACTTTAGGCCTCCCGGGTTTGGGTTTGTTAGCACCGTTCGGTGCAGGGAGAAAAGGGCACAGGGACAGGACAGGAGGTGGAAAATTGCCCGCCAGCCAACAGTGCAGCAGAAAACACGGTGCACATGGTTAACGAGGTGCAGAAGTACGCTGACAGGACACACCGAACCGCAAGCGCAGGGCTAAGGGACGGCGCGTTATACGCCCGCCAGGCGTTTCCCGAAAACAAGAAATCGTCACCGCGCACCTATTTAAAGTCAACAAAACGACGCTCTTTAGCCTAATTCCGGCCACCTCTCGGACGCCCGGGTCCGTGGGCTGCCGTTTCCCTCGCGGCAGCTATTACAGCGCTGGCGAAGATGATTGACGTGGTTTCTCTCGGTTGGTTGCTCAATCGCGGTTGAGCGGGCCCACCCCACCCGGGGGGTGGGGCGCCCGTTTTTGCAATGCACCGCGCTGGAATGCGCCGGTTGCTTAGAATGATTTATTCCAATGCACACTTGCCACTGGCGAGGTGGCTGCCGTTTAGAACGCGTTTCATCACCAGTCGAAATGGGCGATCTCATGTTTTTGAGTTTTGATTTACGGACAGCGGATGGTTGCAGGGGCAACACATTTGCATAGTCAAATATTTACAGTGCAGTAAGCCAGTGCGGAATTCGAGCAGCGAATGGGACACATTTTATTGATTGTTTCTTCAAACTCGTGGACGTGTCTGACACGGTCGTGGTGGAATTGTTTCCTCGGAAGAACGCCTCAAGTAAAAATGATTTAAAAAATGAATGTTTCGAAACGTGATTTAGTGCTTCCTTAGAAATGAATTAGAAATGTAGGTCCAAGTGTTGGCTTCATCGATTCAATGAACACTTGCAATAAAATGGATGCTTCGAATGGTCAAATTCAGTTTAAGCTTAGTTATGCTTTAGCTTTTTTGTGATGTTGATAATTTCATCCAACGTCTTTCGCCAGAACCTGATGGATTTCTTTTAGAATTCCTTTGTTTTATCCCATGTCCCATAGCATCTTAAATTCCCTTCAATCAACAAGAATTAAACAAGAATCGTGAGCTTCAATCGTACTGAAGTCTACTTATCTGTCATTAACACACAACAAGAAATAATACCAAAATATTGCCCTTTAATGTTTCACTATTATTAAGTTTTGTTTCAGCTGTTATGTATCATTATCACAAAGACGAATGCTAAAGTCTTCTTTAAGGCTAAAGTTTTGTTGAGAACAAGTACAACAATAGAAACTATTGTATAGTATATTATAATATAGTATAATATAATATAGTATAACAAAGATGTTAGCAGACGTTAGCTCCTGATAAACAAGCTACATCTTAAGATATGAAATTTATTGATAATTTATAAATATGACTGACCACGATCAACTAATGAGATCTTTATTCGCCTCGTCTTGCGATTCAACTGATAACAACGATTTCCTCCCAGACCGGTTAACCTTTCGGAAACGTTTAAATGTCAATAACAGTGTATTGATGAAATATTAATAAATCGTACGTCTTATTAAACCATAATTTCAACCGCTGTGGAAGATTGAGGGGAATAATTTCCCTATTCCCGTGGTTTGCTCGGAACATCAAGAACTGCGATAAAATCAAAAGGTACTGTAATACGATCGCCCGTGGTTCAAACGGCCAACCTCCAGCAGTAAATGCATTAAGCACGGGACGAGAATACCAGAAACTAATTGATTCGTTCTGCTAACACCGTGTGACAATGTATCGCGATCCCGCGCACGTATCGACGACGATCGAGCGTTAATGGTCGGTGTGCCGGGGCCATCCCATTAGCCCGTTTCCCAAGGGATTGGATTTCAGCGCGACATCCCATCGCACCGAGGTGTGGCCGGCGAACCATCCGGACCGTGTTCGTCGTTGTTAATTAATTTGTTTTGTTATTTCGCAGCCCGAAGAAAGTGCTGCGTGTGTTTTTTTTGTTTTCTGTACTTTGCAACGCCTGCATTGCTCCTTTTTGCGAGGTGCGACTGGCGGACGGTGCGCCGCGGGCCCCCGAGTGAGGCGTCCGCATGAGGCACGGTGGGTTGCGTGTCTGGTGGTCGTTCCCGGACAAAACGTGAAACCGAAGTGATTACTTTACACTCAAATCATAATATGAAAGTTTATTGCCGAAATGAGCCCGCAATCATGCCCGGTTCGTGTCTGGAGCAAATCACCGGTTGGTTCACCCCACACCCCACGAATCCACCCGTGGGGCGGGAGGGTGGGGGGAGAGCATCAGGTGGGAAATGGGAAATTGATGTGTTGCTTCTCGGTGTTGGATTTCATGATAGTGCACTTGAAGGACCCGCAGGAATTTCTTTATCTGTAAATAAGTTTTTAATTTAGCTTGCCTAAAGATAACTATGAGGATGTTCAAACCGAGGATGGTACGAAAGTGAAGCGAAGGAAAAGTATTGTGCGATTAGCTAATCAATAACGAAGGAAGCTTTGTTCGGACCTAAACGTGAGCCTTCAATTCTTATAATATTGTCATTTCAGTTACAGCTAAACAGGTTCAGTTCCTTCGTTCCTTAAGATGTTGCACCTTTTGATTAAAGTTTGCAATTATTATTCTGTCATCATGCTAACATATTTGAAGAAGCTTCCAATTGGATATTTTGCAAGGTTGTTTGACTTTAAATATCAAGTGTATGATAGAAATAACAGTTGCAGTTCAATTAGCGCAAAATAAAAATTAATAAAATAAAAACAATAAAAAGATTAATTAGTAAACAGTTTAGAAATTCGATTACAAAACTAGCATGGTTACAATGTATTTATATTTTCAACAATTTCACAAAATTTTCAAGAAATGACTTTTTAAAATGAGGTTATCTCTTCAAAAGCATGTGCTTAAATCCATTGTCAGGAAATGTTCATGAAAACAAAACTATATCCATTACACAAGACAACCTTTAGGCTCAAGGTGGATAGGATCTTTTTCCCTCACAGGAACGGTGGCAGGATATCCACCGCTTCGAACCCTGGCTTCATGCTCCGTCGCGACCGCCCTGGGGTAATTTTAGCCGAGGTAATTTATTTCGTATATTATTTTAACATTTCGATATCAAAATCCCCCCCCCCACCCCGGCCAGTATGAAAAACGGTTCCACACGCTGCTGCGTACCCTTTGGCTTTGGTCGTCAATTGGCCCCGTCGTTAATCGGTTCGCTCGTTTACACGATGCTCCCATCGCCGCGGCCACTAATTTCGGGCGACCATCGCACGGGCGTAGCGCAACACGTAGCGCTTTATCATCGCACAATTTATCGTCGGGGAAAAATTATAATTAAGTAAATATATTGATTTTGGTCCCATCTTTATCGCGTTATGAGCATCGGCAGAATTTGTTGCGCGCTATGCGTGTGTAGCGCGTAGGAGGAGTGATGCACTCCGTTGATGGAACGGTGATTTATGCGCCCGGCCCGAATTTCGTCCCCGGCCAGCAGAAACGGTTGGACTGGCATCATCCACTGCTCAAATTATCGCGCGACAGTGTCGACCAATGGACGGGTAATTTCCGTGCAAAATACGCCCGTTTTCGAGCCATTTTGCATGTGATAACTCACGGGAGATGAAAGCGGTTCCAAGCAGAACGATCAAGCACGTGTTTTTTTCTCAATATTATTCTCCTTCATAAATTCGATCCTTCGTGGCGATCGCGCGGGCCCATTTGCAACGAACCCGCCCGCCAAACAGCGAGGCGAGAGGCGACTTATTATAATATGACTCCTTTTGCCACGTATCAATTATTTAATATTTATAACTTCAAACAAATTTACCAGCGTAATTTATTACGTACAAAATATAGATTGTGCAATAAGCGAAAAATAAATAACCTCCCAAATTGATCCCCTCGCACGCATCCCCGCCACCGGGGAATGAGTTTTTTTTTTTCGTGCGGTGCACGGACCGTTGGACCAGGCTGCACCGACTTGCCCTAAAGGTACAAGGGGCCCTGCACCGAGCACCAGTCAAACGCCCAGCCAAACAGGTCCCGAAAATGATAGCCAACACCGAGCAAACTCATTTTTACCGGTCGCTCCACTACCACCACCACCACCACAAATGCTGCTGAGTCCATTTACGCCAAAGTGGGTTTTTAAATGCAGAAAGCAAATTTCGCTCTTGCGCCACCGCGGCACGGCCGGTGACGCCGTGCAAATCGAAGCGGGCGAACCCGGAGAGGAAGAAAAATAATTTATTACCCTAACAACAGCTTGAAATTATCGAACTTTAGTTTTCGACTCCGAAACGCCTCCTTTCCGCAGGAAATGTGATAAACTGTGTGTTTTCCTCCGATGGTATTCGTGATTTGGTGCTGGATACGAACACCACGTGACGGGAAGCCGCGTAAGCGGTCGTGTGTTGCGCAGCTCTGTTGGAGATATTAGGGCGCATCATGTGGTCATCGTGTGCTTAGATTTTCAATTCCAGAGATAATCGACACCGAGGATCATCCGGTTGATCCAACATGTTTTGGGTGGAAATAGACTGTAGAATGTTTATGTTGAATGTGGGCCAAATAGCATCAGAAATGTTGTTTTGAAGGTGCTCTATATGCAAACATTGATTGCCCTTCAACAATCATTGAAGGGCATTTTATGAAGGTAATCATATAATCGAAGATCATAAGTAGATAAATAATATTTCAATTTTGATAACAAATTAATTAATGTTATCATTTTAAAACTGCAGAGGAAGTAAACAGTGTTTTACAAAACGAAAATATCAACCTGTTTCTTCTAAAAGGACTGTGAAGGAAGGAGGATATGAAAGAATGATGAAGTTTAATTTGAAAACTTTATTCAAATTCGAAACTCATAGCAGCCATAGACAAAAGGCCTCGTAGTAAACTTGAAAGTATGACTCCATCTTGTGGCAGATCATCAGCTTAAAACATATTTTAGGCTATAACCAATTTAAAACTCTTTCTATCATTTTTCCTTTAAGGCCTTTTAATGCCTTTGTTTATAAAATGCTCGATAGACACAAGATGAACAATCGTTAAAAAGGTTAATAATCCTTCAGCGAAAAGAACTTCCCTAGAGTCCAAGTTTGCCGCCTGTGACTACAACAAACCCGAATAACCCGAAAAAATGAAAGAATTTCAATATTTCCTCCCTTTTTCCGGCTCGCTATTTCTAAAACAACCCTTTCTGCCGGCACGGTTGACACAACGCTTTGCTAGCAAAAAAAAAAACTCAACCGACTTCTTCAATACCGATCGATTGATCCAATACACCTTCCGCGGCATGAGCAACACAAAAACAAACACCCTTGCCCGTCAGCCCGAAAGCAACGGCCAACAGCCAAAAAAACCCACCGAAACCGCACCGCGAAACTGTCATAAAATAATTCATCGCGCCCGGGCGTTCCGGGGCGATGTCGGTGCGATCGCGCGCGCTTCTAATGTGTGATCGCTTAACAGGGACATTTCGAAATAAATTCGCGATCAAATAAATTATACCCTGATTTATGACGTCATTTGTGCGATCGAGAATGCGCTTTCTTGCTGGGTGCGCGGCCCCGAAAACACACACACACACGCATGCGCCAACAACGACGGTTGCGAAAACGTATTGATTTTTTGGGGTTCGTCCGTTGTTTGCTTGCTCCGCTTTGGTCACGCTAACCTTCACGTTCTCCAAATACAAATGAGATGCCTGTTTGTGTTTCTTTTTGTTGTTGTCGGGCGTCCGTTAGCATCGCCAACAACAAAAAAAACACAGAAAACAAAAACCCGCTCTAACCGTAGAATGCAGCCGGCTTAAATCCCGGAGGCAATTTAGAATTTTCACAATCAAATTTGTACTCCCATTCATTTCAAATTGGATTTTGGGGGCGCGTGGGGTGCGAGGGCCGCCGGCTGATGGCGGGGATGGCGCGTTCGCGAAGACGTTACAGCCAAATATCAATAAATGAGGTACGCCGCATTGAATCGAAGACAAAGGAAGTCGCGGCCGCGGTGGCGCAAAGTCGCGAGCAATGCGAAATGGAATCATAAATTCGGAACAATCGATCGGCGAAAGGAAGCGGATCCAAGGATTAAGGGTGGGCGAAAGAGGCTTTGAAAGAGACCCTATCGGGGCCTACTAGTGGCGAGATACAGGGTTTTGTTCGGCGAAGTATGTTAGAATAAACGGGCGGAAAAGATGCATTAGGTTTGCAAAAAGTTTGAGTTAGATTTTTGGATTTTAAAAAATATTTGGATATAACTTAGTGTAGGGTATGATGACCTTAAGAATTAGGCTACTTATAAATTGTTTTAATTTTAAAACATTTTCGAACAATATTTTCCGTTTAAATGCAATAAAAAAACGCGCAAAAAATGCCTTTCGATCAACCTAAAAAGCTCCCCAAAACACGAATATCCAAAGACACACCGGGAATTGTTTTCGGAAACACGTTCCTCTTTTATTGGACCATTTCCTTCTAACTGGATCAGCCGACCGCAAAGAAAAAAACACCCCGAGAACAGCCCGTGAGCGAGGGGAGCGAGATTAAAGCGCAGCGATTACATTTATGCAACAAATTATGCATTGTATTATGACTTAAATTGGAACGCAGCAAGAACGCAGGCCCATTATCCGGCGGCCAGCACGGCAGCGGCAGCGACACCGGCGGCGGTCCTCCGATTTATGACCTCCAGCGCAGCGACATCGGCGTCCCAAATTGGGCCCCGGCACTGGCAGGCGCTGGCTGGCGTTCGGTTTCGGCGATTATTGTTCCCCATAAATAACCGTCCAAATGTGTGTAATTTCATGTCTTTTAACAAGTTAACAGTCAGAACAAATGCGGTGCGGTGCGGTCTGGTTTCGGGATGCCGCCCAGGCATGAGCCGCCCGGATCGCGATCGCGGGTGCTAGTTCGTCTGTCATTGCCTGTCCGCGCTGCCGAATGTTGCGGTGCGATTGCGCAAAAGTGTCAGAACGTAGTAGTTGGCGCTATCTCGCACGGGGGCCACCGGATGAAAGGGTCCAGTGATGTTGCCGCCACCGCCACCGAGGAAAAGGACGATCGGCGTATGCAAATCTCGCGAACATGCGTGGAGGATGTGCGATGGGGTGCTTGGGATGGACATTGTTAATGGATCCCGGTTTTGCCGACTCCAGGTGAAATGGTGTCTGGTGGTACACCTTTCAGGAGCATTTTCGTGCGTTTTGTTCGGTTGCCGATCTGATAAGCCAAACCTTTCACTTCGCTCATTTATTATCCGGCGGTGAGGCGGTTCGTATGAAAGAAGAGCGTTTTGTTCCAATAAAATCTCATCTCAGGAGTAATATTTTCAAGATATCAAATAATCTACTTCTTGCTCTGATGTTTTGAAAG
The DNA here is from genome assembly GCA_000349145.1 of Anopheles dirus. Taxonomy (NCBI): domain Eukaryota; kingdom Metazoa; phylum Arthropoda; class Insecta; order Diptera; family Culicidae; genus Anopheles; species Anopheles dirus. Next base: position 9,427,881 of record KB672979.1, read on the forward strand.
TTAAAAGCTTAAAAATTGAATTAATTTATTCTAGTCATTAGTATTTTGATCTCACATTATTTTGAAATCATAACATCAATAAATTTAACAATCTCGGAAGCAAAAACAACTAAAATTTGACATTTGAAGAGACATTTTGAAGAAATGTTGTTTGGGATGACTGACCAAACATCAAACCTATTGTAATATTGTATGAAACAGTTTTATTATTCACTGAGGTTTCGTAGTTATGCTTAGAAATAAAACGACATAAGCCTCTGCCTTTTCCAATCACCTACTGTATAGTTGAAAGAAACAGTTCAAATATCTGAATCTAAATATGCAGTTCTCCTTGGCAACAATGAAAATGACAAAGAATTGAAGCCTATCATCATATAAGAATTCAAAGGCTTAAGTTTCTTGGAAGCTGGTTAAAAAAACTCTAATTTGGCTTTATTTCAAACATTTCTTCAAATCTTCAAAATAGTTATCGATGATCTCATTTTATGCGAACCGGCCATTTCAAATGTCATGCTAAAACCTGTGTTTTGTGTCTTCCGATAACCACTTACCCGACCAGAAATCAAGAGACATTTCCTCACTTATTTTCAGTCTAATGAACAATCCTTAAAATAACTTTTGTTAGATGCGTATTGAAAAATGTTAATAAAATCGTTATTATGATTAAAAATAAATAAAAATGTAAACATAATGAATCAGTGAATGAATGAATGAATGAATGAATAATAAAGCCAGTTTTCTCAAAAAAACAAGACAATAAACGATGAAACCCATATCTGCAAACATTTCACGCGAAAAAAGATAGCGATGCTAATTGCAAATATCTTCCATACCGTTTGCCATTATCGATGTGCTGGTTCGTCACAAAAACGCATCATCGTTAAGATGGCTTCCCGCTTCGCCTCACTTCCCGCCCGATCGCTCGGTTAATGAATCCTGATTGTCGGTAACGATGCGATCCAGCGATCCAATGATATCCTCACCACAATTAATCAGCAAATTGAATGTCATAAAAGCTGATGATTGAATAACTGACCATCAAAGAAACAAAAACCAGGCAGGCAGGCAGGCACACTCACCTTTAGCGCCGTAACGACGCCGTGAGTCATCAGCGTGCCATCTTCAACCGAACCGGCCGTCACCGGGGGTATCATCATAATCTGCCTCGTTACCGGTAGCGGTAGCGATTGGCACAACAGTCACTGCACCGCATGCATGCATCATTAACCTTCTCCCGCGCCTTCCCGGTTTCCCGGGTGGCACATGGGCAGCAAAGCAGCGCTTAAGCAAATTCTTCCTTAATGTGTTTCGTTTTGTTTCGGTGTTGGTTGGGCCATTGCGCCTGATGGCGTTTAAACGGGACCGCTGAATTTCCACTCCCGCCGTTGGTGTGTGAGCGTAGGCTGCAAATCTCGGCCCGCTTTTCCCCTTTGATTAGATGCATCATCCCGTTGGACGCCAGGACTACGGTATGGCGTCATTAGCGCGATGGTTCGCAAGCGGAGGGGTAGCGTCATAATTAAATGTAAAATGTTCGCTGCGATTGCACGGCCGTACGCGTTCACTTGTTCATGCTGCTCGCAGCACGCTTCCAGCGCGCTAATCTTGCGAGTTGCGTTCCAATTAGCTGCGAGACGGTGTCCAGGCCTCAGCTCCGGCGGCGACTGGTTCCGAGCGTTGCGCGATCGCACTCGCGGCTGCCGATGCGGATGGTTTGCTAATTCAAATTTAATATTTATACTTCATAAGTACAATAATTAAGCTGTATGTATTAGCGGACGTAAGCGATCATTAGCAATCGCACGCATAATGCCTTGCCCGTCGTGCTTCCCGTCGCTTCCGTCTGCACCGTGAGTTGACAGTAAGTATGCTACGCGGCCTGCCTGGCTAGTTGCGCCCGAGCGTCACGAGACCTGGGCCTGGGTGGGGTGGGCCTGGCAATTTCCGTCCCACACTGGCGGGCCGAGCGCGAAATGGGAGGAAAACCGAGACGGATACAATCAGCAAAGGAAGATTAATGAGTGTGATTATAATCGCATTTGAAAATCTATACCCCCATTTGCCGGTGCGCAAGCCACTGCGCCACCGCCGGCCAGCCTGTATGCGCCTCCACCGGCAGCAGGAAGATAGGATTTCCCCAATTTAAGTGCTGGCGCGCGCGCGCTCGCTCGCGGAAAGCTCGCGGACGCCGCCCCGTGGCTGCCGGAGCGGAAGTACGTAAGGCCGCGCACGGTGGCGTGCAATTCAAGCAGCATAAAATCGGACACCCTTTTAAGCGGGCTGTGAATGTGTCGTAAAAAGCGTTCCGCAGTTTGCCGGAGCCTGCCGTGCCAGCGGGAACTGGCGTGGAATTGGAAAAAGGTAATTCGAGACAGGAAACCGAGCTTTACAAAATAGGACCGGGCGGGCGAGTGCAGCCAGCGCGATTATGGATCGGAAACGATGATGAGCCGGTGAGCGATCGGCAGCATGAGCAGGCAGCCGTTGACGTGAGCGTCGACCGAGTGGAAAGTGTCGGTGGACGGCTGCGTGTGTATTCCGCTCACGCGTTCAATCGTTAAGTCCTTGTATTCCTAATTGCTGACGCGGTGCATAATGCGCCGTGGTCATCTTTACGAGGCACGATCGAATGATGTACGGCGGATATGTTGAGTCGTTTTGCGGGTAAAGTGCATAACATAAACGCAAACAGATAGGCAGATGGATGTCTGGATCTGAATCTGAATTTCTAGAGAATGGATGGCATATGGAATCATAATCTTCTTTTAGACACTAAACAAACTAAATGTTTTTAAAGAAAGCGTTGCCCGCTACGAGTAGCAGCTGCTATATTCTCTAATGCCTAATTTTAATTTTTGCATCTAAAATTCACGTATGGTAGCAAAACATTCAGCTTTAGTCCAACCGATTTCTTTAGTATTACGATTGAGTATTTTGCGAGTATTTCGAGAGATATCTTTTCAAAATTGTATTCAATCGAAGAAACTTGGGTCATGGGTTTAATACGGAGACAGAAGAGGAATATCATCATTGTTGAGGCTATCGAGCCATCCCAATTCCTGATAACCCTAGTTTGATACATCTCGTCTTTTTCATAAATTGTTATTCTTTTTGCGTTTTGAACAGTATCCATCCTATCCCATCTATCCAACATAGAAAAAGGGTCTTAAAAAAGCATGCACAAATTTGGCACAACCGTTCAAAAACAATATAACACTCCAAAACTGTGTTGAAAACAATTGAATATGTTGCCTCTTTGATTCTAATACTCGTAACAATAATCATTGTTGGGAAAGAAACCCCCAGCATAATAAGGTGCTGGACATAATTGGACTCTTAAGTGAGAGACGGATCTTCCAAAGCACTGCCGAAACTGGTACTACCGTGAGGATCTTTCCAATACCAAACCACCCCAATAACTCCTTGACGCATATGCCCGTCAGTCCTTTGGAGTATCGTTTTTGAAAAGAGTTCAGCAGCATAATTGGTTCCAGCAAAACATAATTGGAGTCTTTAGCGATTGTTAGACACCACAAAGCGCTATTAAAAGTTTTACGATCGTTAGGATCTCCTCGCACCACGCGACTACTGTCCGCGCACCCGGGTCCGGAATCCGGATCCGTGTAACATATCCGCCCGATGCATTGTTACATCACATTCTGACACCCTCGTTCCAAAATGCCCCTCGCCCATTATTAGCGCTTGTTTCGCACCTCCGGCAGCGGCTGTGTACCGGGGCACACGAAACACTCGCTCCTATCCGGCACGAGCCACCAATTATTCTGTCCAGCACCGAAAAAGCGACGATTTTGCTGTTTAAAAGAAGTTTTCTCCCACTTTACGACCCATTGTTGTTGGCCGAGCCGGGCAACGGCGGCACGCCACACGTCGCGCGCGCTTCTGTTGGCAGTTTATGGTCGCGCGCGTCCCCGAAATCTCAACCCGATCCCGTCGAATCGAAACGATCGAGTGCATCCTTCAATTCTTCTGTTTCGGGGCCATTGTGTTCACGCGTTTGGCTCACAAGTGGCACCTTTTAATTGTCGCTCGGGATGGAATTTTCTGAACAAACCACAGCGGCACCCGAGTAACATGGGCACGTGCTGGAATGAATAAGTAAGTGCAGGTCGTGCATCGAATGCAACCACGCAACGGGCAGCTCGGAGTGAGATCGAACGCGGATTGGGCCGAGAAAACAAACAACCGGGCAGCGGGCGAACGATCGGAACGAATCGCGGCTAATCGTTTAAAACCATTTCCCAATTCAATTTATTGCTTTGACACCGCGAGGTTACGGTTGCGGCCGAGACGTGCCTCGGGACGGCTCGAAACCACAAAAACCGCTCGCGCTCGCTGATCGTGATGCGTTGATCATTAATCAAAAATATATTGATCTTCACCCACGAGCGCGACGCGAACCGTACGCGTCTTTCTCCCTGCCACGCTCCGAGTGCAATCCATCCACCCGAAAATGGTAAATCGAATCGAAAACCAAACAAAACGGAAAGAAAATATCATTTACCCGAAAAAAAAAAACATCCTACTGCGCGGGATGTGTTGCCCCGCGATCCACACGGCCCCACCCCCCTCGCGCAAAACTGACCGGACCGCGGTCGGGTTCGCGGTCATTCGCTCGCTTCTCGCGCTTCTTTGCACGGCAAGCCGGAGGATTACCCGGGCCGTCGTGCGTCCGTGCGAAGTGTGAAATGGTGCCTTCACCCCGGGTGGGGTGGGGGGGGGGTTGGAACCGGCTTGGGGGCCCATTATGAAGACGCCTATTTGGACATTATCTTAATATCTATCTTATTGAAATATTAAAAGGATAAAGACGTCTTAAAAGCAGCGTGTGGCCCGCGCTGCAGCACCCCACGGGCTGGCTCGCGCGAGCGGAGAAATGAGCAACAACGCGAAGAAACGCTCCCAAACCTGCGGGCCTCCCGCAGGTTCTGGAATGTGTTCTAATCGTTTGACCAGCATCGGGTATCCCCCAAGACACCCGTCACCTTCCACCCGTGCCCAACGGGTCGTGCGATATAGGTGCGTTCCGTGCCCGAGATGTGGTAAAACATACATTTTCTCCACGCTTCCACGCTCGCCTGAGTAAGAGGGGACCGGCACTGAAGGGAAGCAACAAGTAACACCCGAAATATGTGCTCCGGAACAACACCGAATCCGAAATGGGTGTTGAACATGCATCCCCGTGAGCAGCGGACCGGTCGTGAATCATTCCGAGATCGAATTAATGCTTTCCTTCGCCTTTATTTCGGGAGATTTTAAGCAGCCTGGTGAGTTATAATGAATTATGGTACCTGGTTAGTTCGATTTCGAATGTTTAATGTATTCAAAAGACTCTTTCGAGCGATCTGAAAATATATGAAATTCGAAATGGTTTTGAAAAAATAGCATTATCGGAGAAAAACCTCTTGAAATAGTTCTAATTTGGTTAATTGTTTGAAAACTTCAGGATTTATTTATGTTTACAACTCACACAATAGAAGATTTTGATACTAGAACGATCTAGTAGCCGTTTTGACGGATTTTAAATTAATTAATTTTTAATCAATGAAATGTTTTTTTTCGTAAAGCAATTTATTTAATAATCTTTCACAATTTTAAGCCATAATAAAGTCTCAGGTCAAATATAAATAGCTGTCGATTAACTTGTTATCAGAAAATTTAACGAAAAACTAAACCGAATAAAACTTGACACTTCACTTTTATTCATTTTTTTATTACTTTCATGCACAGAGTGTCTTACAAATTATTTGGTAAAATTTGAAACATCTTAAAAATTATGAAACAGAAGAAGATTCTTCCCAAATTTCGAAGCTTCCAGAACGGACGTCAATTAAGCCATTGTTTTGAGCACTAATTGAGACATTTGGTTTAGCTATACTACCAAAAATGACCCTCAATTTCGAAAAAAATAATAAAAAGCTAAATCGTTGACAAAGAAGTAAGTTTTACTCTACCACCGATCGCAACCACTGTCCTGCTCGCCTCGGCACGGACAGCGGTCCAGCTCGGCGAACCTGGTGAGCGCAACGGTCGACCCCGTGTAGCAGTGATACCTAACGCCACGGGATACCGAAACCGGACAATAAAAGAGTGGCTACGGAGCTGTGGCTACGACTCCGATCGGACGCGCTGACCGAGCCGTGCCGAACATCGTCAGCGATCGCATGATGTTGATTTTCGTTTTGTAACATGCTTATGACATTGTAGTCATATCATGACATCATATTTTACACCTCACCTTAGCCACCCTTCCGATGCCGATGTGAGACTGGGTGTGCATGTGCTCCAACGCGGGCGGACAAATGGCACCCTAATAGGTGCCAACGAATGGATGCTCACAAAACGTTCAAAGGAGCCAGCACGGTTGTGTTCTTCAGGTTCTCCCCATCGCGGGTGCTTTTCAGCAAACTCGACGATCGGTAAGGTGCCGGGAGGAACGCGCGAGGTGCGAGGTGTGAAGCGGAGCGCACGAGGAGACGACTCGCGACCCCTCGCAACGTCAGCGACCGAGACAAAGTCAAACATAGACTCAATTTAACACGATGCTTAATAATGATGTGGAAATTAATATGTTGGATAGTAATCTCTTAATAACATCTTCCGAGAAGGAGTCAATGGGTTGAGTCGCGCCAGCAGGTTTCCCCCTCCGGGTGAAGTCGTGATCGTCGGCTTTTGGGGGTGGACGGTGTGGCCGGAGAACGCACCGATTCTCGTTCTCGTTCTCGCTCCGTGTCCGCTTCGTGGGACAACGCGTCACGGGACATAGTTTAGTTATGATGGGTATCCACGCGATATCGGACGCGATATCCTCGCCCAGTCCGGGCTAATCAACCTCCAGTCCATTTGCGTGTGTGTGTATGTGTTTACACTGGGCTTTCCTTACCCGAGAGCTTCGGGCGAGAAAAGAACGATCGACCCGACCATTCCATTCTTTGCATATCTCTCGCCGGCGATCACCCCGCGTACGTACGCGGTTGTGCCCTTTAGCTGCCCGCGGATGAATAAATGGAGGAGACGAATGCTTTTGTGTGCTGTGAACAGTGGACACGGTCACGCATGGTCACTACCGACGCGTCGTTGCTCCAATCACACCGGGCACAACGTAATATGATCAAATTAGTTTTGATACGGTGATAAGAGCGTTTCATAATTTTCCACTTCTTTCACTGTCCATTCAGCTTCGCAGACCCGGCTGACCCGGCCGGGCATCGCTGTGTTCTGTCTGCGCTTCCCCATTTCAAAACCCTTAAAGTCGTGTCCCCACGACGCGCCGTGTCACTGGTACACCGGCTTAGCCTAGTTGCAGTGCGCGCGCGCAGTTGCAGCAATTTAGCGTCGCAATGATGCGAATGTGACAGGGACATGATGTACGTACCGTGTTCCGTCTCGGCCGGTGTCTCTTTGCCGGCCACTTTCGCAGGTTCGGGGTTCGGGGTTGGTTTTGCGCAAGTTGACCGACCGAAGCTGACGCATGTTTCACCCCGATTGTCAATTGTGATTATTGTTGAGTCAATACCGGTGACACGACGACCGGCAGTCACCGGCGGGCTTCAAGCTGCCGCCGTTGATGCCTCGGAGGTGAAAACTCGTCAGTTTGTCCTTTCGTCAGGAGGTAACGGTGAGCGCGGCACCCGTTGTTAGCTGTCGATAGGGTTTGAGCCGATAAACGAGTTAACCTTTGTGTTGGGAACGTGAAATTCGTACTGTTTGGAGAACTTTGTTCATTAACTTTATATCGCCGTATATTTCAATATATCTTGTCCAACTCTTTTGTTTCAAATGTCGTACTAGGAGCTCCTTAGGATCTAAGTAAGTTTAAGAAGAATAATATTGAGGTTTACTGGAAATTTCGTATAATATAAGGCTAGAAACGAAAGGTTTAAGCAAGGCACAAGTAATGTACAATAACTCAATCAAATCAGAGATACAATACACAGATCCTTATGAAACTTTTCAATACTTCAACTCAGAAGAATCTTTAAGAGTCATATAACAGGTATGAAAATAACGACTATTATGAAAGATCTACCTCATCCTGACTCACTCACCACTATTATTCAGTTCGTTCGCCCAACTCTTCTGGGGGTTGTTTTGGTCCAAAACCTTCTCGAACTGTTCAATTCTTTACTCCCATTTTACTATGCAATAGGAAGTATTTCTTAAATGCTACAAATTTTCTCATCAAAACAGTATCACGAAATAAGTATTAGCGATACATCCAACAAACTATGCACCACAACAGCTTTAAGTGTGTCTCCTCCCCAGCCTTATGCACACACAAAGGTTAGCTGCGAGTTCCCATCCATCAACGATGCGCTCGGTTTCCAATGCAAATGAAAACTTATTAGTGCTAGCGTACCTAATAAAACACGGAACCAGCAATTATTGGGCTCCTCCCTTGCCCGAAAGCTCACTGACGTACGCACGGATCGAACGACGCTCCAAGCCACACCGTGTCATCCGCTGACATCCGTTCGCAACAGGGTGACGACGAACAGGTGACGACGCGGGTTTGTAGCGAGCGTATTTGTGGGTCTGCATAAATCTTGACAAGCGTTTCGACTTATAAAGAAAATGCGTAATGAAAATGTGCCCAAATGTGCAAGCGCAAGCTGATAATTACAGAGGTGGTCCTCCGGACCGGAACACACGGCAGAACGGTGTGACATTGTTCAGCTGCCCGGTCGTCACGTCACGTTGATTGCCGGCACACAATTTGGCGATGGGAATTTCACGCCAAGCCAATTAAGGCGAGTCGCTGTGGACGTGTATCCGAAGCACTTTCTAAGTGGTACCTTGCTAATTCTATTTAAATATACACAAACTTACATTAATGAAACACATGTTTTTTGTTCTGCCTCTCGCGTCTGCACCTCGTTCGGTGGATACAATGTACTATGTAGCAAGTGGCGTTAGACAATGCAAATGGTGCCAGCTCATCAAGAAATTGCACCAAGAAAACATGCATTAAATGACTCATATTGAAAGTGACGCTCTTTCAACACTAGTTTGTTGCAACGCAACATTCTGTGTTGTTTTTTTATGTTGCTGCTGCGTTTTCTGTCGCTCTTTAATTCTATTGTGTTTGTATGTTTTAGCCCGATGCCTCGTCAATCAAGTGCGCTAAAGCTTCCCACCGACACGTACACCGGTGGTTTCACACGAGCAGTTTCATTTGCCCATAACTCTTACCCAATTACAGCTGACAGTTTTAGGGAGGCCAGTGAGAGTGTATCTTTACTCCACATCTTCGGGCAAAAAACCAAAAACGCGCGTAGTCTGCAGCGCCGTGTCCATTACCGAATTCCTTGCCAATCCTTGCCGACATTGAAACGTTCCAACACCATTACGAACTGCGAAAGCGGAGCAGCGAACACCGGGGAGGCTTAAAGTAAACAGATCTGCATTTATGATGAAATTTACACACGAATTTTATCGCCTTTCAGAGGTCTTCAACGTCAAGTAAAGGATGCGAGGCGAGCAGAGTACGAAGAACAGGCCTCAAAAACGAAGTAGAAATGCAGCCACAAACCCATTCAGCACTGCCGTTGCCTTTAATCTCTCAATCATTAGCCAGTCCATCCGTTCCAGCTGGAACCATTCACCAGCCGAACCGATACCCACGCCCGGTTTCGGTGCAGGCATTTTCTTTGGGTCAGCAGCTTGCAACCGTTTTGCAATTATGACGTTCCGAGTCCTTCCCCTTTGCGCTCTCGCTCGGCCGGCCGATAGTGAGGCTTTTATGGGAGGCTTCTTAATTAACCGATACAGATTGCTCCTAAGCAATTTCAGATAAGTCACTTCGGCGCTGGCCCCCGGCTCCCGCGGTACGATGGAACCGATCGACACCCATCAGGAAAGGGGTTCGGACTTCCTGTCCGAAGTGGCCTGCTGATTACGCCCCGCGCGAATGGCTCCCACCGATCGATTTCGGCGAGCAGGAAGACGCGCTCCGTCGCTTCGTTTTTATCGCTTGCTGGAAATCGTAAAGCGAACCTCTGCAGCCGCGGCTGCCAGGCTCGGCGGCCGTAAACTATGCCGGGAACGGCACCGGCACCCGCTGGCCGGTGCGGATTCGGAAGCTTTTCCGAATCTCGAGATCAATGCGGTTTTATGATAGCGAGCTGTAGGAACATAAAACTTCACCCGAAATGTTTTTGTTCGTGTGTGTGTGTGTGTGTGTGTGTGTGTGTGTGTGTGTGTGTGTGTGTGTGTCTGTCTGTGTGGTTGTAGTGTGACTCATTTACGGATTTACTCACGTCGTTTGATCGATTCTTGAAATTGATTTCGGGTTTGTTTGCTGTGGATTATGGTCAATGGAAGAGGAAACCAGATGACGATCTCGGTGAGAACGTTCGAAATATATGGACAAGTTTTCATGGTGTTTCATACACTACGCATTGAGAACTATCGAGAACGTATGGAGTACTAAACTATCATTTTACTTTGAAATATTTCTGTAATTCGTGTTCATCATCAAACACTATTTCAATATTTCAATCAAATCCTAAGAGATCGACAAGGTGAATGAACAAATGTAATTGCTATTTACTAATGTCTAACACTCATACTAGATCATACTCTTTTTTATTAATCGACTTAGCAAACTTCTTTCCGACCAATTTTTGTATTCGAGATGGAATTGAAAACACATATATGTACATACTATTCTAGTCTGAACCATTTTTTTCAGTTTTTGCCATCAATTTCAATTAAATACTCTTGTATACCTTGTTGCGCTTAATTACCTTTAGATTACCTTCCAATAGATGCAGTTACCGCATTAACTCCGGTTTTGGAACACATACGAATTTGTATTCTTCTAATTTTGTCCAAGGCATTGAAAAAACTACTGGTGACATTATTTTTAACTTTCTGATCGAAAAGTTCTCCAACTATGCATGATTTACTGATAGCAGTGTTGCTAACTAGAGCAGAACACTTCTTGATGGTTGTTACAACTATAAATACTACTTCCAGTTGCATTGGAAGTAATTTCACATGAAATGTAAATTCAGAGTGCATTTAGTTGCCATTAAAACATGAAACGCTGTTAAGTAACGCTTAAAATGCAAGACAGCCATTTCAACATTCAATTAGCCTGCGTGCACCACTTGCATCTGCAGAACCATCTGCTTTCACTAATACCTGCACCGCGACGCTGCAACCATTCATCAAATTCATTACCGCTGCTTATACATTCCATTATGCGTCTCATTGGATTGTGGTTTCTGTTTCTGAAGAAACACACACACACACGCACCAAAATTACACACAATTTCCGACACAATCGAATGAAATCGACCGTTTTTTTTGCGCTTAACGAATCGCTCACCGCAACACGGTGTTACCAATTCCGGCCGACATATTGCAAACAAGAACCACTCGCACTTGAAAATAAATAACTTCGCATCGATCCGGTTGGACACTCTTTTCGCCACTTCAATTCTTCGTGCGACGTTCAGCTCCCTCCTCGCTCTCCTTCCACCGGGCAAACACCTCCTCCTGCGGGATGCTGCGAAGTCGAACAGCGTCGCAACGATCGATAATAACGATAAATGATATCAATAAAATGCGACAATTTTCACATTAAATGAAGCGTACACAATGGCCGCGGGACGCGCTTGTGAGCGGCGTCGTGTATTAATCGGACCGGTGTGAAGGATACGGACCGTCATAAACATTTGGCGGCACGGGTGTCGGTAGTAGTGGTAGTGATTGCTTCTTCATTGAATCCTTTTCAATTAAACTTTAATGCCGAGGTAATAAAACGGGCCAAGCTTAAGCGACCGTTTCCAATCCGTTTTCTCCCGTACGTGGTTATGATTATTGTCGCCCGCCTGCCGAACCCGGGACCGGTCGGGCCACCGCTTTCTTTTCCTTTTTAGGACATCGGGCAACTCCTTCTGCTGTATAAAATCGGGAGTGTGTGTATGTATATAGCCGGGCGCACAGTTTTTAAATCGATTTACCGACTGGTTCCGTAATTGAGTTTGGCAGTCTCTCCGTCTCCGGGCATCGTTTCGCCCGACAACAAGTCCTTAAACACGCGCTGGTGGCACCGGCGGCCATATCTCGGGCGAAGCATGGCGTACCGTTTTTGCGACGCCACGCCACGCAATTAATTCGCAGCGGCCAGATAAATGGTGTTTGCCAAAGTGGATTTGATACCCCCGTTTAGCAGCAAGTGATGCTGCGCATTCGTCGCATACGGGCGAATGCGCCCTTCCAAAGCGCCGTTCCAGCCGCCGAGGCGTGGCCTGTGTACGGGCCAATTTACAGCGCACATCAATTTACACCGCATTTACACTCCGGCACTAGCATAATTCGCACCTTAGCACGCACGTATGCTGCACGTCATATCCCACCCCTCTTCGGCCAGCAATACGCTTTCCCCCGGTTATGTACTCGCGTGTGCGCGCCAGGGAAGGGAACCGAATGTTCGAAAGTCGTCGCCTTTTAGTGGTGTGTGCTTATATCCAGCAACCATACTGTATGGGTACGCCTACTTTTTTTCGAACAAAATCATGCTTTTGGAGCGCATAAATCGAACAAGGGGAGAGAAGAACCTGAGCCACACCAACACAAACGAACAAAGTATGCTCTGCTATATAGCGTGAGGAAAATTGAAACATAAAACCGTGTACCCGCTATGTGCTGAAGGAACATCTGGATGAAAAGCATCCGGAGAAGAGAAAGACAGAGAGAGCATAATGCTTGGGCAGCAGAAGTAGCAGCCGCAGAAGCCGCAGCACTATTCAAAAACGTGACGTCTTTCGTTTATCTGTCATTACTTAATGCTTGCCTTTATTGCTTGAGCTAAGATGTGTTCGCAACACTAGCACAAAAGCGCCAAGATCGACACCGCGAGACGTGGTGATGATTTCTGGGCAGCTTGTTTCGGGATGATTGTTGCTAGTGGTTTTCTTTGTTTGTTGATTAAATGTTGATTAAAAAGTATTGGCAAACCTACCGATAAAGTTGAAATATCCAAAATAAAACCATGAGATTAGCTGTATTTGTTTAAATCCTACTAAATTTTATAAACTTCTCTGGTTGATTCGAAAATTGAGTCCTGTACATAATATAAACCTGTATAACTATTGCTATATTTCATATACGGTTTTAAACCCTGTCTTAATGTTAATGTCGATCATTTTGTTTACTGTTTCGGATATTCTTAATTTAACTATGTATTCAAAAACAAATGTTCATGTCCATGGTAAGATACCGAAGACGGTTTGACTAACGAGCTTCCAGCTTCTTTTTTCATTTTGAACTCATTAATATAGGCGTACACCTCTATTTCTTATACAAGAGTACTCAGTTTAGGGCAAACATCTGCTGATAAAATGTTTTATAACAATAAGTAATTCATCTATATTCGAGTCTCCAAGTTATACTGCAGAATACCCACTGAAAACCAGTTCAATCACTTTAACCAACATGTTTGTAAAGCATCGCTGCTGGTCCAAAATTTTGTAAATCTTCTGTTCACCACGCTGCCATAGCAGCTTTACACGTCGCTTGCCTTAATCCCGCAACACCCTATTTATAATCAAAACCGATTATTTCGCGCTCGCCGTACCTCATGTAATCATCCTCATCATGATGAATGGGATTAAACACCCATTTTCCGGCTGGTGGAAAGAGCACCAGCCCAAGCGTTCCTGCGCCCAGTATGCCACTTAAAATAACACTATCTATTTACAATGGCCGTTCTGCCCGCCGTCCTGCCCGATCACCGTAACATAACAATTTGAAACCATTTCACCAGCCGGAGCGTGTACGGCGAACATCCTTCCCCGGACGGGAATAGAAAGGTGAGTGCGAAATTTCGTGATCAAGTTTTGTGTGCTCTCTCTCTCTCTCTCTCTCTCTCTCTCTCTCTGTCGCGCATCGCCCGGAACTTCCCGGAACGGTTCCTATACGCGGACGGGTATACATAGTAGCTTTCCAACACACACCAGCAGCACATCCCTGGTACATAAACATTTGCACATAAACGGATATTTCAGGAGCTTGCACCCGGGGAAAACGACTTTTCGCCCCTTGTTCCGACTACCGACGCTTTTCCAACGGTTGAGGTGACCTCACGTCGGCGCATTGCTCATCTCACCGCAGCAGAAGCAGCGCCCGATTCGAGTAAGCAATCCCCCTGCCGAAACGGCCCGGGGGGAAGCAATTTTCGTTTCACAAAATAATTAGGGTTATTTATGTTCTTTTTCATTTTTCCGAATAAATTAACATCTTGTTAGGCGAGCACTTAGCAATTACAGTCAGCCAGAATTTTTAGGGTAAGCTGGTCCCAGTCGGTGCTCCGTTTGCCGAGCGAATGCTAAGAATGCAAAGGAAATTCTCCACCCGTAGGGCTCAGATATCGCGTCTAGCTCGGATTGAACGTCGTGTTTGGGCAGGCGAATGCTGCACTACCAGTACCGAGCGCTGGTGGCTAATGGGTTGAAATTGTTGCACTCGCTCCCCGCTCGAACGGCATCACCACCCTACCGAAACGGGCAAGATAACAGACGCTGATTGTTGACTAATTCTTTCCGACCCCCGAGTTCCGAGCCCCTGTGCCGATGGAACGGAATGAGACTGATAAGCTCGTTCTCGTTCCCGGAACGGTCTGTAGTGGTTTTTGAAGAGCCAGTCTACCGACCACGGTTTGTGGAAGCGTAGTCGACGAAATTAGACAGCGTTTAGGTTATAATACATGTACGTGGGGATGGAAGCAAAGATTTTCAAAATATTTGTTAGACTGCTTTTTTTTGTTGGTTGTCTAGTTCTGTATCTAAACGAAAACGAGTCGGCTCAACAAGCTCATTAAATGTGAGCATCGGTTTATTCTCCTTCCAGAAACACACAAAAGCAGGATGTGGAGAAAGAAAAGTTCGATAAAAATCCCATTAAACCACCTTCTTACAATTATTTTATTGCCCCGCGTCAGATCTCCCGTGGCTACCGGCTTTAGCCTTTCGCCGAGCGCTCTAAGACAAAAGAAAGGTGTTTAATTTTACCATCATTGCTTCTGGCTTCTGCCGTGTACCGCTACGCCTCCGTCAGCCTTTTTGTTTCTTCATCCGAAAAAAACTTTTATCACCAACCCGGTGCACTCACAGCTTAAACTCAAAGAGATCGAAATATTGATAGTGCCTATCGTGAGACTGGCTGTATTCGTTTAAATTCTATTGCTTTCTCCCACTAGAGGATGCAACCACTAGATGAGAACGTGCAACGCTAAAAAGATAAGAAGAGAACACGTTTTCATGCGAAGAAATGGACCGTAAAGTGAAGAAAGAAAGTTCAAGTCTATAAAAGGACACTCGAAAGGACAGCAAAACGGTTTCAATTGGAAACTTTTTCTGCGCATAAGAGACGGAGCATGTCCTTCCGGAAGCTGTGCTCGTCTCCGTGAAATAATGCCACCATACGCCAGATGAAGTTTTTTCAGGACATCCCTACGTGATTGAGAGTTAGCTTTGAATGTGATTTATAGCTTTTGATAAAGTGGTATAATGTGCGTTCATGAAGCGTTCCGTTTATCGTCCGTTACTGGTTGTGAACATATGAAGCAATATAAAAACGAAAAATATAAGATACAATATTATTTAAGAAAAGAAATAGAAAACAGCCTTTAAATCTCTGATAACTTGAAAATTAATTGAATCAGCATCTATTTATATTAAATCGTTCAGAAACATTTATTTATTTGTAGAGGATAAATAATAAATATTGGTTATAGAATAAATTAATGTAAACATATAAATAGGAATGAAGAAATGACGGAATTGAATTGAAAATGTAATCAAAACAGAGTAGATGGCTTAGAATTCTGTACATCTATATTTTCAAGGAAAACTGTTTCTATTGCATGATTGCGTTCCTCAGGGAATGGACTAACCTCTCGATATTACAAATTTCAGTAATGAATCGATGACTCACCGCAGATGAATTATATAATATGGACGCCTCCAAATGCGATGAGTAAACACATTTTCGATTAGTGTTCTAACCACCGGCATTCCCAGCCCCGGTTCTAACTCTACCGGAATGAGAAGGGATTATTGTGCGCCCTCACGCGGCCCACCCGGTCCAATTTGTTCGCACTCTCCACAAATAATTTACACTCCATTTTCTCTTCACCTGCCCGAACCTCCAATTCAATTATTGTCTCCCCCGAACCGAGGTGGCACGCAGCAACAAACCCACCGTTGCGAGCGATCGGGAGTAAATATTTTCCCAGTGATTAAGATTTTAATTGAGTTTATCGTTTGCATGCCCCGGCCTTTCCCACCGAACCGCATTTGGCCACCGCCATCATCATCGACGCCATCAGCACCGGTGAGGGCATCCGAAAAAGGATTGCAAATATTGAATTGTCCCAATTGCCTGCGATTAGCTGATCGTCCTTCCCCGTGGAACGACACATTGTTGTCGCCGTAATAGGACGCCCTGCTGCCTCCGAGCCATCGTCACGATCGGGGTTGATTGTTTTTTTTACACTCTCCTCTTCTTCTCCTTTTTTGTGCCATGCCAAAATATAATTTTACCCGAAATTGTATTTCAATTTCGGAGCCCGGCTGCAAAATTGTTTGCAATTATCCATTAGCAAACACCGTGCCGTTTTCTCCTAGCGCGCCCGCATGGGGCAGCGTTTCGCGGCGACCGAAAATCGAAACCATCCTCATCATGCTCATTATCAGCGCCACTCATCGCACTTCATCGACGAGCTCATTAGCTCGTTATCGCCGCATCGGTAGCCGCGCGAGGGCGCGGACGGAGCGTACGGTTTTCGGACTATTTGCATTTAATTTTGATTATTTCAATGCGCACAAATTGCCTCTGGCCTTGTCCCGGTCCCCATCGTTTTCACTACCACCCGTGAGGGGAGCTTAATTTAATTTAATCAATTAGAAAATTTTAATTGCATTTGCGGGTTTCGGATGGGCATGGGAAACAGGCAAAAAACAACCGAAACATAACTACGTCCGATTTTCAATAGATGGATAGTTGGTAATTGCGTAAGCGTGATGACAGCAGCGGTCGCTACACGGAGTGGATGGAGATCATTTATCACTTTCGTGAAAACAATTTGTGAGCGTGCGCGCGAGGGGCCAATTTTCGATCGAGCTTCAACTTTCCGACCTCCACCAGATGATTTATCATGTTTGCCATATTTGTATCACTTCGGCGATACGCGTGTCATAAGCGACGACGACGACGACGACAGCGCACCGATAGGATCCAATCGCCAGGATTCAATCCAATCCCGTGGCGAACGATCGAATCCGCAACCAAATGCGACGCCAACGATCGGAGCGTGATCTAATCGTGGTGGAGCGGAAAGGAAACTGTGAAACAATTTCCCTCGGATGGACGCGATTGAAACAAAGTCGAAATAACATCTTAATTGGACGAGCAGTGAGTGCGCTTTCAGGGGCACACGAGAGAAAAAACAACCCTCCCGGCACGAAGGACATTCCAACCGGCCAATTGAGCGGCCGATCGGAACGCGGCCAACTGGAGCGTCTTTTCGAGCGCGAGACAGCTGGTCGTCCGGTGAAATCAAATTAAACATAATAATAAAAGCGGGCGGCGGACAAAAAACAACAAGAAACGCACGAGAACGAGGCGAAAGAAGCACAATCAAAATTACACCATGCTGTGCGGGAACGGGAGATAATTTATTTGTTTCACTTTTCTGGCTGCGTCTTTTGTGCCTTTTTTGTTGTTGTTTGTCCTCATCGAGAGAGTGAACTGTCAACCGTTCCAGTGGAGGAATGTTGATGTCCCGTTTCGTTTAGAATAGCAGCATACTTTGTTTTATTGCTGCTAGATTTGGGGTTCTTTACGATCTGCGTTGCTACGATACGGCGACCCGAGTAGCTGGATGTGGATGTGATTATCTTTAGGGAAGCGAGTTTTTGCATGTTGTTATATTGATTTCAATTTTTCGAAGAATTCAATCCAAAATGTGAAGCGTTTTATAGCTACATTTTAATTGCTTTAAGAAAAATGAATTAGGTCTTCTTTGGCCAGGATACAATTTAATACAAAATCTTCAACAATAATTGAATTCGGTACAATTAGGAAATATGACTTGCTTTTCAAATCAATATTCTGATATTCCTTATATTGATGTATTGCTTTGGGATGTTGCATGCTTTGTGAAACTATTATCTACTCAATAGTGGTTTTATTTTATTTCAACCATTTAACACTCATCCTTAACTTTGAAACGTTTGAAGAAATTGACAACAAAATTCTGAAACTCACTTTTTTACCTGAATGCCAGAGTTGCCAAGACATCTCCATACTTCCTTATGATATGATATGAAATATCGACACACAGTTTTATGCTAAAAATCACGATTTAAACAATTCATATAATATTAGCTTAATTCAAGTGTTGATCAAACCAATCAAACATGTAACCTAGAGCCAGCCGTGTATATAAAGGCTCTGCAAATGACACCACCACCACCAAACATAGAAAATGGTGAAACTCAATGAAAAAAAAGAACAGCATCTCTATTTGCACACATCATCAAACAGGCAGTTCGCTTTTTGCGCTCGAACACTTAATAATCCACTCAGCGCACACATTCATTATGAAACATTTAATTTCCATTTAATGTAATTGCCAGCCTCGAATGTCGCCTACTTAGATTGCAGACTTAAAAGCAAACAACCAAACGGCGGGAAAAGAAAAAATATGCGCACTCTCAAATCGAGTGTCCCGTACTAGTTCTGACTTACTTTTTTTTCTCTTGTCACCCCTATCTCACTCTCGGCCATTCCAACTCAAGCGACCATTCAAATGCGCCACTTCCAAATAGAGCGCGGCTAAACGAGAGCCGAACGTGAACGGCAGCCAATACGGTTGTGAAGCTATTTTCACAGGCCACTTACCCGCCGGGTCGGGTGGTGAAAAGCGGTGGTGGACGTAAAGGGAAAAAGTGCCCCCCGAACCCCGAGCTCCGCTCGATCAATTCGGCCCAGTACATTTGTTTTCGGCGTCCACCACCATCCTTTAGCGGCGTCGGGGCTGCTTAATCGATCGTGAATGCAAAATGCGCGAACCCCGTTGCGTTGGGCGCCCTTAAGGGGTGCTTGGGAGCACAAACACACACACATACACGAACGAGACATCAGAAAAGGAAATCAGAAATCAATAACTTGCAGCTTTTATGCACGATTTAATTTAATCAATAGTCAGTCACCTCGACCCCACCGGGCGGCCTGGATGCCACCCCCCACCCACCGCTTCCTCCCCATTTACACACACTTTGTCATTGAGGCGTTGAGTTGCAAAACGGTTTGCTTTTTTTCTCCCCTCATGTCGTGTGCATAATACTGGTGGATGGAAAATCTGCACTGATTGGTCGCTTTGTGCACGGTACACACACACACACACGCACGCACATCAAAGCGTGCTGGCGTGAGAGCAATCCCGCGGAGCACTGGGGGCCGTAGTAATTCCGATACAATTACCAATACTTGCCCGGTCCCGGTATGGGGCTGGTAAATAAAAGGCTGGCGTCTCCTTTTACGTCCCCAGCGCGAGCGAGCGCGGCGAGATATATGTTTGTTATTATTGTCGTCCATTATGGAGCTCGATTGAAAATTATTGGGCTCGCTGACGCGGTCTACACGGCTCGCTCACCGCAACGGACGGGCCGCGATTGCAGCTTTCCACGCCATTAGCCATTGGGCCGATTGGGCCGATTGAAAAATGATACACGGTGGAAATCTCGACTCGACTCGCCCCTCGTGGACATCGAAAATCGTGTGCACCGGATCGGAGGGGTGAGCAGTGGCACGAATGGAATGGTAAATTAGTGCTTCGCACCAACACTCGTCGCCGTTCTGCAGCGCACACGGTAGTGTAAATTATTCCACCGCCGGAGCGGTGGACGAGGGAGAAAAAATAAAACGCTTTTCCATCGCAACGCAGCGAAAGACGGAACGCGTGGAAAACGCGTCCATCGCGTCTCCATCGGCCAGGCGGCAATGGGCAAATAGAGATGTTTCCACGGACGCACACACACACATACCCGACCCCGGGAGAACGAAGCGGAAGCAAAAGGTCTCCCGAGTCTCCCGAGTCCCTTGCCTGGGCCAGGGCGTCTCCCTGGGCCAGCCGCGTGATCGAGCGCTATAGATTACGGCGTGATAATGGACCGATAAATATGCCCCGGCTCTGGACCCGGCCTCGGCTTGCCGGGCAGGGTGTTCGGAGGGGTCACGCGTGGGTCCCTGTTCCCTGTTGCCGTCGCAACGATTTAATGATAATGCAAAGGGACGATTGGCGATACGCCGGGTGCGCCCCACGATCGACACAAATACACATGTTCCCGGGACGTAGCGTGAAGGAGGAGTCCGTATCATGAATCGTGATGTAGTTCCTGCCCGACGTTAGGTGCTAATTTGCAATAGACTCGCAACACCCCTAGAAGGTTGAGGAAAAGTTTTCTTAGTTTTGATTCCATGTCTGCTGGGAGTTATGTATTGTAGTTGCTCATCGCATAACTTGCTTCCTAAATCTGCAAGTAATATCAAATCAGTGTAACTAATGGAAATTAACTAAGTACTTCACTCAGTCGAGTTCGGCATTTGATTCAACAGACGTTTCCAGTTGTATTTAGCAGTTATTCCCAACTGCATCCTCCTTATTCATATAGCATAGCTTGTGCACATGAGTTTGTCATGCAAACTGCATACTTTTGGGCTGTAATATGCAATTGGCTTCAAATTGAATACTATTTGAATGACCCCAATGCTTTATTAATGGCTTATTAACGATCTATTTGTAGAATTGTGGAAGAAGCTCTAATTATGCGTTTTTTCATGGCAAATTTATAAGAAACATTTTAGTTTTTCATAGCGAAGTCTAAGTTGAGGAACATTTTAAGGTAAGTTAAGTATTAATATCTGGCGCAAGTAGATCATAAACATCTTCATCATCAATCTACTATACATCTACTATACATACTATTTTATATCAGATCTTGCAACAACATTATTGCAATACCTTTTCCCCTAGCCATAATATGGTACCTCAGGCCCCATCGTTCGCCGGACAAACGAAACCGAGAATCGCGCTGCTATTCTTCGCGCTGCACAACTCTCCGATCCCTCCGGATCCGCCGGTATAGCATTACGCGAAGGATCCGGACGGCGTTTAAACCGACCGGACGGCGATAGAGCGCTTACTTTATTTATTTATGCACATTAATGCAGGCTCTAGGTAATAGATTAATAGCTTTTCGTGCTATTACAAGCATAATTTGAAGTCATGATAAAGATATCCCCCTGGCGAGCAAAAGAGCTTTCGATCCGTGCGCAATGTCTGCGCCGCGCCATTCCCCGGTCACGTTCCGGTTCGGTGCCGCCTCCGACGTTGGACGCCGTCGTCGTCGCCGCCGTCGCCGCCGCCGCCGGACAGGAGTTTGGCCCGGATTTACGATCCCCGGCGCACGGGCACCGGATTCCCGGTCGGATCGGACGCGATCATCGATCACCATCGAAACCATTCAATTATCACATTATTAAACGTTCACGCTTGCCCGATCATCGTTTGCGGATCATTTTTCAAAAAAACCGGGAAAACAAAACGCTCGTACCGCTCGTACCCGACAGCGTTGATGCAATTTGTGCAAGCGCTTGCAACGCACGGTTCAGTCGGTTGGCGCGCACCGTCTCTTCCCGCGGGAAACATTTGCCCCCCCCCGGACGGACCCGGTAAAAGTGCTTCACGATTTGCATCCGGAGCGCCTCGGAGCGCACGGTTGCCAATTCGGTTGCAAAACGCTTCTTGCAAATAGCCGTTCGCTACGCCGCGGCAACATTGTTCGCGATGGGGGCCGCCGCGCGATCACGACCGGCGGAACGCGGCCGCTTCGGCTACTTTGTTTTGGTGCTCAATTAAACCGATCTACTAATCGCACCCCTGTAATTCGCCATTTTGATCGGCGACCGTGCCGGGCTTTCCCATCGCCAGGCGCGAAGGTGCTGGGACCGATTTTGCGCAAACCAACTGACCTCACGACTTTCGGGCGGGCGATCGGTTAAACGGTGGTTGGTGGTGGTGGTGGTGACTGGGCGCTTGGGGAGCAATCAGCATCCATTTGCGCGGCGATCCGTGTCGGTGTACTATTTCCAAACCGCGCCTGGACTGGGGATGGAAAGTAGTTGCACAAAGTAAACGTTTGCTTCTTCGTAATATAGGATGTTCGTTGCAATTCCCAGTGAGTCTTATACAGGGTAGCGTAATTGAACCTGCGTGTTACTTCATAAGGGAAGCTATATTCATTATTATTTGTCAAAGTACGAAGAAAACTAATAAATATAGTAAAATTCAATTTGTTGTTCTCCTCACCAACAAAGAGCGTTCCAATATTGTTTTTCTATTCTGAATATTAGTCAAATTTTCACAAATGCTGTACAACATTGAGTACCTTTTTTACGAAAGTCTAATTTATGTAGTTACGTTTCTCGTCCACAGATGGCGCTTCTCCGTCAAAGTTTGCTGCAGGACAAATTTTCCGAAAGGCTGCCATGATCTTGGAAATATGCCTGTTCGGAGATTTAAAAAACTTTGTTTTACATTTTCACAGCGCATGTTGCAAGTATCACTTGATATAAGAACTCATGTTTTTCCACGCGATCAATTTATGTTTAGTTGAGGCTGTAAATTAAAATAAACTCTAGATTTCACTGACTGAAACTTTGTACAACATCTTTGAAAGATCGTGAATCTATTATGCACTCTGCACTATTTTAAAACGGGTGCATCAAACAAGAATCAAAACTTTTGGGAAGCCGTACTTGAGAAAAAGCCACAAAAGTTATTATCTTGAGGTGTTAGCTATGATCTACGAGAATCAGTGGGTAATTCGAATTTGTGTCGTTGTACTCTGCTCTCGTCTTAAGATTTTGTTGCAATTCTCCGACATTTTCACGATCTGGCTTGATCTAGCTTAAGAGAAACGATGGTTTGTTACGTTCTCCAAACGGCTCCTGTAATTATTATCAACACTCGCCGGTATACCTAATGTTCCCCCGGGTGAAGTAAAAGTAGGCTCACGACTTCGTACTCAAACAAAGTGCGCAAAGGTTCTATTTAAACAAATGAGTAAATTATACGACTGTTACACTGCAGGTCAGTGCAGGGAGAGAGAAAAAAAACCTAGAAAACATTGTTGCACTAGCTACATTTTCCGCACAGTGAAGCGGCCACCGCACGCTAATTACGATGCCAGCGCAAGCATCCCAGCGCGGGAAGTGGAACGGACTTCGGACACGCCGTCTTCTCGCCAGTATCCATAAAACATAAAATGCAATCCTCCTCCAGTCCCTGCTTTATGGTGCCCTAATGAAGACAGCACTTTTTTCACCCACGAGGTGGGTGCAAATCAAACCCCGGGGAAATTGGACAAGCTCCGTCCCGTGATTGGTGCTGATGGCTGCGCGGTTACGAGTGGAGGCGGTCGTCACCCATGTCAGCCACGGCGTAACCGTGTAAGTATCGCTTACGCAGCTCGTTTGCCGGTAACTCGATCCGGATCGGTTTCGGTTACCCCTCCAAAACCGAGCCGAAAGTCGAAGATTACATTCGGTCCACCGTGGTTAACCAGACACGGAGTGGACTCGTATGCCGTCCTTGAAGAAGAAACAAATATAAGGATGAGGATGAAACCCCGAAACCACCTACACACTTGGAGTTTTTTTTTTGTTCTACCACCAACCTTTCTGCGATCCTCACAGGACGATGATCGATTGATGAGCACCATCGCTGAGACATTTCTCCCGGCCACGCCGAGGCCCTTGTCACTCACATCCCCACACACGGTCTGTTGTTGACGATGTTTTACGCTTGTTGACATGTTATGTCATATTAAAAACTGAAAAACCGACCCGCTCTCGCTTGTTTGGTCAACGTTTCGACTCGTTCCGGCCCGGAATCATCTTCCCTTTTTGGAGGACACGATCCAAGCGCGAGAAGGAACTAGAAATAACAACGTATCGAACGCACTAACCTCACACCGACCTGTCGTTCATTCGATTATCCCACCCCGTTTTCGAAAGCATGCATTGTTTGGAATTGCTTAGAGCTTCCTTTTTCGGGACGTCCGTTTCTTGGGCTGGGGTGGAAGACACGAACTCGCCCAAGGGGGAAAACTAGAAACGCGCGCGCGCCCGATCGACGCTATCGTGAGCTATCGTGTTTCGCTGGGGCTGACCACAGCATCGGGGCTTCGATAATGGGCGCTGGCTGCTCAGCTCTGACCATGATTGATCAATTCAGTATTCGTTTTTCCGTCCCCGTTTCTCACTGGAATGCGATTTTTCTTCCACCTTCCGATCGTGCATGGGACTCCAAAAAAACGAACAAAAAGAAAAGGGAGAAAAACACCCCCCGAAACGAAACTCATTAAATTAAGTTGATTATTTGATTACCGGGCGATGAATTAACATAATTGTTGTGGCGGGGAAAACAAATTTTTCACCTGATAACGGGCGCGCCTATCTCGCAAACCGATCACGTTAGCTCATGTTTATGAAAGATTTAACCGTGTTTTCGTCCGCGGTCGGAACGGAAACATGGACGCACGGGATTATTGGTGCTTTTTATCACCCGATTAAAATATTTAATTCCCTGTCATACCAAGCGCGGCCCGTTCCATTATCCGCGCGCCGCTCGCGCCCTCTCTCTCTCTCTCTCTCTCTCTCGGTGCCTAATGCCACAAATATTCAAATGAGCCGCGATCGCGAAAGTGATCGATCGGAGCGTTCGGTGCGATCGTCTTCACCGTCGTCGTTTGCACCTCCGTTCGTTCGCACCGAAAAAAATTGCACTCCATTAAAGTGCGACAGGACGCGCGAGTGGACAAAAACCGATACTCCCCAAACCCCCGGGGGCATTCTTTCCACCCGGGTGCGGGAGAAGGGTGGCGGGCGGTGGGATGGTGCTAATTGGAATCCGAACTGGAAGAATCCGATCGCGGTGCAGCATCCCGGCCGGTGGAATGCGCCGCGTTCCCGTCGTCGTCCGGTGTTTGGGTGTTGAATTGAAATGTTGTTTCGACACCTTCGCGGACGATTCGATCGGGACCCAACCCGGCACACACACACACACACAGAGGAGTCATTTTGTTAGCGGAGTTGCGGACCGAGCGTGTGTGTGTGTGTATGCTTTTTATTATCATTTTCGGTTGGGCTTTTGCGTTTTATTTCTTACTTTACTTGATTTATTTCGATTCGTAGTGCATTTTTTTTGTTGTTTCGTTTGTTTGTTTTTCTTCTCCCTTCTTCGTTCCCGATCAGCTCACATCATCGCGCGCACCACGGCGTGCCTCGTCAAATGTTCGTTTTATCGGAATTTATCTTAATTTAACAAGTTTTAAATGTGAGAAAATGAGAATAGTTTGAATAAATCAGCGAACGGCGGAGGTGACGCAGCCGGCCCGAAACTTGCTCCGATGGCTAATTCATTGGAGTTTTATAGGAGTTCATTTATTAATTAAACCCCACTCCGGGTACGCTGAGGCTGAGCGCAGTGCCGCTCTCGTACGGGAAACGCCGAACCTTCGCTTGCTGGTGCGTGGTGGCCCAATATCAGCGCGATCTTGCCCGCTCGGATGATGCCCTGCTGCAGAGCCCGAACAGACGCTCTGTCTGCGCCGGTCGGTCGGTCGGTCGGCCGGCCGTTGGCGGCAGCATTAGTCGCAGTTTTGCTCGCACGATCGTTACGATCACCGGCCGGTGTACGGACAATTCCGGTTCGCAATTATACCGAAACCGAGGGCCGGTGGCGAACGGCGCAAGAGGAACTTAAAACAAATAGCCCTTGTTGACCACCCGACTCAGCAGCAGCCGCAGCGGCAGCTCCGGGATGCGTTCCAATCACGGATCACGGGGTAGCCCATTAAAGCGAAGCGGAAAGAGCGAAAACCGAGCGGCCCGCGGACAGGACACGGACCCGTCCGTTACACGTTTGTCCGAGCCCGGCTCGCGAATGTCGAAGATTGCGCAAGAGAGATATCATAATCGATATATGCGCGGATTGTGTTTTATTTCGCTCCTCTCGCCCGTGTCGCATCGGGTGCAAAGACGACCTCACGATCCACCCAGCCAAGTTCACCCTGGACACCCTCTTCCTCCAGAGCTCGTGAATGAATCGAATGAATGGAGGCACCGGGCTTTCGCCGCGAATCGCGAATCGCGTCCCTCTTGCTGTCTTCCTGGCCCAGGCCCGGTCCCGGGCAGAATGTGTGTTTCGCAATAACAGAAATTAATTGCATAAATTTTATTTACTTTTTACGTGCCCTGGGACCGAACACCCGGGGTAGCGTGATACGGTACGCGCCATTTTCTACGTACAAATAATGGCATGTTTATCCTTACGGGCGATTTGAATTGAATGAAGATATGGGCGCGGGGTGCGCGGGTGCTGGGGGTGGCGTGGAGGTGGAACGATGGGAGGAACGGGATGGTAGGGCCCGTTCCGAACGGGGACGAACAGAGCCTCCACCACGAAATTAGTGCAGAAAAACCGCGCGACTAATAATTTAAGAAGTGCGGAAAAGATAATCACTACCCGCGGCGGTGGTTTTGGTGTAGTTTGTTTCCTTTTGTGTGTGTGTGTGTGTGTGTGTCGTTTTTCCATCTCACCCGGGGAAGGATTTTAGAAGCAAAAGTTGTCTTCCTGCCTCTGGAAAGGAACGTGGAACTTCTGAGGCCGGAGGGCGATTCCGTGTATGGGAAACGTTTTTATGTTTCGATTTTTACACCGGAAGCAAATAATTGATCACGTGCGTACGTGAGCGAACGGAACACTTTGTTTTTGTCATGTTGTTACGGTTCATCTGAAGGAAGAGAGCCTCAAGGAGTGGATAGAGATTACGGGAGGGTTTGAATACAATTAAATTTTATGTCATGATAATTTGAAGGTGTTTGCTTGACACAAGGAACTCGTTTCCAACTCCAAACCTGAGAAATCCCTGGAATCGCTTTTGAAAACATCGGTGTTGAAACTTTAATTATAATATTTATTTCGAATTTTAACACCTCCAGCTATCGTGGGAACATTGTGGAGATTTTACGATTTACTTTTTCGACAATTATGGACCACCCAGCTAATTATCTATTTTTGTTGAATTTGAACATTCGGACGGCTGTTCTTCAAGTATTGGTAGCTTTAATAACTGTTTTTTAAGCTGAAGATTGTTTGTCAAAGCCACATTCACATTCTAGGAAATACAAATTTAATCGGAACATAATAAGCATTCAGTTTATTTCATTTGTATGTAGTTATATAATATCAAACATTCAAATCGCTTGAAATGATGCTTCTCCTCGCTTCAATTTACCATTTTGTACCCTATTTTTGATTGTACATTTGTTCCTTAGTCACACAGAGAATGAGCAAGTCCATATGAATCGCCTTTCCATCTGCTGTGAGTCACACAAATTCTTGTCATAAACAAATTTCCAAACTCAACTCATTGTGATCCGTATCGCAATCTGTAATCCTTTTCGAAAGCCACAGCCTCACATGCTGCGGCAGATCGTTCCTTGATCGTCACCAGACAAGCGAAGTTTGGCTTCACAAGATACAAATCAGATTTTGCGGTGAAAAGGTATTCTACCATTATATCCCGGACGGGTTGATTTCGAAACACACGAAATAAAACACTCAACGCTGGCGCAGGTTGTCCTGGTCCTCGGGACATCCTCGCATGCTCATTTATTATTCACTTGGTCCGGTATCATAATTAAAAACGCCCGGACTCGGCCACGGCACCGGCGGCGCATCTTTTGTTTCCAGAAGCTAGGCGTTCCAGATGAGGGACATAAAAAGATGAAAAATTATTTTAATGATGCAGCGTGTATCTCATTACGTTTGATTCGAGGAAGCAGCAGCAGCAGAAAGCACGAAAGATACCTGCGACGGTCGTTTATCGCCTGATCATCTAGTCGCTGACGATAGATACGAGGGGTTCTTGAAAACTATAAAAACACACAAAATGTCCTTAAACAATCCACCTAAAAGATAGAATAAAATAAAATTGTTCTAGCGGATTCTTCATCAGGAACTTTATAATCGAGTGACAGGAGACATGTTTGACCAACACGATTTCAAACTAACTCAGGTACCAACTTTCAGTAAGCTTTATAAATACTTCTTCCTACACAGGTTTACAACCTATCTCTTAATCGTTTCAGATTAAAGCCAGATATATCAGACATAAAAAAGCAAAACTTCTCAAATACCTCTTTACCATTTAGCACCGTCTTATTTACAACCGGTCACTTTCAGCGGCAGCCAAGCCCGCGCCCTCGCTGCAGATTAACTGCCCGCGATAACCTTTTCCGCGTAAGTTTTTCGTGGTCCCACCGCGGTCCCAAACCGTGCCGTGGCGGCAGCGGCGACTCAATTTGCACGAAATTGACCGCCCGGTCTAATTAGGTACGTTTTTTGACATTTGATTAAAACGCCGGGCCCGCGAACCGACGGCACCGACGGTTTTATCGCCGGTTCGCGATAAAAAGCGCGGCACCTTTTACAGCCGCACATCACACACCGGACCGGGCGGCAACACGCCACCGAACGTGTCCGTGGGAGAATGTGCGTGTGGAATGATGTGTCAAAACATCGCTCCAACCGGTGCGGTGAATGTTGGCGGAGAACTGGCCGCCCTTTCGGAGGACATTTGCATTCTTCGCCCAATGATTCATCCCGCCTTGCACACCCAGGGTTATGAATTCTCGGTGGGCTCTTCTCGGTGGATGAACATTCTCGGCCAGTGGACTTCGGCGCTTGGGAAGATTGTCCTCTTTCCCAGACTGCCTGGCTTCTATGGGGTAATTATTTTCTCAGCGCACCGTATGCAAGGGGTCACTGTTGCACACGGTTGCTGTCGTTTTTCATACCTGCTCGCATGTTTTGCATCCCTTTTGATGGTTCCTATGTGCGGAGTTGGTACGGTTGCTGCTCGTCTTTCACAGTGTGCTCTGATGGAATATAGGGGACAAAAAGTTGATTTTTGAGATAAATTAAACAGGCTACTATTTTAAATATCTCATTTTGAAAGCAATCACAGATTGAATAATTATACAATTCTTGAAACGAAGAACAATATTTGAATCTGAAAGTTCTTTACCTGTTAATATATAACCTCAAAAATCTAAGTTTTTACTGTAGACAGAAATTTAGATTGAATCAAATACAAAGACATGCATTTTTTATCCTCAAATCAGCTACTTTAAGCCTAAAACTCATGCATTCCCCAGTGTGCAATGGAACCATTCATGAACCGAACAGTGCAACCTACCCAATCGCGGTTCAACACTTTTCGCGAGTACGACCATTTACCCATCTGGCAGGGCGGCTCGCATTAGGCTCGCCCGCTGCAAACCATTTTGCTCAGGCTAATTAAAAGTGCGGTATGTGGCACCACAAAGAGCCCCCGACTCCACAACCCCCTCCGCCAGGATTAATGCCATCCGTCCCATGCGTTACAGGCGGCATCTTGGCCCAGGCGCGGAAAGAATGGAGAGATAGCTGCGCGGACGAAATAAAAACGATCGATTTGAACGATCGTTTAAAGCTTCATTAATTATCATTACGATGCTTCAGCCGCGTTGGGGATGTAATGCCGCCTGAAGGAATCCTCCTTGTCCGTTTTGGAAAAGAGGTAACAGGATAAAGGAACGAATATAAATTGAAAGGTAAATATTTGTGTGCCGCTTTCAGCTGAGCGCACTCTGAGAGCACTCCCAAATCCCGACTACACCGAGGCTCCCGAGGGAGTCGGCGGGAGTATTTAATTCTTTCCCGGCTAACCAGCATGCTCGGTCGAGCTCCGTGACGTGGCGATGTGATTGAAGAATTTCCATTTATCTTCACGGCGAGCTTCGGGCGCTCGCAACTCCCAGGAGGTAACCTTTTGAACTTTTTGAAGCCGTTCCTAGCCGTGTGTTCTCCGCGATCCCGGTGTAATCCATACCCGGGACAATGGGAGGTTGAAAAGTGCTTCGAGTGTGCTGTTCGGGCGGGCTTGATAATGGTTGTTTGACAGGTTTCGTCAATTATGGCTTTTGACTTTTGAAGTCTCCGTGCGGGGAGAACCGATTCCTGGATCGACTAGGGTGGTTTCCTGGTTCGATGCGGTTTTCTTTTTTCGTTTGGATACATTTCATCTACGAGATCATGCAGGAACACTAAAAGAAAATGATCATGTGGTAGCATCGCAATTTAAAACGCCCATCTGTAGAGATAAAAATAAAATAAGAAATTGAAAAACAACACTCAAAACCATTTTTTGTACACCTCTCAAGCGCTGGGCATGATCTCACTTCACAGCTTTACTCGCTCAGATGATATTTTTAGCGTCACATTACAGTAATCACCCCTTTTCCACCGGAGGTGCATTAACGGCATTCGATATTTTCGCTCGACGAAGCGCTCGTGGCAAAAACAAGCTGTACATTAATTGATTTTTTAACTGCCCCGATCGTACCGACCGAGTCTTAACGCGCTTCTAGAATTGATGTTGCCTCCTTTCTTGATGGCCGCGTTTCAAAGAAATCTCATCCCGCTTGTCGTCACCTACGTTAATATTCGATATTTATCACTTCACTCTGGCTGGCTCATTGAGCAGCTGCAATTTGTCCGTGGCAAAACGTCGATTTGCTCTCACTCCGCGACGACCCGAGCGCATCGTTCCGTGTGCCTTGCACGTGCAAGTGCGTTCATCCCGAACCTCACCCGGGCCGGGTGCAAATTATGACGCACTGCTGTAAGATTATAAATTCTTCCTCTGCAAGCCGCCGGCACGTTGCCGCGGGGTAACTTCTGAAGATTCCGCAGAGCATCGCGCTTCGGCGCATCAAAACGCGCCACGGCGATCCATTTGCAGTCAGAGCGTGTCATCGTCACCTCGCGATAAAAGCGCTCGCCCAGCCCGATACCCAACTCCATCACCTTCGGGGCACTTTCGGAGTTCTCGCGCTGGCGGTGTCGAAGAGAGCACGCGGCGGCACTTTGCCCACCCCGACCACCGCGGGAAGAAAGTTTAATTGCCCGGAGAAAGCCGCAGCGACAATCGGCCCAAGTGGTCCGAAAGAGGCAGTTAAAACACCAGACAACCCAAATCGGTGCAGAGATGCTACAGAAATCACACTCCACGCTCATCAACCGCATCTGCCACCGCAAGCTGTTACCGCTGGCGTTGATGATCGTCGTCACTTGGTGTGAGTGTGAGTGTGAGTGTGCGCGTTTGTTGATGGCTACTTTTCTTGCCTTTCTCTTCACTGGCGAGATGCACTTTTCTCCTCCTGTGCTAGTGTTTGTCGCCCATCTCTCCGGGTGCCTACCCGCTTGCCGAGCGATCATGAATAATAATTGCTTACTTAATTTGAAAACACATTTCAATTTGTACCAACAAGCCCACTCAAATGCATTTCGTTGTAAACCCCTTTTTCTCCTTCATCTTTTCCAGCGTCCCATTCTGCTGCTGCTGCTGCATGAGGTACTTTGAGAAAAATTAAGCACCATTTCTATGGGCACCGAACAGGGCCTCTCCAAGCTCACTCCACCCGGCCACATGTTTGATGATTTTCGATAGTAGCAGCCGCCCGTCCGCAATGGCCGCCGCGGTCGGCGCGAACGCGGATGCAAAGCGGGATGGGAGTGTAAAATTATTGATAAAATGTGTTTGAAATTTTAATGCACTTTCCAGGGCTGGCGCTGGTGGCGGGTGTTAAATGTACGGGTGTTAATAAATTTTTGTGTCCGTAAATTGTTTTCCAGTTTCGTTCGTTTTGTGCTCTCTCTCTCTCTCTCTCTCGCTCCATCCCACCATCGCTGTTAGTGTAATGGGTGTTTCTCCGTTTTCGAATGCATATGTCGCGCCCGCCGTTTGCGCGCGTGGTGCACATTTCGGGTTGATGATTTTGTGTTGACGATTATAATGGGGTTTGAAGAAGCGTCTCGCCACCCGGAGACCACCGTGAAAGCGGTGGCCTTGTTCAATGATGTGTTTTGAAGTTTGACACACCGGACCGGATCCGAATTCCGCAGGTCTATGGTGAGGGCCTTTGTGTTTCTTAAAGCGATTGGATGTTCCTGAAAGTTATTATATTATCATTTAGATTTATTGGAAAATAAATTTTAACAGAAATGATATAAACATCACTTGTAAGTTGGAGGTAATAATAGGTTTTCATTAATTTCAAATTAATGTAAAATAATTGAATCAAATAATGATTTTTTCTGTATAATTGTGAGAAGATTGCTCCATACGCTTTACTAAAGCTTCACTTCTACTAAACAAATCTTTACTACAAATAATATTACAAAAAAAAACTAGCTTAGATAACTCAAGTTATGGAATTATGTGCGATACTCGAAAGTTTCTTCAATGCATTCCAATGTAATTAAAAAAAATAATATTTCTATGCTAATAATAACATTTATAAGCAAATATACATAAAGTCAACCCAACAGTTGTAAAGAAAAATATCATTGCCTTGTTGAAACCAGTTTTATAAACGATTAATACGTCTCTTCAACAAATCGAACAAGATGCAAGAAAAATAGGGCCCCATTTACGCTTCTCTAACCGTAAACCCATCGTACGAAATGACTTGCTCCCAAAGCCCAACCCAAACTCAAGGGGCCCGTTGTGTTCGACAAGCCACCGATGTACATGTCATCATTTATCCTCGTTAAAATAACGTTCCCATGTACGTGAAGGCAGCAAGCTCGACAGCAAATGATGTGATAGCGCAGCGCATCTCATGGTGCATCAACAATAAAATCCTAAAAGGCAGCAATTATTTTACTGCCCCAAGGACGCGGCCTGTCCCGTGGAAAGCAGTTGGTGACAGTTGGTTTTACTTCCGTACGGATTCCGTACCAAAGAGCATTTATCTAATCGGACACATTTTCCGGACCACTTTTCCGGGCTGCGATTGACTCGTCGGCGTGCGTGCACTGTTCATTATGCTCGAACTTAACGAAGAATAGCGACGCTAATTTTCAAAGCCGACTAGCGTAAGTGCACGCGTTCGGATGTCGGTTGCCGGGTGACCCTCTGCAGCAGGAAGCCCCTGCTATGTATGTTGTTTAATTGCTCGGTTGGGATTTTCGGGTGCTCGCCCTGTTCCTTTGTAGCTTCGAAAGCGATGATTCCCGTTTGCTCTTTCGAGGCTAATAATAATTTCATGATTAACTCTCAATAATTCTCCGCCCTATAGCCCAGCTTTTCTAGGCATTCCCGAATAACTAGCCCTCTGTTTTCCAAACGAAATCTGCACCGCTCACAACCATCTCTAATCCCTCTGTTCTGGCCAATTGACGATTCGATTGCATTTCGGTGAGCCGACGGCAGATTTTACACGGTTCGTATTTTTCACACCTTTGCTGACTTTGCTGATAATGCAGCCGGTTCTGTGTTTTATATCCACAGGCACACCGTTTTTCCTCTTCAGAAACCCCAGAGTTTTGTTTTCTTCCCTTTGTTAGCTGGCCATTTTTCGCCAGCAAACAATTGATGCCCGTGGTGCGAACAATGGCTGCACTCGAACCGAACACACCGAGCCCCTGTTTGGCTGCGAAATAGCGCAACGTAGCACGCATCCTGCACTCCGCCGGGTTGCCGTTGGCTTAAGCGGCAGCAGCAGCAACAATAATGCCCAACAATAAACCAATTTTCCAATCCTCTCGAGGATGATGATCCTTTTTTTGGCGTTGCTTGCTTTCTCGAACAGTGCTCAACAAAAGAGCAGTACGCTTTTCCAATTGACCGACAAGCCATGAAGGCGCTCCTAACATGCCCTGGCCCATTGGATAAGGATCTATTCCAACAGCGACCGAAGAAAAAAAAATGGCTAACGAGAATCGAAAAATCAAAAAATCATTTATTAATTTATTGTCACCGAATTTGGCACAACTAGGCAAGCCGACTGCCTTCATCACCGGTCACTGACCATCGTGCGCCGCGTTTGGAATGTTTCGAGTGCGTCGCATTGTATTGTATTAGGCTCGTTAACAATCGCATCTGTGTGACCCCCGGAACAGAAGGGAACGTGACAAATAATCTTCGCCAGCCAACAAACAGGCCCGGTTCGGGCCGTACCATTTATCATTCGATTTTATGCCTCCTTACCATACGGACCGGCCCAGGGCCCAGGTAGGGTAGGGTTCATTTTCAAAGAATACATCAAACTCATCTCACCATACAACACATCCCATTGTGTCGCAAGCCATCCGGAACAACGGTGATCCGCCAGCGAAAGAAATGGCAACCAACAAGCACCCGGAGGTGCGATTGTGTGCATGGCTTAGAACTGATCAAATTAATTTGTATTTACGTTTTATTCCGACCCAACATACCACCACCGTAGTTGTCGCTTTTTACTGCCACCTCATTTGCCCTTCAGCTCCTCGCTCATCGCTCATGTGGCCGATCCCGGTTCAGCTGGCTGCGTGTTTTTGTGGTTTCGAACACTTCATCTTCAGGATACAGCACCCGCTGTGTTTTATGGGTCTATGGAAGCCATCGGAACGCTCGCCAGTGTTTCGTTGATTGTTATATTGCATTCGATTGGCGTTGTTTCACGGCTGCGGAGGTGCCTTCCTCGAACTACGGCAGCCCCCGGGTTGCGCCGATGGGCTGCGCTGATAAATTGGGACCCGGCCGGCCCGTACAGGCCGGGACGAGGGCGTCAGGATGTCTTCGTCCTTTTGTCGATCGCAGATTGGACCAGAAGTGATGGCGTCTGGGCCCGGGTACCGGGGGCTACGATCATTAAAGTATTCTCGCATTTTCGAAGAAATTGTTCCACACAATGCGAACCGGCGCATCGAAGACAATGCGGCGCAGGAATGAGGGGAAAACGATTGGATTGCATTTATTGCATTCTTATAAATTTCTGTGAAATTGGACGGCTAATGGGGTGGATGGTGGCAGAAGCAGCTTCCTTAAAGATTTAATAATGGTCTATTTGGTTGATGTACGGGTGCTCGGCAAACAATCATGTACGAATGGAACATCAAGAATCCATTGTAAATAAATTAGGAAAAAAAACCTAAACAAATACTTTAAACGCCTGATTTTTTTTGTTCGGAAATTTGAAATAAATTCCTAAGCTGTCGAATGTTAGTGATATTAGTACAGACAACTGTGATAAGATAGTATGTGTGTTCGCTAAGTATGTCATACACACAATTGCACAAATGACGCTATATTAGACATGGAAGACTTACTTTATTCCTTGTTGTAAAGTACGTCCACTCTTGTTTCGTGCTCATCTCGTCAATACAGGTATTTTTTGAAAACATCCACAGGCAATCATACTTACATTTTTGTAAAATTTGTATATAAAATTTAATAAAAACGTTCGTATACGAGTATATTTGAGTATTTCCTTACAATATATTTTGTAAGGAAATACATTCGTTTCTATTTTTATTATAAGTTCATACAGAAACGATACAAAACAGTTCGTTTTATTCTCCTTCCTCACTGTTTCCAACAGCTCCTGCGCCACTCAATTTTCCACTACGAAACGACCATCCACCATCACCATTCAACCATTTTATTACATTGCTCAATTCATTACAATTCATTTAGATTCAAATCGTGTACAATATCACCCCAATCATCACGAACGCGCACCGCGCCCGTACTGCAGGGGGAAACATGATATTTTGCTCTCCCACCCCACGATTGCCGGCCGATCAACGCTCCGCTCCGGTAGCTCATAAACCGTCAAGCACAATTTGAACGATTATCTCCCATAAGGACACGAACGGCGGCGTCCTCGCGCAACGCGTCACCACCGGCAAACGGTTCATAATTTCGATCGCTCCCCTCCGGCTGCACGGACCAAAAAGGACCAAAATCAGTGCTCACCGAATAGCGCAGGAGCCGACAACACCATCCACACACAAACACACCGAGAAAGATGGCCAACCAGCGGCCGACCGTTATCCTGATTGACGAATCACCATTTTCATTTCTCCTGGGGTCGATTTGGCATGTCGACGTGTACGCACGCGTATAATGAAGTGCTGTTAGTTTGCGCCCTGCGTCTGTGCGCGCGCGCGCGCGTGTGTGTATTGCCACCGAGCGTTCCGGGGATGGCCGGGACCGGGTGAGCGCAACCCCTCCCCGGCGTTGGCCCGGAGCAATTTGGCAATACGGCGTTTATGACGATTCGGCAATGGGAAACGGGCCGGCGCGTGAAGCAACGCCGCATTACGCTTAAGTAGAAAATAAATTACTTTTTTCATAATCATAAACGAGTTCATATCCGAGCGGGCCCCGTTGCCGCCGTTGACAGCGAACAGCGAAGGACGGAAGGACGAAACTGTCATCCATCATGCAAAAACAAATATGTAGCTAAAAATGTAATTTATATTTTTATTTGCACACCATCTTGAGCGGATTGGGTTGCAGTGCGACAGCCGCAAGGGGGCCTGCGTCGGCAAAATGGAAACGACGGTTCGCTCGGGCCCGTTTTTGTGCACAAAATGGGGTTTCGTCTTTCGGAATCGGCGTGAAACGTGTGAAATGATTGCGAACCGAGATTCATTTTTGTGTTCGCTTTCGAATTGTGTGAGCTTTAACGAGTTGTATGCATATGATTATGGTTCATATTTTCTAGAAAGGATATCGTAGTTGAGATTCGTTGCAAACCAGGATGATCATTTGTAAAAAAAATGGTTATTTCAACATCAGAAGAAATGAAACGAGAGAAAAGATTTCTTTGAAAAGAATGTAAGAAACACCATTTAAATAAAAACACAGGAGAAAGATTTAACTTGAACATAAGATAAAGTTAAACATCGACATGGCTTTATTCTTCTTTATTATTAGAATCTTAAACAAGACTACGATAAAACCATCATCGCTCCAACTACTTTACATCGTTTAGACTATTATCACCCACGTTACATATACAGCGATGCTTCAATGCTCATGTTGCGATCGAAATATCGCTCGTTCCACTTTGCCCGCCGCAGCAATTATCGAGCGCCGGATCGAGCGGAATGACGCCAATTTATACGGGCGTTCCGGTTGATGATGTGCCGGCGCCCACCACATTTACATTTGCATTCGAGCCGCGCCGTCGAAAACGACGGGCGTTTATTTTATTACACTTGCTGACCTCAATCTCCACAGCGATCGCCCAATCGATAAATCCGAGTGATGATGATGAACGATACCCACTTACTCCAGCGCCGGCGAACGTGCGCTGCTCTTTTCCGCTCGCAAAAACCGATTCATGCTGCCGATTGATCGATTTTTTCCGCCACAATAAAATAACAACAAGCGAGCAGGCAAGCGAAGGGAGAAGAAGCAGCACCAAAACCGGAACACGTAGCGCAGTAAAATTCAAATTTCCTGACTGCCATCTTCTTTCCATCCGGTCTTGTTGGTGTGATTTTTACAATCCCTTCCAGAAAGCGCCCCGCGGCCGTCGTGGATGCCCCTTTATAACCTTCGCCGCGGGCCTGCAGCATCCGTGCCGCCGCCCCGGGCTCTCAAACGTCTCCGCAGCGATGATTGCGTCGCAGGGAAGAAAATAAAAATGGCACCCTAGCCTAGCCCAGCCGTACCGGCGCTAAAACGCGCCCGAGGGAATACACGCTGGTGCGGCGTGAACAAGCGGCCGAATTTGTGCCGAAACTTCTTCACCTTCCGCTGCGGGTGCGTCTTACGGCATTAAAGCGACTGTTGTTGCCATTTGCTACGATTTGCATTATTCATGCTATTTGAACTAAACGGCACAAACCAGTCCTTGGGGGGTTAGGCGTAACTAAGGCCGGTGCGAAACTGGTGCAGAAGGACGAAACGTGCTTCGCCCGTTGATGGCCGGTAAGGATTCGCTTTCACTGTAATAGATCGGTTTAATGTCGGCCAGATGGTCGCTAATCACGGCTCGGTTATGAGCGTTGATTGGTGTAATCGATCATCGCGCGAGGGTGAAACTTACCGGAGGCTTTCATGTGCATCGAAAAATGAAGCCGCAACTGAATTATTGTCTGACCCGGGTTTGGATATCACAACTGTAAACTTAAAACGCAGACAAAAATGTGACAAAGTTAGTCACAATTATTGCACAAATTATTCTATAGGTCGTGATCTATATAATTTCCCGAACATTTAGTCCTTTGACAAATGTTCTCATTAAAAAGGACTCGCTCCGATATGTAGAGTAAATAAACTTTATGTTGGTTTTTTATTTTTTTACTTGTAGCACAATTTTTCGATTTTCCATAACCATTTTTTACGAAATATTTGCTTTAATAGATGTTGTTATCTAAAATACCGAAAAATGTTACAAATGCCAATGTAAAGACTCACATTTTTCATCTCGAATCACGGTGGAAAAACATTTTTTTATTTGAAATTATTTGTCTTATGTTCTAGGTATGGAGCTATGTCAAAGTAACCGGAAGAAGTATTTAGGGATGTTGAAGAAATAGAAATCACTTTCA
Source organism: Anopheles dirus (assembly GCA_000349145.1). Classification (NCBI taxonomy): domain Eukaryota; kingdom Metazoa; phylum Arthropoda; class Insecta; order Diptera; family Culicidae; genus Anopheles; species Anopheles dirus. The sequence continues at coordinate 9,466,420 of KB672979.1, forward strand.
TTAAACGTAATAATGTTGCATTACAAATTCATTTATTCTATTTTGCAACATGTCTGCTATCATTACTTAGCTTTCCTGTGTAGATTTCAGTGCAAGTCAGTGTGGAGTCTTGATTTTAATGTTTGGTTGAATTACATTCCAAAGATCAAAACACACTATAGTCCTCTAGAAGCTTTCGAGTGCAAATAGTACAACTAAAATAATGTCTTAAATCCCTTAAAAATTATTGTAAGTGATTGGTTATACCATATTCTATTTGTCAGCTTTTCAAGTTATCAGGTGCTGAATTTCTAAAAGGCGTACAAAAACTAACATTAATATAGAGCCCTATTAATTAAAACAATCGGCATGTTAACCACGACTAATAGAATCTAATGTGGCCGACATTTTAAATTCAACCACATGCAACCGACAACAATCGTACCGCCACAAGTTATTCCTAACATGAAAAATCTACACACCCTTCGCACGATCGATCTATATGGGTGGAACGAAACAAAAAAAACAATCTTCATTTGCCTTTCAAAGGAAGCGACAAATGTGCTGCAAACTGCCCGTGTACTATGCCTTGTAGCCAAACCCCCCAACCGAATTAAGTCAAAACGATGGTTTCGATTCGATGTGTTTTTTGTTTCGCTTCGGTGTCGTTTCGTACACAAAGAGCCAAGATCCGCCCGGATCGATAGCTCGATCGCGAGATAGCTTGCGCGAGAGGGACTCGTAACGATACGACGTACACCGCTGGTCTCTTCGTGAACCGAAAGTCAACCATGCCATCCATCCATCCATCGGATCCGTCTCCGTTGCGTCTCGCGCGTTTGTGGACGAGCGTGCGTGCGTGCGCGCGCCCGCACCCGGACGGACATGTGTTCTTTCGCACTAATGTCCCCTGCCAAATAGACTTTCAAATTCGCTCATCAACCGTGTCTGTTTCGCGGTTTCTGGTGAACCCCGTTCGCGGCCGACAATCTCCGGTGGCATGAAGGATTACACACCTCTCGATGGCCTCACCAACAACACACACACACACACCCTCGGCACCCGGCAGTCTCGTGGGCAATCAGTGAATGGGAATGATGCATGGAAACGATAATTGAATAAAAACTTTTATTGTTCTCCAGCCTGGTAACTGTAAACGAATATTATCTGCAACCTCCGGTGCACTGCGGGGGGAAACGATCGACTTCCGACCGCTCCACCGATCGCCACGGCCGGGTCGCAAGGATGCGTGGAATGCTTTTGTTCTGTGGAATCCGTAAAATCATTTAAATGGCCGCATGTTCGCCGTTTCGCCCAGCCGTTCGGGTTAGGGGCTTTTTTTCGGCGGTCGCCGTTGCGTTTTTTTTTTGCTCGCACCCGCTTCGCACCTTTTCGCGGCCGTTTCGCGAATCTTCCGCCGGACGTAATTCGTTGGACAAAATCGAAGAACAAGCGAGAATAAAAAAAAACCGCTGGAGAACATCTTCCGCGCGGCCGACTTGTCACGTTGACAGGGAGACGCGTTCGTCATGTTTGCTTCCGATCGGTTGATTGGTTTGTATCTGATGCTTGCCTTTCATTGTTTTCTGCTCAGTTCGAATGTTGGATGTAGCGTCGAATGGTGTGCGGATGAATGACACGAGCTTGTGAGGAAAAACATATCATTACACTAAAAATATTTTGTATTCTTTTTTTAACTACTCAAGATTTAATTTTGACTATAAAATCTTCTATTTCTGTTCTGCCAAAACATAATAATTAAAATATTGAGCTGGCTCTAGTTTCTACCTTTTCAACTTGTACTTGTCGACCTGTAAAACAAAGCCTCACTTTTTTAGTTGTACATAGTTGCATATTCACTTTCCCATTTTTCTTCACTTGTTTCGTTAAGACAAAATAACATCGGATAAAGTCATATATTTTATGTCATTTTCAAACAAGCTGTTGTTACAAATTTGGAACTCCTTTCAGTTATTTTTTTATGTTTCATTGGGACTTTTGAAGAAACTCTTTAGTTTTATACATAAAAATTGTGATATACTCAAGGTTTAATTTCATATACACAGTTTGAAGCTATATTCCAACTGTCTTTAATATTTCGATGTTATTTTCTAACTTATTGACCTCTCGATAATTTAGTGTCGAAAGAGTTATCACTTGTTATTTGAAATGAACATCGTTTCCACGCGCCGTACGCTTGCACACGCCGACTGAACGATGAATTTATTTCCGACTTCGCCAGAAATTATCGCATTCGCGTGCATTAAGGCTAATAACACACCACCAGAGTAGAACTTTAAGAAACCACCTAAATTTCTCATCTGTCACCACGCAGCGTGCCCCGTTCCCACGGAGTCATCAAGCATCGAGCGTGCAGAACGTTCTCAGCAGCGCACGCCCACCTAGTTGTAGGCGCTCGCAGTTTCCGAACAACCGATAAATTACCGACAGGACCATCCTGTGCCTGTCGTTGCAGTGGCCGTAAACCAAACGCTTGAGACAATCGACAGGATACGGGTCGTTGGAAGCGGCGGCAGCACCACCAGCACCACCATCTCCAACAAGGATCTGTGGCTGGGACCTTTCTCCTCCACACGGGACACATGTTGCTTACGGCACGGTAAGGAAATTGAATCCTCAGACCTCCCAGGCAGACTGCTCGATGATGTTAGCCGTTGACTAGTGTCTGTGTGTGTGTTTTTGTTCCTTTCCTTTACCGTGATCTTAACAACGCTCATTTGCAGCGACACGATCCGGACGATTCGATTCCTGTAGCGCGCATGCTACATGCACGTCTTTGTTGTGTGCTCTTGTTGACTCAACAGACCTGCCGAAACAAAGCGTTGTTACGTTTCAATCTCTGTTCCCAACCACTCTGGAGGTGAAGTTTTTTTTTATAAAATCGTTACCTGCGCGCATGTAATGATTCGTAGGGTGTTCTGTCCTGCGGTTTTGCTCCGGGGGCTTTTCCATGCTGTGATCGATACTTTGATCCTCCTCCTTCAGCTGCGGTCCTTCTTCCCGGCTAGACATTTGCTGGCAGGGCCGGCAGGGATCGAGCCCTCCACAAGTAGCGACGAGTGGAGAACTAAATTAACTTTTCGGCTTCCGTCGGGGCCGAACAATGCATCCTTGTTAGCGCCGTGATTCGTGCTGATGCTGCAGCGATGCGTTTTCCGGCGATAGGTGGCTTCAAAATGAAGATGTATCATTTTCGACGACATGATGGATCATCCTCCGGTTGAGGCTTCCAGCAACACAGCAACGCCCTTACTTCCGACTTATTACTGACACTCAAACACCGGAACCCCCAATTGGTGCGGTGAACAATCGTTAGCCTCACGACATCTGCAAACACTGGCGCTGGCGTTGGGTGCGAATGCAGCCACCATCGCAACCAATGGCAGCAGCCAATTTCCGAACGAAACCTTTAAATTGATCTAATTAGAGCGCATTAGCACCAGATGTTCCATGCGGAACCCCGCCGAGTCAGCTCGTTTGTGGGTAACGCTCTGTCAGAGTGCATTTGGTGCAACATAACAACACCTACTTTTAACACTGATTGAGTGGATCCATCGGGGGTTTCTGGGAAAAGTTTGCCGGATCCGCTTGCAGCCTGTGTGATGCACTTTCATTGCCACTTCCGAGGTAGTTTGTGGTTTTGTTTGCGTTTTCACGACTAATTCTGGGAATGCACGCAACGGTTTCCGACAGTCCCAGCGCAGATGAGATTGTTTTCATCAGATAAGTCAGTTTTGTTACAATTACTACAGATTTAACAGCGATTTGGTGTCAATTTCGAATTTTCATCTTGACCAGTTAGAATTGTTTTCGCAAGTTTCCAACAGATGACACAACCTATCAAGGAACAATTGTTTCAATAACTTCAAAATCTTGTATCGTATTCAAGTTATCGCTTTCTATACTTCCATAACATTCGATGTTCTGGTTTGTATAGTAATCAATTTTCAAATTGATGAGTCACATTTTCTTTGTAGTTTGCCATCATTATTAATTTGAGCAAGTTGATCCTCCTGTCCCAAACCGATGTGTTTTGCGATCTCGTTTGTTGCCATCAATCCGGTGTTACTTGAATCAAATCCATCCTCCTCGGTATCGAACCCCTCACAGCTGCACCAAAAACGGTAATTGATTGTTTTAACATTTATGCACGAAAACACATAACGACAACGGTCGGTTTCGTCTCTCCACCCGCGAGCGCATCACGATCCTGCGACAGAGGCCATAAATTCAAACGCTTCTCCGCAGAGGACAGATCGCGATGCGTTTCCTTCGAAACCGTCCCTGATGGAAGGCTTGCTGGACTCGTCTCTCTCTCTCTCTTTCTCTCTCACTCTCTCGCCTCGACCGGTCCCGACGAGGAAGTGTCATGGCGTGGGCCTAAACAAAGGGCCCGCGCTGTCTGCATCATCAGCAGAACATCAGTCACTATCACGCATCACGTCCAATCGTGATTTGCAATCAGGCCGGGTTGTGTGTGTGTGTGTGTGTGTGTGCTTGTATGTCGCTTGTTTTACTTTATTATTTGCCTTATTTTCTCCCTCGGCGAACCCATTCATGTGGTCCTTGCGGGAATGCCCCGGTCGCGAAAAGGGGACTCGGAAAAACAAATGTTTAACAAATTCTTAACATTAATTCTATTGTTCTCGCACTAATGGATTCAAAATTATTGATTTTTTCATTACCCTCGGGTTGCGCGCGTCCCGCGCTACGCTTTATCTTTCTGTCGTTCGCAAAGGGCCGTTTTTGTTGTTGGGGCGCAAAATCGTAACTGATCCTCTCTTTTTCTTCAGGAACGGAAGATTTTTTGTCGCTTTTGGTTTTTTTTGGTCCAGCTACGGTCGGTTCGGTCAAATTTATGCGGCAGCGTCCAGCGAAACGACAATCAACGAAGCCGCCGCGGTACGCTTCATCACCGTCAGCATCAGCCGCACGTCATGCGGATTGAAGGATTGCACCGGATGTGCCCGAAAACGCACGGTCCGGGCACGGATTTGCGACCCGAAATGCTTGTTAAATTGTTGCGTAATGCTGCGATACTTGCTGCGAAGGGAAACGCTTTGGGCCGCCGTTATCTTGCTCTCAACATTTCATTCTTTTGAGCGGAAGAAATAGTACAAAAAATCGTTTCATACCTCGTCTATAGTAGCCTCTCCTTTCATAATGAAACTTCACTGTACTGCTCTGCGTGATGTCTCGTGTAAATGTCTCGTTAAATGAGCCATCCACAGCGTCCACAATAGCGATCGTTGTCTGCAACTCTTCACCCGGCAGGAGCGATTGCAGCCACTTAAATTGCACTACGGAAGGCGCGGCGTACCATCGCTCCACTGCGACGCCTGCACGCGAAAAGCCCCGCGAGAGGAGATGTTAATCGGCCTAATGGAACGAATTATGCTAAACTAGAGCCGGAGCCACCCTAGGCCGGCCTCAAACTAGGGAGAGAGAGACACCCGTCTGGCCATCTTCAGACGATCGGGGCGTCATCATCAACACCATTAAGTGCAACTTGATCAGCCAGAGCCCAGGTTCCCTCCAACCAATACCATAAACGGATCGAGCGCGGGGCCGTAAATTCATCCCTTTCTTCCTTGCCCAGTTCGATTGCCGCTCGGAGTGCGATTGCTGCTGGAGGAGCATCGGCGGTGACGATCAGCGACAGGCAACTGCCAATAGATGCTCTCCTAGCACTGGAGCCTGTTCGCATTCGGCCAAGAAAAAACGGGGTGATGATCACGTCAACCGGCGATCCGACCGCAACATGATACTCTCGGCCGCAAGGGGGGAATGTGAATAATTCAAGGTGAAAATCGCACCTCAAGAATGCTGTTTTAGAGACGACACGCATTGAAAAAACACGTCGAGATGCTTCCCCGATTGGTGGTATCGACTCCGCGCGGGACATGATAGTGTCAAATGCAATGCTGCCTCGGAACGATCGCGCTCATCATCTCGCTGATCAGGTGCTTACCAATGCCTATATCACATCATCAGGGGCATCTAAAAAACACTCACATTCACCTTTCGATCTGTTCCTAATCATCGTTTTATTCACACATTACACCAACCCGTATCCGTGCCTTTTCTACGTCGAAACGATTGCGTCAGCAGCCGGACCCTCGGAGTCAAATAATTTTAATGAACTATATCCATCATCCGGCAGTTAAGCTATCGCCACACGGATGAAAACGGGCTTTACTATGGCCACACGAAGGTGGGGACTGCCTTCGACCCATCAGCGCTCACTAAATATCGGTCCGTTTTTCATTCCCGCCTTGATTCTCGCGCCTAAACCGCCTCATTTATATTCCTTAATTTCCGCTGCCCGCCGTAAGGATTATGGAGCACCGGGGCGCACAGCGTTCGGCAAAGCGCGGTTAGAGATTTCCAAATATTTTCATCCAAAAGTCCAGGCATTCATCTCCGCTATTATCATTGTTCGTGCTATTAAGACACTCCGGATGGGACGGGGGACTTGGGGTGGACTTGGGGACGACAGCCACCCCGGGTCCCGGCTGATTGCCGTCATTTATCACGACGGTTAATCATCGCCATTTTCTAATTATATCCAATCCATTTGAGGGGCTGCTCGGCTGGGTCTTTCCCCCGCGTGAATCCTCTCGATTGGCCTTTCAATCAAATGTATTGAAAACGTTACCGTGCATGGTATTTGCTTTAATCATCACAGATTAGGCTGGGAGGGAGATGAAAAAATATCCTTATTGACACGCATCATCGGGCAACCGCAAACGATCGAGCTTGAATGTAAATAGCCGTCGCATTCCAATGGTTTCGAGGGAGTATGGAAAAATCGATTCCTATTTCTACACCGTCCTATCTATGGCAACCTTCGATTTACCTCGACCCACACAGGACCAATCGCGTGGAATCAATTTGGTATCAAATTACTTCCAACTAAATTCCAAAGGAGTCATTTTGTGGAGGAACTACGGCAAAGCCTACAAGCCTCGTTCTGGTCTACACGATTTTGTTCACTGTGAAATCAAAAACGGATCCTTTATGTTTCGCATGTGAACGTTACATTATCCTTTTTAACATAAAAAACCAACTGAGCCTATCCTCTTGGAACAGTTTTCAATGTAGTAACCTTCGGAGTGTCTTACACATTCACCTACACGACAACCCCACTAGGGACGGCGCACCGAATCCAATTGGTTTCTGTTCAATTTATAGTATTTCCCTGTGCCCATATGGCCTATTCCAAAGAGACCAATCTAAAATGGGCTTCCAATTTTGCGAGATTTGACTCAAATTTCAAGCAGCCGAGGTATTTTTTCGATAACCGATGGTGTGTTTTATCAATTGGCCACGGATGGGACGCTTACATTAGCTCCGGCCTCTTATACACACGACTTGCCTCCATTGCTTTCGGTCAGTTTTTCCTTGCTGACCATGAAGCGATGAGTGTGATTATAGAATCGTTACAATCGGAATGGTTAAGATGTTATTGGATTTTTATAGAGCGGATTTTAGATTGATTCCCGTCAGATGGGCGAATCCAGCTCCTCAAGGAGCTATTTTAAACCACCAGATAGGTTGGAGATCGTGCTCCGGGGAACGATTAACACGCTCCGAAGCAATTGTTTTGAAGTTGTATGTAATTTATTGGCAGCAGCAGGTTTTAGGACGCTAGATGATTCTATTGTGAGTCTTGTATTGGAAAGAGAATGTGATATAAGGTAAGCAACTTGAATCATATAGTTTTCAAAGTCTACGTCATTTTTTTGGAGAGGAATGGCTGGATATTGTACACACATTAGTGAAATATTGTTTGAAATTGTATATTATTTCGACAAATCACTTAAAAAATAGCCTGAATAGCTTCCAGTGTTATGTCTATGTTAATTTCTGGATAAATTCAAGATCCCAACTTTCAGAAAACAGATGTTCAATTGGAAGTCATCTCGAGTCTATCAAACATAAAAAATCTCTATTTAACCAAAAAAAAATACATGCAATTTCTAGATGTACGCTAGACTTTAGATGGAGTGTTTCTTCATTCATCTCCATGCCAAGCGTTAGCTCATCTAATTCGGATTGTATCTTAGGAAGTATAAAACAAACTTCTGCTCCATCACGTCTATCATAATTTCCAATCAAAACCTTCCCGTTTACGACCAGGAAGGTACACCTAACCTGAATACGGGATCATAAAGTTTACACTAGAGCGGTTCGGCGTTCACTTCCTTCCACGGCTAGCTGTTCCCCTCCCGCAAACAGCAGCACCAGCAGCAGCGACAGCAGCATCAATGAATCGGAATGAATGAATGTGTTGTGCACACAATCAATCCGTCCGATCGCATCGATTCATTAGCATATTCCGTCCCATGCCGCTCGCACCATCCCGGCGGACGGAAGAAGCATCGCCCGTGACCGATTCAAATTAGGAGCCCTTTCTCCGCGCGAACCTCCCCCGTCACACCCTTTCTTCCTCTCACTCCGGTGAAACAGATGTAATCGAGCGTGTAATTTCCGGTGTACCATTTCGGGCACCTCATAACTTTCGGCCTCATCGCGCGCTGATGCTGCCGCGACGATAGTGTCGAAACTGTGGCCCATCCATTTTACCCTCATTTCGTGGTGTGTGTGCACGTTTTTTTTGTATTTGTTCACCAATTTCGTCTCACGCCTTATCTTCGGCTTTCGATCTTTATTGATATCGCCCCCGAGCCGGAGGCGACCCAGCCAGTTAATCAAAATAGTTTTGGGATTCAAAAGCACTGAAATCGTGTCACAACCTGTGTCGAGCCGTCGTCCTGCCGATCGTCCCCTCGGCGCGCGTTATCGGTGTGGGCACGAAAACGATCAAGCCGTGTGTTTGCACGCGCAGGATGCACGAGGCACCAGCGGTCCGGATTGGAACGTCAGACGGACAAACGGCCATCGATCATCGAGCGATTCTGTCGATGCTGACTCGCTCGATTCGGGGCTGCTCCGGGGGACACGCTTAACGGGTACGTCATCATGCGCTTCGTCTCCGAAAACAAACTCTACCCACTCCGCTTACGTTGATTACGCAATTAGGAAACCCGACGCATGCCCGGTGAAAGAGGAGTCGAAAGTGCAAATTAAGTACAGCGGCCGCGCGAGGAAGGGACAGGCGAAAGCTGAGACCACATTCTTCTGCAAACAGCTCAATTGCGCGCGCCCCGTCTTCCATAATCGAGCACCGTGGCTAATTTGACCCGAGCATAATTAATTACCCGGGCGGACCCCTACGGGGGCCCCAGCCTAAAAGGGGGAAAAGGCGCGCGGTTCTAGCCCCGATGGTATCGAAATCTAGACAGAACACGACCCGGGCCAAGCGAGTGCGGAGGGATGAGCGCCCGAGGAGCTGATTGAATGGAGAAACAAACACACGAACGCGCAGCCCATGCCGTACCATTTAGCGGCAGCCTCCGCCGCAGCGTGCTGGCGCGCATCGTGGATGAAGGCATAAAAATTAGCTTAAATACCGGAGCCGCATCAACGCGAGCAACGACGGCTCCGCCACGGTGCGGGAGAAAAATTGAACGATCATTAATATTGAACGTGAGAGCTTAGGCGAGCTTACGGGTCGGAGCCATATGATCGAGGTGGCTCGGCCGGTCGACAGGGACCGGGGAAACGTAACATTTAACAACATAATTTCCCTGCCCCGTGTGCCGAGGGACGGCGCAAGGCAACCGTAATGAAGATACTCTCTCCACGACCGAGCCGAAAGAAGAGCTACAAGAACCACCCAAATCCCGGGGGCCCGGGGGTCAGATCGAACAAAACAAAGTGGTTAAAACAAAGCTTAGCCGGGACGCGGAGGAAACCGAGGGAACCTCTTTACCGAGCTCGAAAACACGTGAAGAAATAACACCACCGAAATCACCGGACCGCTCGAAAACTAGGCAGGAGATTAATGACTCGGGCCGCGGATCGCGATCGCGCGTACGTACGACGCGGGTTCGTTGCCTAGACACGGCCCAAATCAGCGCTTTCCAACCTCGGATTGCCCGGAGGTTTTAACGTCTTTCTTTCCTCACTGCTCCGGGGGGACCCATCGCCCCCCTCCTCGCCCCCCAGACACGATGGGCGATGGGCTACACTCATTTTGCTCAATGTTTTCTCACCCTAATGATCGTTTGATTGATGATCGTTTATTTATTTATTGTTATTAATTTCCTATCGATTTTACGCCCGCTGATCGCGTTAAACTCGATTTAATTGAGCGCAAGAGGAAACGGCCACGGTTCGGTTTCCTGCTGCTCCCTCCTCCCCTCACTGTGTTTGTGTATGTGTGTGTGTAAGGACCGTAAGGCTCATAGACGATTTGGGGGTTGTTTCGCCTCCGCTCGGGCGTTTAAGTCCCGCCGGCACCGGAATTCCACCCCGCGTTCGATGCCAACGAAAGCCACGCTCCCGAGCTGCACGATCATTAATTTTTATTAATTCCTGAATGGCGCTGGAACTAATCTTCCAGCGTTGTTTTCTTTCTTTTTTATTAATTTGCTGCGGACCACAGCACTGCACGCAGCCCGGCGGACTCGTTAGGACGTTTCGCTCGCGGTGTTAAATTCGCTCGAAATAAGAGTGAGAGAGAGAGAGCGAAAAAATAGCCTCCGAACCATTTGCACGATTCGACCGATCGCATCGCAACGGTTTCGGAGGAGGTGGTATAATTCGGAGTGAAAATGAAGTTGTTACGTTTCGACAGCACTCCCCCGGCAAGAAGAAAACGAGAGACAAGAGGAAGAAGCACAGAAAACAATCGAAATGATTTTGATGCGATTTTTGGGATGCTGGGCAGGAATTTCCCAGTCACGGTAAAATCGGGCTAATGATCCATTTGAATTCATTATGCTGAAACCGTTTACGGAGCGAACGCCCCGGCACGCCAATCGGTGAAATTCCTCACCCAAACAGGACCGGCACGTACCGTGCGAACTGTTCAGGCTCGTTTAGCTAATTACGGTGGGGTTGGGAAGTTATTTTTACACGCAATTCAATTGCGTGCTAATAAAAATTTCTAATAAATTATTGCTGCTTTCAGTACCTGAAAATCGAATGTAAAAAATACAAGTACGATCAGGCTGTATCGTTGAAAGGATTTGTCTGCTTTTATATCCCTGTCGAGCGCGATCCCTATCCACGCATCACACACCCATAATGGATCTTTATTTTGCTACAATCAATCAAAACGTATCATAGCTGCACCGCAAACACGGCCGAACGAACGCCACACCATAAGCTACCAGAAACCAAACAAACAAACCACACAATTCCACAGTCCTAATCCCGCGCGCCCGATCGCATTGCCAAAACGGTCGAGACGTTAAGCTCGCCGGCACACGGGTTCAGCCCCAAACTCCGACGGCCGATGCAATCGAGGGCACGTATCAAATTAATAACGAGAAGATCGTTAGCCCGGCTTTACGCTCACACCACGCAGGGGCGAGCGAGCGAGCGAGCGAAGTGTGATGGAAAAAGGTAACCCGGCCGGCCGAAAGCCAGGGATTGCGATCGTGCACGGGTTCGTGCCTTGCGCGGTCGCTTAAGTCGCGCGTAGTTTCGTTTTTGGGGAGGCAGCCGTTGCACACTGCCGCTGTGTGTGCCTGGGTGTTTTTTTTTTCTTTCTCTCCTTTACTTTAGGCTCGGTGTTTTTGAAATGTACACCATCATAATTTTCTCTTTTGAAGGCTATTATTAATTTTGACAGATCGCTTTTCGACAGTGCTCCGGTTCCTGCATCCTGCGCCGGCCAATTTCTTCCAGTTCGGCGTTAGGGGGGTTTCGCTGGTTGATGCTGATCGCGCGGATGATGAGTCGTGAGTGGCGTGGCTCCACCTCGGCCAGGTGGCGTCCAAGGAGGTGGGGGTAGGGGAGCTGCGGGTGGAAAAGCCAAAGGGACTCAAAGGCCGAAGGTAACCCGCACAGCCCACCTCCCGGTACTAAATCGTTTCAACGGAATGTTCACAAAAGTGAAGGAAAGCACGCCTTTCTCGACGGGTCTGTGCGCGATCGATTTGGCGGGGTTTTTTTTTCTTTGTTTTGTTTCGTTTTGTGTCTTGAGCTTATTACACGGGTTGGTTACGGATCCTTTTCGACGAGTTGAGGTTGGAATTGTGATTTCCAGTGTGATCTTCGGAATGCTGTGATCGGTGTTGATGCTGTTCTCCTTTTCAATCGTTTGTCAAATGTTCAACCTTAATCTAAGCATTTTTAAATAAGACTGAGGGATGATTTTTATAGCATTTATGAGTCTTTTATCTTAGCAAGAGACATTTCATTATTCCATATTTGATCAAATTATAATCATAAATACTTCTACCTGATTCTGAAACATACGAAAACTCTACAAACCAGTTTCAGATAGGTTCAGGTTCATTTTTAGTTACTATTTACTGCGAACATAAAAATCTTCCAACAATCTCTTCTTGTTTTTCAAAGATCATTCAAAAATATACATATGAGATAAGAATGTTCAAATTCTAGGATCATTTTCAAAATTCTGTATGTGCCCAACAGTGCTTGGTTCTCAAATTGACAAAAGAAATATTCATTTGAAACTCGATGATTCGATGTAACCAATTTGATCAAAATAAAAAAAGTCTGTTTTTTATGATGATGATCATCCATAACAAACACAAAATAAACACCCTTAACATGAATTGTGCAACAATCCATCTTTCAGCCGAATGTACCAATGTCAAACCCATTCAACAGACGATGTCTACGATCCACATCCACCCCGTGTTCGACACGAAACAAAGGCGCAGAGCTCAACCGATCGTTTTCAATCCAAAACTGTCAACACGTCCTCCCGTCATGGGAGGTTTCCACGGTTGACACACTGTTGCACGTACCCTAATTTCAACCAGAATCGATTTAATGATGAACCCACTCGCACACACACACACATACACCCGGCAGAGCATCATCACCGTGATGAGAAATATTGTGACAGCTGATGGCACGTCGATCGTCCACCTTCCCGGTTTCGGCCTGTCGCGTCCACAGCTCGAGCGTTCGCGCGTCGAGCAAGAAAATGTCATCACGGCTAATCCAATTTCATAACAAAGGATTAGGAAACGGATACGCTTGCGCTGACGCTGACGAAGGAAGAAAGGCGCGCGTTGAACAACTCGATTCGAAAACAATACGAACGCATCCCTCTCGAACCCGTCCCAAGCCGCATGCGGGCATGCAAGACACACCAAATCCTTGTACCGGCTGACGTTTGGAAGGGGATCGGGAACCCAGAAACAGAAGTGCAATCGTGGCGGGGCTTAAGCCTCCGTCTGCCAGCAGGCTACCTGCAGCAAGCCAGCTTCCCAGAAGGAGCCAGCGAAATGATCCTCTAATAATCCTCACTGCGACCCTTCTTTTGCGACTGATGAAGCTCATAATTGGCCCATCGTAGCGGGCGAAAGCACTCACCGCGTAAGCCGAGCGCTCCGATCGTCTTCGGAATGGAATTTCGAAGCTGCCCCAGCGTTCTACCGGGCTGCTGATTTATGACATCAATCACCAGGCTAGTTCCATGTTGGACATGTTATTTTCGTTCTCTCCGAAAATCTCCAACTCCGGTCAGTTCTTCTTCCCGGCGGTTTCCTGGCCCCGTGTCCGAGGGTGCAATCCGAGCAATCCAAATGGGCTAGAGTTAATTCGTTAGCGTTACGATCCCAACCACCACCTGATCCGGTCGCGAGCACTGGGCGAAGCGAATAGAAATATGATCAGCTCGCTAGATATCACATTAATTTCATGCCACTAACCAGCGAACTTCCACCGCAAGAGGGAAGAAAACACCCGAAACGTGTGAAAGAGAAAAATCTGTACCAAATTTGTAGCCATAAATTTGTAACCGACTCATCCGGCTACACACACACACACACACACGCGCGCGTACACCGTTGGCGCAGCTTCGATCGTCGGGCTCGGGAACATGGGCATAAATTAATTTCTAAAGCCCCAATTAAAACACATTGTGTCATTCGGCTCATTATCGCTGATCGCGCAGTCATCCCGGGAGAATGGGCAGCAAAAGCTGGTGGATCTGGAACGTTTGCCTACGTCCAATACATCACGCTATCGTCACAAAAAAGGGATCTTCCTGAGCGGACGCCGGACTCAACGGGCTGGAAGATCCCAATCGATTTTGTCTAACCACCTACCACCACAAAAAAAAAACACACGATCACCCCCGGTACACCATAATTAAGTCATCTTCTCCTAATTCCAATCAATTATTGAAACTAAATAACACACACACACGCACGCACCCTAAACAAATGCCTTCTCCACGAGCGTTATCACAGTCGCAGTCGTCGAAGTGTCCCATAAGTATCACTTTTCCCTTGTCCATCGCGTCTTTTAGGCTACTCTTGATCGCATCTCGCATCCACCGCCGTTGGTGGGAAAGACCGATACCCGCTCGTTTGTCCCTTTTATTTTGGAACACTCCAAAATGACCCATAAAGAAGACCAAAAGCACACAAACAGGGTACGCCAGCGTGAAGTCAGCGGACTTCGGAGGTTGTCGTGCCGGGGTTCGGAACCCAAAGCCAAACCAAACGTTCGACACGGGCGCGCTGATCTCGCCTAATCAGTGACAACACATAAATGTCGAATTATAATAATGCACATAAATTAGATGAGTCGCGCGCAGGACTTCTTCTTGGCCGTGGTCGCGCAGCCCCACGCAGGCCGAAATGAGGCGCATAATGAAGAAGTAATGCGTAGCAACGAAACGGAAAGAAGAGGAAGAAGAAGGAAAAAACAACACGATCTTTAACTCGTTGAGGTGCTTGGAGGAAGCTTTCGATGGTTATTGTCGCAGTTTTTTTTTTGCTCCCCCAGCCGATTTCTTCCACCACGGCGAGTTTCTACGAGTTCGTGATTCAGCACGGCTACGGAAAGGGGATGCCGGAAGATCTTCACCTAGCTAAATTACAGCCACAGTCCGGCGTAGCAAACCGAGCGCGCCGTGCGAACGGGCGAGGAAACATCATAACTAATGTCTATGAGAAAATTAATAGGTTTATAATTGAATAAATTATTTCCACTATTTTATAGTCACACGAGCTGGGAACCTCGAGAGAACGAGAGGCGGTTCGTAAACTGAAATCGGCCACAGCCGTCCCCAGTCGATCGGGTTTCGAACACGTCGTTCCGAGTGCCATTCCGAAAGTTTGCCATCAATTCCGAGTGCGTGTGTGTGTGTGTGCCATGTGGGTGCCGTGTCGTGGCGAAGTTGGGGACAGCAGGAGGGGATAAGAAAATCAAATTAATTGAATGATGAGCTGATTAGAGTTATGGAAACATTTACAGTCACTATGCCGGGTCCTTATGTCCATGACTTATGGCATTGGGATTCACGCTTTTCAACTTGTTTCTTTCTGCTTTTCTTCTCCATGAGAAATTGTTTCTTTATCGAGGAAACTCATTTTGTACGTGTTGGAGTCCATTGGAATGCTGTACGTAGCATAATTCTGAGATGTAACTCATGTAATTCTCGTGAGAAAAAAGTATCCCATTAGGTTCTTTTATTGTGATAGGATATTAACCATTGAATTTAATTTCATTAATTTAATTTAAATAGATTAGCTTATTCTCAAATTATTGTTCAAATTCAATGGTATTAGATATTGTTTCTTGATTCGTATTGTCTTTTCTCCACAATAAAATCTTTAAGACATCAAACTTCAAAGAAATCCATCAAAACTGGAACGTGTGCCTTATTCTCCGTCTATCTTACCACGATGCAAAAATTGCCCTCAATAGGCCGTTTTGCGACAAATCGTGTTCCTCATTGTGAGCACCGCACGCATTGGGTTTTAGCAGCGGCAGTAGCAGCAGCAACAGCAGCACTCACCACCCTCGTTAATGCACCTGGCATCGGCTCAATGTGGAATAATTATGGTGCATTAAATTATAAACGATCGAGCTCGTCTGGAATGCGCAAACAAGGCGAAATTTTCAACCAACTTCACCGAAGAAAGCTAGGCGATGATGTGTGTAAAACATATAAAACACCATCTCTAGACAAGCACGCTCACACACACTCCGTGCACGATAAAGGTACAGTGGGGTGGGTTTTTATTCACCATTGCGCAGGTTGTATTTGATTTTAATATTCATCACCGCTTAAACCCCGCGTCAACCGGCTCGACACTGTCAGTCGCGCTCCGTCCCCGGGGACGAACCTATCGAACTCGCATCATACGGGCCCGTTTAATGTCGTTTACTTAGAATGCATGATAGAAGACAGCAGGCCGGCAGCTCGGCCCGGCTCGACCGTCAGAAGCTGCCGAGCCGGAACAGTTTCACATTAACGAACGTGCGCTGCAAACACAGGCGTGACGCGGACGTGCTCGCCAGCCGGGCCGGGAAAATTTGAAGAAAATAGTGTCATATTTTAAACGTCCAACTAATGTCCACTTTAAATCAGTATCGACGGCCCCGGCACGGACGGATGCGGTGGGAATTAAACATGGTTCCTCGATTCCTGGTTAAGCGGCATTTAACAGCGTGCGACGTTGATGAGCCGTTGAAGGGCCTCCGCGTCGTGCGTATCTCCTCCTCCTGCACTGCAGGCTAGGTTGAACAATTGAGGTTTGTTATTTTTCGCTCGTAAAACGCTGCTCACCTGCTCGAGCGGCTCATCCAGACTGTTGCTGCTGCCGCTGCTGCTGCAATCAAGAAATCCATTAAAACACTGACCATAAATCTTATGCTCAAACTGTTGTTAACAATCGCTTAATTGTTTGTTTATGTTTATTTCGCGCTTGTGTTCGTGTTTGTTTAGCGGGCGTACAGTGCGTGCCGGGGCTGCCCAGTTCCAGCCCCGTAGAGCTAGGGTAATTGTGGCACAAATTCCGAACGCGAACAGAATATTTGTGCGTTGCGTGTGTTTCAAGCAAGAAAAAAAAACACACACACACAGCCACAGAAGGATTCGCCTGTCAGAAACGCTTTCATCATAAACGCGCGAGAACGATCCAGACTCATAAAGTCTCCTCGTGTGTCGCGGCCCGGTACAACCGGACTACAAGCCGACCGGTGTCGTCTCGTCCTGGACGGTGTCTGAATAGATAATTGCGTGCGTTATTTTCCCTCCCGAAAAAAAAACACACACACACGAACTCAACACGGCAGCGCGCTTTGCTGGAATTCCAATGCGCCGCCACCTCTTCTCGAAACAAATTTCGACCGCGCGGGTAATTAAAACGAATTAAGCTTGCTTCATGCTCCGCCATCAACGGTTATGCGCGTTGTGTCAACATGCATAATTGTGAGCCCATTAAAGTATGCTCCGAAACATTGCATTTCACACCATTAGGCGTGGCGGTTCGGTGTGTGTATGTGTGTTTGCGTGGCGTCTATTGCTGCATTCGATACGTTACCTTATTTTTGTCGTTTAAAAGAATATTTAACTCCGTCGGACATTTCGACAGGTTTGTAAGGTTATCTCCACTGGTTGGGTCGTCCGAGCGGTGGAAGCAATGTCTAAAGATGTCTATAAATTATGCCAAATTCTTCCCCGAGAGCGTTCTCATGACGAAATTCCTGCTAATCTAGCATCAGATAACCGACGCGGTGAGAAACGCAGGAGACATATTTATCTCCGCTCACTGTGGAAGATTTACTGGTCAAGTGATTTGGTTTTGGAAGCCATTTGGATGTCGTAAACTATAATTTAACGTTGATGTTTAAATTTTACGTTAATATTATATTTTATGGGGTATTATTCAAGGCATCTCGTTAGATAAATTAGGAATGTTTATTGGGAAAAAAAATATTCAAAAAAAAAACTATAAATTTGCTATAAAAATTCATGAAACTTTGCCAATAACTGCTAGCAATTTGTGTTGTATTGTTGTATCAGAGGGTTAGACCTTTCTCAGTACCTTTACCTGTTTGCTGTCTTTCCTCTTCATATAGAATGTTGTTAAATATGGATATATCGCGACATTTTAAGTTTTTAAAAGTATATTTTGCTTATAACCAAAATATATTTTCAGTTTTATTCGTTATGTCCTATTCTGTCCACTTTTTGTCATTTTTATGATGATGACTGAATAAGTTTTATAAGTTTAAAAATTAAAAGTTGAATGATAAAAGTTCAACTTTGTTTGCGATAATGTGCAACATTCCCTACTGACACTTAATTTGCCCATAGTGGCAGCAACTCCACTTTAAATGAAGACATTCTCGCCCGAGACAAACCCGCGGAAATGAACGTGCCGCACCGTTCGCAGACTGCAACTGCAGCCTCCGTGGCCATATTGCACCGGCGCGCTAAACACGGCCATCCCAAGCCCTCGGACTCTCCGTCCCTTGCGAAATGAAGTTGTCCGCGAAATTTGTCAACTGGTGTCGTGCCGCTCCCTTCCCGACTTCCCTCCGCCGTCGTCGCTGCTCGTGCTGCGTTGTTTCGTTAGCTTAATTGTTATGTTTTCTTATCGTAATGGCTTAATCGCATTTAAAATGATCACCATTTTCGGCGCGGTTCGGGTTTCTCGCGTTCCGACATCTGAGATTGTGTGTGTGTGTGTGTGTGTGTGTTAGCTACGGTGACACATTTGCCGCATCCCGTGCCGTGCTTTGTTTCGCGATAAATTTGCGCCGTACCGCAGCGCACTCCACTTGACTTGACTTGGAGGATGAGTCGGGTACTCATAAAAAAACTTCTCACGAAGTGGAAAGTTTGTTGCAGCAGAAGCGACTGCACTCCGTCAAGCACGTGTGTGTGTACATCCAGATGCAAGATGCGTTTGTTGCACACTCCTCCTCACCATCACCAGTACCACCACCCCGTGTGGGTGCCGTGGGTGCGAACCAACCGTAAAAGGGGAAAACAATTTAATCATCTCTAATTTTCAATGTAATAAATTTTATACTCATTATCACGTCCATTCATTTAAAGCGAATTTCATCAATATGTACACAGCGTTGCTCGCCCGCGGTGCACTACGTCGGTTGCAAAACGGTTCTGCTACATGCTGCATGCGCACATGTTGGTTTTTTCTCTCTCTCTCTCTTTCTCTCTTTCGCTCTCTTATGTCTCCTGCAGCTGCAACGCTTCGTCCGGTGAGGTTTGTGCGCACGTTTGCAAATAATCTGCACCTAATATTATAAACAAACCAGCATCGATCGATGGCTTTCGCATTGTGCTTTCGTAGGTGCGTGCCTTAACATCCATCCTCCCAACCACCCCCTACCCACCACCCATACACGCCACGATGAGCTGCACTGGAAATTGTTCGCCGTTTTGGATAAAACAGATATTACACGTGTAATAAATTATCGCCTTTCGTTCAAACTGCCAGTTCGGTTTGCGAGTGCATTTATTTCCAGCCACCCTCCAGCAGCAGCAGCAGCCACAGCAACAGCGGCAGCCAAAGCAGACGCATGGCCTGCGTCGAAGGGAAATGCAATCGTAACCGGAACGGGCTGTCGGTTGTGGCGTTTTTACGAGCCACCAATGCGCGCGCGAAGTGCAACTTGTGTGTCTGTTTTTCTCGTTTCTTCGCGTTTCATTCCGCCCGTTGCTTCGCGGGAGCGAAACTCGCACTCGTGTGGCGCAGTCGCGCGGGTGGGGGTGTTGAAAACGGTTTCACGATTGCTCCCGGTTCGATGAGAAGGTAATTTATAATTTCTCGTATATCCTGCGGTTAGTGCGCTTTTCGTACGAAATTCGAAATGATAACGCACCGTCCGTTCGTATGTTTGCACTTCGGACGACTCGCTTGCAGCCGTTGGCTTTGGTGCAAGATGAGCATGAAGGGTTTTTTTTATTAGCATCTAATGCTGCCATTTGATAGGGCTGAGAGGGGCGTTCGTTAAGCAAATACAGCGTCAATAAATTGCTCTCCAGGTTAGATTTCCATGGCCCTAACTTCGTACGAAGTCGCTCGGTGTGGGAACAATGAACAGGACCAATTGATGAGTCAATTTGATTGGTTAAATTTTTTGTATTATTCACTAAAAATATAGGTTTAAATATATGTAAAAATGAAGCTAAACTATGGAAAATATATGGTTTCAGGTTTCAGCAAATAAATTAACTATTATTATTATACATGACACAAACTAATAATCAATAAGAACATGTTGTTCTAGCTTAAAGATCTTGAAGAAGAAGATTTGTAAGATAATTAAGGACGAAAAATATAAGCTCGATAAAATAACAACACAAACGTATTTGTATATTAATATAACATATTGAATGTTTCAACTACACAACACTCAAAACACATCTTTTTTTCTCACACTTTAAATTCTAAACCGGCAAACAAACTATAAATAACCGACATTACCACTCGCCTGTTGGCCGCAGTTTCCGGACATGCAAATCGTTACCGGCGATATACGAACGCGCTTGTACGCAGCGGATAAACAACGATCATTGCTGCGCGCTGGTCAAACAAACCATCTCACCTTCGCCGCGTCCAATCAACGCCTTGTTAAATCGAACCGAACTAGTGGCGAACTGCACTCCCATTACGTATGCACGGTGTCATTTGCACCGGGTGCAGTCCTCCTCGCATCCCACCACAATTTGCCGCAGGGTGCCCGGCGAGAAAGCGCTCCGCGAGTGCATTCGTAATAAGATATAAAATATCTATCCTAAATAGGTACGCAATGGAAATAAAACTCCCCATAAACCGTGTGCCGAGGCGAAACCGGCCGTGGCACGGCAGGCACGGGATATAATACAAAATTAATATGATGATTATTGTTGAGGCTAAGGCGCATGGAGAAGAAAGCTGTTTACTTACGCCCCGGGGCGAGTTAATATAAATAAATGAATATATTTTGTCGATTCTCACCTCGGGACACCTCTGGGGCATGCTCGATGTGTTTCTTTCTTCTTCTGTTCGTGCTCCCAATCCACCCTTCCACCACAACCGGCCGCCCTGCTTGATTCCATTTCGCGCTTCAACGTGCATTTATACAAATAAGCATTTCTACCGCTGCGAGGATGAAGCTGTTGCAGTGGTGGCTTTTCGGTGTCTCTTCTCGTTCGCCCGTTCGCCGTACCACGCCGGCCTTCGGGGAGGCTGGTGCCGTGTCCGGGGCCGGCCGGGTGATAGTGAGAAAGTTTTGATGATCATTTTGATGAGAAGCATGAGCTTGTTTGCATATCATAAAACTATCGACGATTTGCTTTCCCAGCGCTTCGCTCCGGCTTTATCGACTGGACCGGCCGATGCCATACGCACGCGCTCCAACGCCGCGACGTATGATGACTCAATTTAATCGCGCCATCAGACGCCCCAAAACGGTCCCGCGCAGCAGATGGAAAATGTAAGAAATTCGACTGGGGAAGAAAGAAATGTTTTCCCACGCGCGAACCGCCGCCCAAAACAAACAGTCAACAACAACAAGAAGTGGAGCGGTTATTGAACCGTTTCGCGAGCTTTCTGCGCGCGCGGATCGTCATCGTTCATTTTAATTACTTTCGGAATCGATATTGCATATTCCTGTGGCGCGCCATCGCCCTATTTCGCCCGGCTTCGCTTTCGCTTTGCTTGAGCCCCGGGCGGGTTCTACTGCCGGGGGTCCGCGTCTGTGCCGTGCTTATAAATTCTGAGCACAAATCGGCCTAAACGGTCCCCATCATGTCAGGTGCCCGGCACACCGACGAGCCGCCCAGCACGGAATTCTCGGCGGTTCCCATCGGATCGGGACCGTGTGAACGACGATGACGCTTTCTGGCGAATGTTAGATGGGACGTTCGGGGAAGGGCTAGGGAAACCATTAAATCAATTATTGAATTAAAATCACATCTCCAATTTTGACTTATATTGAAGATTTAGATTATGTTACAGGGTAATAAGCACACCGTTACGAGCTAAGTGATGCTTCGCGTCGTGATGTTTGTGATGGTTTTCATGTTGGAAAGCGCCAAAGACCATTAAAATAAACTTGTACTAAAGCTCCTGTGCATTTCTTGAGAAAATTTTCAAATTTTCGTCCATTTTCATTGTCCATAGGAGAGTCCATAGGACTCTCGCTAGAAATATACAATGGAGTCGACATGGTGGTATACATGAGTAAGTTCTTTAATTAGATCTTCTAGGATTCTATTGAAATCTACAAGAAGCGATCCATAGCTTTCAAGACATGTAAAGATGATACATAAACTTATCAAACATCAAAATCAGGCAAAAATAATATTTCAGGACAAAAATAAGAAACATGAAAAGATTCTTTGTTTGTCACAAGAATGACTCAAAGATGAAACAATGCTCTAAACATCCTTTCGATTGAATACTTACAAATTTTGAAGGTAAAACTTAAATTGCACATAGCACTTGGCAAGTTCATCATCCAACTGAAATAATACCTGGTGCTCCTCATCCATAATAGGCCACAAAATCATCCAAAAATCTCGTCATCAACGGTTTAAATCCACCATAAAACATCGCCTGGACGCTGCTTTCACGCCGAATGTCTCAATTTGCTCTGCGCTGCCAGCAACGTCGGTCCCGGCCGGAGCTCGGTCCGAGGTTTTTCCGAAGCCCACTTAAGCGTGGATCATTTGTCTTTCGGGGTCCGGTCCGGTCGTCCACCGGGGTTCGGTCCACGCTGAGCGCGGTACCGGTTAAACTGTACCGGGCCGTCGGTCGCTCCACGCTGCGGTCGGGGTTTTAATGTCTTAATCAAGCGCTGAAATCCATCAAGCTCAGTCATCGCATCATTCCGTGGCGTAGACGCGCGGCCCCGCCGTCGGAAAGAAAGTCTGGAACGAGTTTTTCGGCCACAGCCCGAGCACTCCCCCACGGCGCGGGTCGCGTACGGATCGCGCGGAATAAAGTAATTAAGCTCGGGTTTCATGCGCCCGGCGGGACGAGACGTGAACGCTTGACACCGTGGCGCGGAAGCATCGGACGGATCTTAATCGTTTCGTTTTGGAGCAACTAACTGTCACGAGTAAGTGGCTGTGAGCGAAACAATGCGACCGGGACACTGGTGGAACAATGTGCACACGCACACACACAACGGCTCATAACCTGACAGGAAGTCGTTACAATATCAGTTACTAGAAATCACACCTGAAAACAAATACACTGCCCTAGCGTCCTGCATCCCAAGTTCCACGAAACGCAGTACAGATCACGGTACAGGGCGCGTTCGCCTACGCATGCTGCGACCCAGAACCTCCAGCGTAATCCCGAATCCATGAATCAATTGCTCCATTCATCCAGGAAGCATCAATCTCGATAATCGCTATCTCGGACACAGCTTCATTCATGACTTGCCCGGGCGCAGCGTCACCCTGCCGGGATACGGAAAGAATAATAAATTAATTTTTATTCAATTGCCAAAGATTACGATCCGAGCGTCGGGGGCGAGAACGCGTTCTCCTTTCCGGGACGTGTAATACACCACACCGTTTGGCCATTAATACCGCGGTAGCACGCTGCATAGGAGTGACCCGATCATGTTTTGGGTGTCCTACGACCATAAGCAAGCGGTGATAATAATAACAATAATGATCATCGAGGAACACACTTTGAATACTGTCTAACCCTGCGTGTCTGTGCACCGTTCGATGTGGCCCGTTTTAATTTTATTTCATTCATCCCTGCTGCCTCCAAGGAGGAGTGCCTGTGATCCCTTTTTCGACGGTAATTCATGCCCTTCCGCGGTGAGCATCTTGCTCGAAATTTGAAATTATTATCATCTCACCTGCGCTATCAGTCTCGTGTGATCACGGCACGACACACATCTTACCCTGCCCGCTTCGGTTACAGCTCCTGGACATTAGAAGCCACCAAAAACCCACCCTTACGGAGCTACCACACGGAGATTTTTATTTCACTTTATCTGTCACCCATTCAGCTTTCGAAGAAATGATTTGAATTTCAAACGAAGTGTCACCCGCTCCCGAAGATGACGGCGTGCTTCGCAGAAGACACATAACGAACAACAACAACAACAACAAAACAGCCACCTCCAAAAATAAAACATCTCAAACGGCGCGCAGTCACAAAGCGCAGTTAAAATTATGCCATCCATGCGTTTTGCCCAGGTTCGGTCGTGAAGCGCGGTGCGGTATGGCGTGAGCTTCCCGGGTTGCCTCTTCCGAGAAGCAGGGGTCCCCAAGTGTGACAAACAATAAAATTATGCACCCTCCAAGCACCCTTTTCGCTGGAGGGTACCGTGGGCCCAAAACGACACGCACCCGCGACCGTTTAGCGAACACGGCGACCGAAAAGGTGGCATTATAACACGGTGACAATTAAGATCACTGCTGATGATAGTGGCTTGGCGTTCGCTTTTTTCTTTGTCCGTTCGTTGTCCGTTGCGGGATCGTATCGCGCTGCGTTGGTGACTCCAAATTGTCTGATGAATTGTGGAGACGTGGAGAAGACAGGCTTGATGATAAAGATGAGAGTCTAGCTTTTTTTCGTTACGACTGGAAGATCCAATATAAAAAGATGACATTCTTCCGCAGAGTTTTGTATGTCATATTTATTTCAAAATTTGTGTCTGTTTAGTCTTTCTTATTTTTTTATTTTGTTTGAAGCCTATTATACACAAATACCGCAGAGAACAATTTAAATTCTCCTATATTACTAGCCTCCATATAGGTATCCTACCATAGCAAGAATCTCCAAAATTCTTCAACGTTTCTCAATAAAGATTTGAATAAAAAAGCATGTGATTCTGTGGAGATTTTGAAGTCATGGTGTTGATAAACAAAAAAAACTTAGCTTGTTGACTCGGCGTACACAGGTAGCGCCTCACGCCTAATGCCTCTTTGGGTGTTCCTCTACTCACCAGTGCATGACGCGAAGAAATGGAGAAAATCTTAAAAAATAGCCCACCTAATCGGTAGCACCAAAATACCACCTAATGCTACTTGTCTCCCGCGCCAGAAGCCGTTCGGGAGAAAATTGTGCAATTTTCTAATTACCACCGTCATCGTAAAAGCCTCTCGACGCATCGGCTAAGCCTCCACGGCCAAGCCAGGGAAAAAATCGACGAGGTGGTCTCTGGCCACACAAAAAAAAAAGATACGAGCATAAAAAACAACAACTGAAGTGAGAGATTAGCTGCTTGAATGTGGCCTCTTGTCCCCGTCGAGAGGCACACCGGCCCGGGGTGGTGTTGAGTGGCATTTAATGAGCAAGCGCAACAGGACTCTTGAGTGATTTTGTTGAAATTGAAAGTAAACACTTGACTTGCAGCGGACAATGCCAGAGAGACAGAACGAGGGCTTCGGGATGAAGAGAAAAAACGAGACGCTACACGAGAGCGTAAGCATAAAATGCCTTTTTGCGCATCGAGGGTGTTTAAGCCCGAGTGTCGGTGCGAGCTGCGTACAAGTCCCGACCAATGATGCGTGCAACCTCAGTGCTTTCTTGCACCGGAGATCGATCGCTCACACAGGGTCACAGCGAAACAGCCAAACAGGGATTGACTTTTTTGTGCCATGAAACTGAATGGCTTGTTCCCAGCGTTGATCGTGGGTTTTTCACTTTTTTCCTCTGGTTCCTGGGGAAACGAACGCAAAGTATATCATTATCTCCGCTGGCGATAATCCTTCAGCCGGCCAGAAGGCTAGAAGTCAAGGAAGAGAGAGTCCTGTTTTGAGCCTTTTCCTTTCGTCCGCCCAGTAGCTAAGTGCCTGCAAGTGAGACTCGTGGAAGGAAAAAGAATGTTCAAAAAGGCCCTCTTACCCGGTAGCTGGGTGAAAAGTTCTACAAAAATTATTCAACAATCGCCACACACACACACACGCTCAAACCGAACCCTCGGTCGGCGCAGCGTGATTTGTTTTATCTGCCTTTTGCCCGCTTACACAGCCTTAAGAAATTGGCTCATGTGATTAGAAGGCATTCCACCTTCTCCCCCGGGAGGGAAAAAAGGGAAAAAGGTGCGTATCTTGTATCTTGCGTTGTTCGTCTTTTCGGCTTTGGGCAGATTTATCCGATGGTGGGCGTCATTCGTCGGTTTCTTGATTAGATTACCACCGTAAGCTTGGCAAAAGTCTTGGGATTAGGGAGCAGAAATCACCTGAGCGAACGGCCGCACAAGTACGCCTTATTTGAGGAGCTTTCCTTATCACGATAATTGCAAGACAAAGGAGTGATGAATTTCTTATCCCGCAGCAAGGATAATTCCATTAGCGGAGGGACGGTTGTACCGAGCGGCGATCGTAAATCACTGGCTTTGCGATCTTCAGGGGCTATTCTTATACAATTCATTACATATTGTAATGAGCAGTTATGAGCGAGAAACTGAGATTGAAGGCATGAGCTTCTGGAACAGTGTCTTACAAGAAGATTTGCAAAGCAAGCGCATCTTGACGTTTTTAGAATTTGTTGAAAACTTGGATACCTGACGATAACTCTCAAGAAATAGAAAATTTTGGTATTGATAAAGCAACCTACTATTGATAAATCAAACTTTAAATTTCTTCAAAATTGACTTCAACATGAACAAGATTGTAATACAAGTTCTACATAGCAAAACAATAATAGCAATTAAACCGATGGCTATCAAATTAGTCCAAGAGTATACAATGATGCTGAAAGTACTTAAAACCAATACCATTGGCGAACCATACCATTCTGCATCCACTCCATTACTAATTCATTATTAATGTCCATGAACCATCCGCACCGCTCACGCTCGCCTATCACCGCCAGCCGTTGCCCATTGCCTGACCCGATTGCAAACCACTGCGGGCGCAAACCACTCCGACGTAATTCCGGAAAGGATCGGTCGGACAACAAAATGAGATTAATTTTACTTTAATCGTAAACGGTCGCCGTTGCGCTCCGCCGTTGTGGCAGGCGTGCGATCACGCGATCATCAATTTGCGTTCAGCTTTCAAATCAACAGCCCTCGGAGCAAGCCATCCTTGAACCACATATGACGGGACGCCCTACATCGGAGCTGTCCGACCGCTGCCCTCTCTGGAAGCGATGCTCTCGCGCTCCGGGGAAGGAGGGCTCGGTGGCATAATTCTACACTCCGCGCTCGGCAGCTGATCCTGGCCCAGGCCAGTGTGCAGTCGCCGTGCCAAGCCAGATTGCCATTACGCTCGCATCGCAGACCCATCCATCCCAGGCTGCGCGCGCGCGTATCTCGCGCGTACTTAGCGCGCTGGCTATAATTTCCATCAATCTTCCAGCTCGCGGCCGATCCGCAGTCCGATTTAATGTTAATTGTACACATTTCCCACACAGCAGTACCGCAATTGGCTCCGGACTGGTGTTGCCCGTGATGCGCCGCAAACGCTTCCCGAGCGCTCGGGACAGGGCCCGGTGTGTCATGTGCACCGTGGGTCCGCCTTATCCACCGGTGGCTTGGAAAATGCTACCGAATAAACCCACCGCACGGAATGCACGCACCGGAGTTCGCCCAACTCACACAGCGCACCGCCATTTGCTGTCCCAAAACAAAGTCTCGCATACATTGTTGCGACGGCGACGTCTGCTGCAGGACGCCCCGAGCGAGAGAACGTTTACAAATGGAACTGCTTTAATGTCATGAGTAAAGCAAATCAACTGTAATTGCCGGCTGGGGCGGCTCAGAACGCTCCATGCGGATGTGGTTCGACCCCGGCAGAGGACGGTAATTTCGACGGCGGCATGCAGATCAATACACCCGGAGTGGAATGCTCTTCGTGCCGCGTTCTCGAGATGATCCTCGCGGGAGGATCTTATTTATTCTGCCGTGCATCTCACGTGCCGCACTGGTACAACCGGTGTTTTGCTCAGCCAGAACCTTTCACCAATTACTGCCTCAACCCTAAACTGCTCCTGAATTATAGGACAGCGATAATTCAAAGTCGTGCTTTGTCTAATCTCTCCCCTGGAGGCAACACACTCAAACAAAGCCCGTCGAAGCGGAGCCCGCGTTGTACGGCGACGGAAATGATTGTGTGAAAAGTTAGCACAATTTTCACCTCATTACTTGCGTTTGCTTTCTACCCTCTATCGCTGAGTGCGCCGCCGGGCGCTAGACATTTACCAGCACCTCAATCGAGCCGGATAAATAGCACACCAGCGCGCTCGATTTAGCCTACCGAATCACGAGTGCATCGAACGGTGATCGATCGCGGTGCAATTTTGTATCGTTGCTTTATGTACTAATTTAAATTTTTATTACACTTCCCGGTCGCCCGGTACCCGCTCCGGACGAGCGAGGCAACCCGAAGCGGCAACACTTTCGTCCGGTCGCTGTAAATTCACCCTGAGAGCCGGGAAATTACGGCCAACTAGCTAAAGTACAGCTACGGTATTGATACGTCTGCTGTGATCAACGTCCGTCCTGGTGCCAAACGATCTCGTCGGAGATTGGAACTATGGTCTGTTCAGAGCAATCAACAGATAGAAGTGGTCAAAACACAGATCAAATCAAACAGCAATTTTTCTTACTCTCATTTGTACTAAATTTAAAAATTTGCTCCAAATTCGAAGAAAATTTGATGTGCATATCCTGATATACTCACGCTTTCTCAAGTCAAATTCAAATTTAAGGGCGGAAACTTTTTAAATGGATTTATTCGGATGAAACATTCCTTATTTGCGAACAGTTTCGATTGAATCCAAACCAATTTCATTTATTTATTTAATTTTTATTATTAACAATTATTTCCGAAACAACGTTCGTCTTGGACTTCCATCATCCAAACACCCACTGTCTGCGGAATTGCCCCCAGCGCACGGAATCCGTTAGTTAGTTGGAAGCAGACATGTAACCGCCGCAAATGGTGCAGAAAACAATCATGTTTGTTAAAATCAATTTGTAAATAACAAGTTTTCCGTCCGTCACTGGCGGCATCGTCGTCGTCGTCGTCGTCGTCTTCGTCAACGGCAGCAGCGGCAGCAGCAGCAACAACAGAATCTCCACCAGCGCACACGGTTCTTTCAACTAATCCCAAGGCATCTCTATCCCGTAGAAAATCACGATCAATAAATTATAGTGCACCCCCTTCGGTCGCTCTCCGTGCAATCAACCAGTCGACCGAGGGCCGACCCTGCCAGCCTCGCGCGAACATTCGGCAAGGATCGCGCCTATCTGGCACACGATATCGGGCTGATAGGGTGGATTGCACACGGATGGATACGCGAAACCATGATGCCCGTGCGTCAACAACACGTACCGAAATAATAAACCATAATTAGCTGTTATTTATATTTCTTTTGTTTGATCATCTTGTGTCCGTTTCCAGTGCGCTTCATGTGTGAGTAAGAGCTCTAGTGACTCTAAAGAACCTACCAACACTTTCAGAAGAGTTTCAGTTCATGATTACAACAAGTTTTCTATACCAATTTCCAACTGATATTCAAATGTTCAACCCTTTTGTAAATTAAATATGTTTTACCGCTCTTCTGGCCTATTCTAATGCTACTCACGCAATCGTGCATTCTAACGAATTCTGTAGACGCTCTCCTCTACCACGATAGCGACGTAAAGTGATCCTGACATCGTAACCCGCATGTCTCATAAATAGTTACCCGCGCGTTGTCATCCAGCCAGCTGGGTCAATTTTTTATCACACGGAAACGCGAATTTCGAAAATTTCACCCCCTTTCGAACGATTATTATGCACCACGAAGTGCACCGGCAGCGGTTCCCCGGTGCAGCAGCGATCGTAAACTTTGCCAGCGCCCTCATCATCCGCCCCGAGGGTTTAGTTTTATGACAAAAAACTCCACAACGGTTGCACTCGTAAAAACTCATCCCCACCGGGTGCATACCAAAACGTTGCGGTACGAACAAGGATAATATGCAACCGGTCGGACCGATGGATACTCTTCCCATCGTAAATCGATCGATCTTGCCGCGTATGAAAGCGTGTCCGTTCGTTGCTTTACAAACCGCTGACATATGATCGTCACGCATAATTTGCAACATTTTCAACAAACTGTTTCGTTTCGGGTCCGTTCTGCGTAACATCCTTACACTTTATTTCGCTCCAAAACTACAAATTGCTCCAAAACCGTTCCACCTGTGTGAATCTCGGCTTTAATTAAATAATTCATATTCTGCTGCAGTCGGGTTTGTCTCCTACCGCCACCCATCTCACCCCATCCGCCACCGATCGGTATGAAACTGTCACAAACGATAAATGTCTATGCGGTAATAAAATCAAATAACGTATTAAATTATGTGGAAAATTGTAAAATTCGAACATGAATGAACATAAATCGGCGGGCGGACATTATTCTGCTGATTGCTTAATCCCGAACCCGAAAGCAGTGTCCATTCCGGTGCTGACCCGGTGCTATTCAAATCACATCGTTCGGAATTGATTATGCAGCAGGAACTGTCAACACGCGCAACACGGCGAAAGCGGCAAGCGAGCAGGAGAATCCTATTGGCCGCGGCCGAGACGTCCTCGCGATGGTTTACTTCATGCGACTTTAACGGTGAACACGGCTATCGATTACACCTGCCGGTTGGGATGCGGAGAATTTGTTGCGATCGTGAGAAAGATGTTAGCAGCGGAGGAACATGTGAACGAAATGTAGTTCATCTTTTAAATATGTATATTTAAGTCTCATATTACTTTTTATTTAGTTGTGTATGTAATATTTAATGAGCTAAAAGTTCTACTAGATAATTAAGTTAGAAGAAGCTTCAAGGCTAATTATAGAAGAGATATCTTCATCATTAACCTGTTGCTGCTATCTCTTATCACTAGAAACTTGTGGAGCTGACTATGAACTCCACGCAAATGCGATCAAACTAACCTGAAACCCAATAAGCAACCCATTGATTGCCTGACAAACGAATCCTAAACACGATTTCTTAGAAAATATCCCACAAAGAAACGAAACTGACCAGCAACTGGATCGGACAGACGAGAAGGGACAAACAGAATGCACTAACTGTAACAACGCAAACGAATTCCGCACCGTAGCGCAGAGACGAGCGAGCAGAGGGAAACCGAAAGAAAAAATCGTTAAAGATATCACACTGTTTTATGGTCGAATTTATACAAATTTATTGTTCATGCTTTTGGTGTTTTTAGCCGTTTTTTTTCTTGCTTTGTTGTATTCGTTACTATTTGCTTTGTTTGCCTTTACGCCTCACGCCGTAGGATGCTGCGGAGCCTGCTTTTACTGCCGGTACGAACTGCTTCCATACCGAACCGGGCTGCTCCTGCTGGCACCCCCCTGACTCCCGTACGCGGCCGTGTGTTTTTGCTTCCGTGAGAAACCACACCACTTCACCCGACGGGGACGGGGTGAGCAATCGGCACCCCCAGAAGAAACGGAACCACCGGGAGGCGCTGGAAGGCGCTGGACACAAAACAAACTAGAAGTGTTGTTTTTACCTCTTCCGAACATGTTTAATATGAGAACAGCATGTCTTAACGAGCCGCGACGAGGTCCCGGGTTCGGGACCCGGTTCTCGAGATTCCTAAGGTTCGATGTTTTTATTACACCCATGCACGAGGTGGTTGTTGCTTTTTTTTTTGTTTTGTTCGCTTTCGCCACGCCTGACACAGCGGTGCCGTTGGCCGCGCGAGCCCGCGAGGATCGAACCTGTCGAGCGCGACCCCGGCCAAGCCAGCGGGGTGACTTGGAACAGTTTTATATGAGCCCATTTTAATTTGCCCAAAATGAATCGCTCATTAAAGAGCGCCGATAAATGATTGGAACGCTGCTGCTAAACGGCGATTCAGTGACGCGGCGCGGTGAGCCCGACTGACGGAGGGAGGTTATGACGAAATGATTCAAATTAGCCTACACCCGGACGGTCTTGAGCCTGCTGCTGATGCTGCTGCTGCTGACGATGATGATGATCGTCATGATGATGATGTTCCTGAGGAGAGGGACATAATTAAGGCGAACATGCGTTCCCACAGTTTTGATGGACCGTTCGGGGCAGATCGAAAGCAGTTTCGTTTGCGAAATATGGACCCTGCTAGAGGGGCCAATTTTATTGAACGTGCGTTACACAACTGGTTCTTTTCATTCGATCAGATACTCTACGAGGAATATGAATGAATTCGATGCTTTACGATACCTAATCAATCATTTAAAAATACATTCAATTAAAACAGAATTTAAAAACTTAATTAGTACTTCAAATTTAACCTCAGGAGTTTGCGATGCCATATGACAACTAAATTTGCATTAATTTAGTGTTTTTCAATTAATTCAAAATAAAAAGTTTGAATTTAAAGAGGAAAACGCAATTTCAACAAATATAATACTTGTTCAGAAACATTATAGTGACATTTACGAGGTTAGAAAATAGCCATTACTATTATCCCATTCACAGCGTTGGATACTTCTTCTCAAAGTTCAAATCAATCAAATCGATATTCATTACCTCACATCAACTCTTATTAGCGCAAACAGTACAAAACTTGTCATTCATTCCGTATTACTTCAATCAACTAATGCTTCTCCGAAGCCTCCCCGTACGACCATTAATCATATGGTAATGCCGCGTCCAATTTGAATTGGTCAGACGCAATAGGCTTCCTGCACAGAACCTTCCCAGAACGCCGATGGAACGCCGATTATGATTTCAATTCCACGATTGTACCGACGCAGGCTGGTGCGCGCATTAATCAGTCACCCCGCTCAGGTACGCATCGGTAACCGCTCAATCTAGTTTCCTTTCGTTGGAAATTAATAAACAATAATCTGACCTAGACCGCGCGCGGGGCGAAACGGTTCCACCGGGGCGCACACACGTCACCATTTCGCGAACGAGACCACAATGTTTGATGACCGTTTGCTGGACGTGTCTCAGGACGCCGTGTCGCGTGAACAGATTTGCCTCACGATCGAGAAAAACCACGTCGTTCGTCGTGCCGGTCGCGAAGTCGCGAAGCAGCGGGCAAAACGGCCATAATGGAGAATGATGACTGGCCGTAAAGCGTTATTAATTGTTCCTTCCAGTGCGATTGATCGCCAGTGCGTCCTTCGCGGCGCGTAGATAGCCGGGCGAGGAAAATAACACCGCACCAATACCGTGCGAATGCGCTGTTACGAAGCGTCGAAATTGTCCTGATTATGGGACATTTTCCACCGTCGCAAATTGTCACCCGGCTGCTGCCGGGTTGGATGTAAATGGATGTAAACTGTGTCATAAAGCTGGAAATTATTAGCTTCCAGCTGGTGCCGGTGAGAACGTACGAGCTGGCGCTGTATTTTAGGGGAAGCCTATTTTTAGTTGACTGAGGCACACACACTCTCTTCTCCAACTTCCTGCTTTTTGGTTCATGTGAGACTCACCATCGTTGTGTGGCGTGTAACTCCCACTGCTGGGCCCGTCTGCGCCCGGTCCGGCAGCAACGAAAAACAAATCTCATCCATCCTCGGCAGCACCCGGGCGATGCGCACGCACACCGCACCGCGCGATTCCTTACCACCTATAATTTTCGATCTTTGATAAATCTAATTATAATAAAAGATTAGAAAATCTAATAACAGACCACTCAATTAGCCGGAAGATTAACGTTAAACATTTCAAATTAGACATCATTAAGTGTAATTTGCTGTTTATTGGTGCGAGCGTTTGCGTTAACGTTTTTTTTCTTGCTTCTCTCTCTCTCTCTCTCTCTCTCTCGCTCTGGAAGATAAGTTGAGTTGTTTTCGTGCTGCTCCAAACGCAACACGCCCGAGGAATTCTAACTTTCAAATCCCAGACCCCGGACACGAGGGACAGGGCCCGGGTTCTAATCCGCTCCAAATGTTGGCGCCGGATAGTTTTCGTAAAACCATTACCGAAACCTAAATTGGTTGGGTCCAGTGGATGCTGGTGAGCTGCAAATTGAACGTAGGAAAACGTGTACGTACTCACATTTATCCCGTCTGCCCACCTGCCCGCCATTGGGAGGCCCCGCAGCACGTTCAGACCGATTTGGAGGTTCTAGCCGTTTGCCCGTTTTTTTGGAATGGCCCCATGTCCATGGTGGTTAAAGAAAAAAAGCATCCCTGGCCTCGGGACCCAGCAATTATTGGCTTTTCTTTGCTTGATTTATATCGATATAGTTTGCCGTGCTCGAGCGCCACGGCCGAATACTTCCACGGTAGTAATCCCAACTTTTAAACACACACACACGCACACACATCAACAAACCGAATCCGAATCGCGAATGACGCTGGGAAAAAGTGTCTTCGCGATGAGGGAAGCACGCAGAGGTGAGTCGGGTGAGGCAAGGAGGGAAAACTATTACACACCCCAACGTCGTCGATTATAGATGTTTATCTGCGATTAGGTGAATTACAGAAATTATCACGAGACTGCGCAGTGCGTTGGATTTCGTGAATGAAAGCCTGGGAGCGACTGGGGTTTTTGCGAATATAGGCCACACCGATCCCGGGGAATTCATTCAGTTTTCGGGTGATCGAGTGAGGAAACACTTCCAAAACCAAACGTCTAGACTCTCCATTCCGTTACGCTGCAGGTGTGATCGCTCAATCTGCTCCATTTCAGACTCGGGCAACAACAGAGCGCATAACATCGCTCTCTACATCGCTTTAGAGACACATTGATTAACTCATGATCATGATTGTCTCACTGATTGATTTCACGATTGCCACGAAGTGAAGTTGTAAATAATGTCAAACACAAATCTCATTAAATACGAACGCGCCGTGAACGGGGCGTTCGTTCCCGAAAGCGCGCCCAGTTTCCACTACACTAGATTAATGTGTCAAATTTATAATAC
Organism: Anopheles dirus; assembly: GCA_000349145.1. Lineage (NCBI taxonomy): Eukaryota > Metazoa > Arthropoda > Insecta > Diptera > Culicidae > Anopheles > Anopheles dirus. The sequence goes on from KB672979.1 coordinate 9,501,083, forward strand.
ACCTTCATCGGCTTCCTCCCCAGGGTGTGCTCGCCTTTTTGCCTTATCCATTCCACGGCTAGTTCGGCTCCTTCGGAACTCAACTCCACGCGTATGTGCTCAGGCACGCTCGATCGCTCGCTCGCTCCTGCTCGCTCGATTGATTTATTATCCCATTGATTGGGATGACATGTGACTTTACGCTTCGAAGTTCGATTGATGGAAACGGTTGGATATTCAAATTACAATACGAAAGCCTCGCCAGGCTGCGGGCAGGGTGTGGCCCAGCTGGGACGGCGGACGCACGGACATTTTTGGAATACGGGCAGCCCCGTGGCATTACCCGTGACAAATCATTCAATTAATTTTTATTATTTAAAATTTTAAATATTTTATCTGGCTTCGGCGGGCTTCATTGGACGACCCAACGAGCGATCGCGTCGAAACTGCCGTGTGAGCTTAATATCGACAGTTGAGGCGAGCTTTCGGCGTGATACGATCACGTGTGCGTTAATCATGATTGATCATCCCTCTAAAATTGGGAAACCGATGTTGTTTGGGCGATGGAAAAACGCTAAGCTGCCTCGAAGTTATTCAGCCGTTTTCGGTGCTACTCACGCTAATGATCCATTGCTTAATCACTGGGAGCTGCTAATTCGTGCAAATGACTCTGGTTGGAGGATCGTTTTGTGAGTTTTTTTTTTAAACTAAAATCTGAAATATTATAGTCAATAAAATGTAAAAAAATAAAACGCACCAGCCATATTTTGGCAAAACCAGCAATCGAACGGGCTGAATGAAACATCGTAACACAAGCGCGACGCGAGAAGGCGTAGACGTTTGCTGATGAACCGGACCCTGCTGCAGCGTATTCCATTTCAGCAAAGGGTGTTTATGTTCCGCTGCCCCGTATACTTACCACTCATAAATCATAAATAATTGCACGCAAAACCCGAACGCGATTAAATGGTATTTAGCTAAACGAATAAATATTTGGCAAGCCGACGAAATCGTTCCGTCCGTGCCGTGGATCTTCGTACGAAACGCCTCCGTTGCTGGGAACGTTTGCTCATCTGGAAGAGCCTGCGCTCAACCTGTGTTCCTCGCTTATTTTCGAACCGGAAATGGCTTCTTCACCATATGCAATTAACTAACCTGTTAATTTATTTTATTTTCACACCATTATTGATGCAGATAAAATGAGGAATATTTGTTTGAAATAACGTTTATAAACTTCCAATTAAACTAGTTACACATTTTACTTCTCTTCATTCAAACTTCCTAGCAATCACGCTCGTATCCCTCGGGCTGTCGCTTGTACAACCCGGCAAAAGCAAAAACTGTCGTGCAAATCCCATTAGCAACGGTGGCCCGAAAGCGGTTGGTGCATTGCGCTGGGCCAGGCCCACGGCTAAGCCGATTAGCATAATTGTATTAATATTTGTTGCCGCCGAAAAAAAACACCGTTGATCTTTTGAAAGAAAAACAAATGACCCCGGCCCAGAGCGTACGTACATACGGGACAGTGCACAGGAGCATCGGTCGACGGCTCTCGCCGCGGGGTCCTCGGTACAGCCGAGCTGACAATAAGAGAAGATAATCTACTGACTCCGCCCTCCTTGACCCGAACCCGCGATGGGACCAGATGAGCGTGTCCCGAGATCCGAGATCTCTACTCTAGCGTCCATCCATGCAGCGACTAGCCAACCCAACGCCGCGCAGGTCGTCCTACCTGTCGAGTCGGGGTTGGAAAACCCCGAAACACTCCCGTGCCATAAACAGATAATGAATCCTCGATCACAAATTTACATTTCCGACCCATATCCGTGTCCTTACAGTGTCCATCTAGATAGGCGAGGTCCTCACGCAGCAGAAACATTCCGTCTCTTCCGGTGGTGCAGAAGACAAAAGCACACAACTCAAAATTGATTTACAACCCTAACTAGACCTTTACTTTATTGCTAGCAGATAATGACCAATGTCAATACGGTTCACGCCTCCATTGCTTCCCGCATCGTCCCGTACGCAGCATCAGAACTTACGCTGCTGCGCCTTTTGTCACGGATCGGCATGGAGCCCGGCGTGGACTCCAAGAATCACACCATGAAATTGATCGTACCACGGGACCAAACAAAACATTAACAAATAACCAACCTGAACGGCGGGAGCGCGTGAGGCGAGCGGAAGCGAACAGAATAAAGTTGTTCTCGGTCGAGCTTATTTCTTAATAATGACAGTCTGCTTTGTAATATGATAAATGAGCTGGAGATCGTTCGGGCTCCGATAGAGGTTAGGTTAACCCGTTCTTGCGATTGCCTCTGTCGCAGATCGCAGGCAGTTTGGACTGGAGGTTGGCCGCTGCTGGGCAGCACGATGGAACGGGAGGAATGGTTCGGTATTAATTTATTTGTTCGAAAAGCCTCCCTGCTCACGATATCCTCCTCGCCGAGTCGTCGAATGACCCCGAAACCTAGCTGCTTTCGTGTGTTCGTGCTGAAGTCACTCGCATTATGGCCGTTTTCGTATGCGGACCAGCGTCTTTCTTTCTGCCTGGGATGAGCGACGAGGCAGAAAAAATGAAGCTTTAAGATGCTAATCGATTAGTTATTATTTGGCTCCTCTCTTTTTTCGGGTCGTTCCATCGATGGCCATCTGGTGTCCTGGTAAAGCGACGACCAAATGAGCTCTTTAATGCATTTCGGCGTTGGTTGGTGAGACTCGGTTGAACATGATGCGTTCATAATAACAGACTGGGTAGTAGAAATGTGTGTTCCTAGTTTATTGAGTGATTTTCGTTTCTTGTCAAACGTTGAAACAAAACGAGCGATAAAATATGTCATCCGAGTACATCTCCTCAATCACATCTCCGAGCCGTCCATAAAAGTCTCACCATTAGCGAAGATCCCCAAATACGAATCTCCAACACGATCCCCAGTTGGAAACGATACAAATTAGAGTAAATTAGATATTTCTTCGCTGCTCTTCCAGGAACTGATCCTAATGCTCCCGGCAGGTTAGGCGCTCAGCGAACGAAAGGAGCCAACATCCCAACAGCCCTTCCAGGCACCGCATCAGCCCAAGAAAAATAACCTTCAATTTCAGCGTGCCCAAAACACGAACCTCCTAACTCACAACGACCGGCGCGTACCGGGTGCAGCTGAGCGCGGCATTCCAAAATCCCCGTCACAGTTCGGGCCACTTTGCGACTGCCAAAAAAAAAAACAAAACAAAACCAAGACGAAACGGGGTCCCACCGTTTATGATTAAATCAATATAATTTTTGTATTTTCAACCGTAATTGATTGCCACGAAATGTGTGTAAAGTGGAAAATTGTACCTGCCTCGCTGGGCAAGTCTGAAACAAAGCAACCGGGGCACCGGGGAGAAAACGAAAACGTCATCGCCTAGATGAGTCATGAGTCGAAAGTCCACGAGCCGTCGACTGACAAACCCCGAAATCTGCGGTCTGCCCGTGCCCTGGCCAATGGTAATGGAATTTAAATTGCTCCATTCAGTCATTCCGTCTATGTTTGCACTACGCCGGGCGCACGCTGGCGCGACTCAAAGCGTATCGCGAGAGGCTGGTGCTTGGTTAAATATAATTATTGTTCCTGGAAGTCGCTGTGAGGCTTGGCAATAAAATTAATCCTACCTACCTAGGTGAGTTTCCAGCAGCACGGGTGGACGGGGCGTACGGGGGTTCGAAAACCTTCGTTCCGGGAACGTTGCCACCGAGCCGGAGACCCCCGGTGAATAAATAAAACTCCTACGTTTTTTTGATGGTGTCAAGTGATAAGCCCGATTCTAGTTTAGCTCGGGCCCGGCCGAGCTGCAAATAGTTGAATATGAGGACAGTGCGCTACAGAAATAAAGCTGCTTCAACTATGAGTGACTTGAAGAAGGGAGAGATTCTTGTTAATGTTTCTATTGAGAGTTATAGCAACCTCGGGTTCTTGGATATAGGATCTCATGAAAAATTACTGTGAATAAACTTGTGGTTGCCACCGTAAAATATCAGACCAATTTTAGCACACGTAAAATAAAACGAACGATTGAAAACAAACGAATGATTTAAAATAATAAGTGAAAAAATTTAATTAAAATAGCTACTCACCTTCAAACTACATTCTCGACTTCATATAGACTCTTTGCTTGTACGGCTAATGCGCATGTGTACTTTATTGCCAAGAAAGCACAGGTTCCTGCACCAAATTTCTTATAAAATGTGTTCCGGCTTTTCGAACCCATTTTAAGCATTCATTAGATGAATGATGACAATAGGTCACCAACTCCTCTCGAATTGACTCTTCTCTGTAAGTACAGCGGGAATCGTTTCGTTTTTGTTATCAGATATTCCTCATAGATCTGATCCTCAGATCAGATTAGGCTCCTAAATTTAGGGAAACAAAAGAAATAATATCCAAAATTGTTTCTTATCCTACCTATAACGTTTTTCATCCGTCACTGTAAAAAAGCTCCACCTAACACCACAGCTTTGCACACGCGTGGGGCGCTACCGGCACCAAGAAACTATGAATTCACATTATTTTATAGTTTTCCGGGAATCGTATCATCCGCGGGGCCGGCCAGTAGCACTGGACACACCGTATTAGCATTTCACGGGTGCACTACCACCAAGCAAAAGAAGAAGAAAAAAACAAACTCCGTCCATTAAATAGTTACGCGCCGCGCCGGTACGCATGTGAACTGGCTACAAATCGTATCCGTCACGGCTGCAGGCATCATTACTCCGGTTCCGTCCCGGGTTGGCAAGAAACTACGTTTAAATTCGATTTCGCACCTCCTCGCAGCAGCCGTGTCCCGGCTCTTCAGGATTCCTCGAGCAATTTGGCGCACTCGAACCATTTCATTCCGGCCCGACCGCTCTGTCTCTGCGCTACGCCTCGCGCACGGCCGCCGATGCAACAGATTCGCGGCGCAGCGCTCATCGTCAGCGCTCGTTCGCTTAAGCGATGAGTTATGAAGTGTTGATTATACAACGTATTATAATTGACTTTTCTTCCCATCGCTTCTCGGGCCCGTTTCCCTTTCGTCCATCCGCGACCGAAGCGGCAGACCAGGCGGGTTGGTTTTTCACTTCGTGTTTCAACACAACCGTTTATCACCCGCGTTTCGTGCCGTTTCGCTGCGTTCCCGTTCCATTCCGGGCAGGGTCCTCGAGCAAGAGAAATATTTAAGTTTCACATTAAATCACCAATATTTATTTATTGGAAATGTTATTAATATTTCCACCGTCACCACCACCACAACCACCACTGACGGGCTGTAGCTTTCGGGCGTAGCTAGTTTATTTCTCTCCTCCTTAATTTACACATCGCACGAACGAGTTCGATCAACCAATTTCGCTTCGCCGCACGCGGAGGAAGTAGTAAATTTTCGGGTGATCGAAAATGCACCCAAAACCCGGGCCGGGGTGAAACAATTTCCCTCTCGCTAGCGCGAAACGCACCACACGGATACCGGGGGCATCTGGTCAACGAAGAGAGAGAAAAAAAGCACACACACACCCCTGTGGCCCTGTTGTCGTTATTGTTTCGTACTTGTTTCGTGTCTTCGGTGGGGGTTTTCCTCCAATTTTTCGAGCCCACGAAGCGTTCGCTGTTTCGTGAGAGTGAGTGTGGCGTTTTTTTGCGCCGCACACACACATACACACACACCTTCGCGCGTTGGGCCGTCTTTGTTATTTTCGCAAGTCCTGGGCAGCCCGGAGCCTGGTGCCCGGTTAGGGGCTGGTGTAAATTGCCTTATTGGGCGAATTAATTATAACAAGAGCATCAATTTTCGATCCTAAATTACAGGCTCTTAGCGGGGTAATTTTCGAAACACGGCGTTCCTTCGGCGTGCATGTTGTTTTGTTTCTTCTCACCGTAGCCCCGCCGATCGTTCCGCGTTCCACGGGCGTTTGGGTCGTTCCCCACTGGCCTTTCTGCCTCCTTAGATCCACCTCGTGCGAGGTTTTTTTTTCTCTCTGCAGCACAGCCTCACGCGGAGCATCTCGGCAAACGGAGATCCGAAATTGATTTCTACCTTTGCGCTCGGTTCACGCCAGGGTCCGGGCTGGCTGCAGCAGGCGACTCAGTCGACGGCAGTAATAACAGCAGAGGAGTTAGCCTCCCCAAAACACCGAGTGTTGAGCATATTCTGCACTAATTCGAGTGCTTTGACTTTGAAACGCGTCGTCCGGTGCAGGGCTAATTATAGGTGTTTGAGCCATACATCTATCTACACTTCGCGCCGTGTGGCTGTGTGGTTCTGGCTGTGAGGTTCCCGGCCACTGAACGCCACCTTCCCGTGCTGTTGCGATTTGGCTCCATGGCAAGCGCTGGCGATCTCGTTGCTGTGTAAGGAATGGGAAATTTATGCAGACGAACGAAAGAGAACGTTCCACGCTGCTTTATCTGATTTGTGTAAAATGGTATTCCTTTTTATTTATTTTTACAATATTTACAGAACGATGTTACGATAGACGGGTAATGGTTTAGAATTGTTTTAGAGAAAGTCGTACTTTTCCTATCGCTGTTTTAAATAACGCAACCGAAGCAACGGGTAAAGAACAAATTAATAAATAATTCTAGCATATATTTCAATGTTTCCTAACGAATCCTATCGCACCTCAGTTCATCAACACACGTGCCCTATTATTTAAAAAACGCTGCTTTTGGCACATCACTTACAGTTGTTTCGATGACACGTTCGATGAGGTTTGGAAATCGTGAAAAAATACCAAAAATCTTCGCTAAAGGAACGAATTAAGTGAATTAACTCTTTTCAATGTGTAAACTCAAGATGCAGATAATTTAAATTTTAGTCGTTTAAATGAGTCGAGAATTAATAATTTAAGAAATAGTAATGTGAAAATTACTCCAATTCTAAAACATCTTTTCAGAACTGGTTAGAATTGTTATTCTTCAGGCCAAATCGTGTCTCAAAAGTATAGTACCAGGTTTTTTTATGTTACTCCAGTTCAAGCGATAAATAATAGACAGATTCGTCAGCTTAGCCAAATCCCTTTGCATGTCTACAAGACGTCAGACACTGCTAGAAAAATCTCACCGACGCAATCCACCGCGTGTTGATCAACTTCATTACCTTAAAAATTAAACGTCTTACAACAGGGGAGGAACTTTTATGTCAGCTTGATGCCAGTCACTTCCACGCCCGGACCCGCTTTATCTCTATCTGGACGGGCTCGATTAATCGTCACACTGTTCGTCCTCAAATCCTGCAGTCACCCGTGCTCCCGGTCGTCCTCCTCGCTCGGGCAATCGTCATCCATTTCCATGTCAATTAGCTCGTCCTCGTCGTCCTCGTCGTCGTCGTCCTCCTCCTCCTCCTCATAGTGACCGCCCGGACTGCCCCGTCCGTCGCCGCCCCCGTTTCCGCCCGACTTGGCGTCCTCTTCCTGCTGCATGCGCTTGTGTTTGGTGCGCCTGTTCTGGAACCACACTTTGACCTACAAACAGACAAACACGTTTCGAAAATCAGAAGCAGACAGTGCGACACCGTACGCTCTCTAGCTCTATAAATCACTTAATTTCCTGCACGGATCATTAAATTTATTTTCGTGCCACGTGACCGTAAACGATTATCTGGCGGGATGGATATGGGCGCCCTTGCGAAAGGGCGCCTGGAGAACGGGTTCGTTTCGAGGCAGGAAGCACAAACTAAAGCGAGGAGTGTTGGCGTATTGTTAATACAGGAATAGGAATTAAAATATGAAACACATCAGATGAGCTAGAACAGTGGTTCTATTTTCGCAGCCAAACCCTTGCTTAGTTATGTCCTCATGGAACCCTCCCAGCCAGAGGACCGGATGATCGCTTTCACCCTAAACAAAACACGAATTGTAAGCCAACTGGGAATTGATACGCATTTCATTAACTGCTAACTACCTTATCCTCCATTTTATTGCCCCTCTTGATAATGGCAACTCCCCTTGAATCTTCGGCGCAACGACGGAAGGACTCAACTCGATAATCAACCAACCACAAACGAGAGCAGCCAACCGGCAGCCCACAACTTGCCCGCTTAATGCTGTTTCTGCATCCCCGTTTTCCTCCGTAAAAGCCCGTGTCTATTCTACCGTAATAGTCGCCCTCGTCGTCGTCCTCGCGCCGCTCGTTGATTATGGGGGAGTTTACGCGGTTTTTCATATTTTCCTCCGAAGCAGCAGCCTCTCTCCCGGAGGGCCCGTCGGTCGCTTCCTGTCGCTGCGAACGAACCGTCGGCCACCGCGGCAGCAAATTGTCTTTATTTACTTGCACACTTGCGCACGATGGCCTGCCGATGCCGTGGCAGATTCGTGGCAGATTGCGAATATTTGCTCAACAAAGTGCTAACAATTTATTTTACCCTCATCCGCGCGCGCGCGTTGTCTATCCCTCGAGCGGATGTGCCCGAGGCGGGAAGGGAATTCGTCGCCGTACGTGATCAAATTTTGAGCCAATCCAATAAAATGGAGGGAAAATTGCCATCATCATCCTCGGTTAGCTCGGCCGGAGAACCCCTTTTTTTGCCTGCGCGTTTTCGCCGGAGTGGCTCACGTCCTAGTTTCTCGGCCCGGGGATAATCTATTTCCGTGTGACAGTGCCGCGAGGATGTCTTATACAAGTGAAGAAGTAGGAGATATCGACTTGTGGAAAGGTTAAGGCATTTTACAGGCATTTTATGTACAAGCCCACATAAAGTTATTTTGTTTGTTGTGCAGTGGGCTTCAACAACTGAGTTTAAACACACGAAAAGCATGTATGCGTCTATAATACATGTTCTCAAAAATCATTATTATAATATTCTAAAATGAAAATAAAAAGAAATTGTAATGTCTGCAAACCTCTCCACATTTCTATACTCCAATTTAGTTTATACTTGAAAGCACCTTTAACGTAAAGCTTTTCCACAGCATAGATTCTCCAAATTATCTCCAAACTTGTTCGAACTTATTGTCTCCATATTTCGAACCTCCTCCACAGCCAATCATCTTCATCTCCCCCGTCAACTTACCTGTGTTTCGGTGAGACTGAGCGCCTGCGCCAGAGATTTCCGTTCCGCTCCGACCACGTAGTGATTGTTCTCGAAGGCGTGCTCCAGCTTCAGCAGCTGCGACGGCGAAAACGCCGTCCGGACCCGTTTTGGTTTGCGAAATGGTAGCAGATAGTCTGCGAAAAGGAAGGATGAAGAAGCAAGCGTTGTGCACGCATTAGAGCCTAGAACATTACTCACAGTCTTGTGCTAGTTGCCAGTGATGGCACCCGGGTTCCGGGGGAAGCAGAATGCCCCGGTTCTGTCTCCCCAAGTCGCCGGCACGGTGCATTCCGATGGCCTTGGAGCCGTGGCTTCTCGTTAGAACCCAAACCCCCACAGCAAAACCATCTAACCAACGAAACTGACAGAAGGTAATTTGCCTGATAATTCCCACTGGCCGCCCGGAGGCCACTGTCAGCTGTCCGGGGAATGCGAGCGAGCATCGAAATTCGAACCGGCCCTCCCCAACTCCGGCGCTGTTGTTGGACGGGGAAACGAACGAAAATATGCGTGCGGCGATAATAACGTTTTCACGATTTTCTACGCTTGCCTCCATTATGTCCTAATGTTTATGAGGAGTTTACTTTGGCTGCGATGTGATAATTTACTAACAAGCCCGGGTTTGATGGACGTCAGGACGCGGGCGAACGTGTACGAATCCGGGGAACCGGGCGCTCGTACTCGGTTCGCTTTGCGTGCACGATTTGATTTGAGTAGCGGAAAAAGGTTCGTGCTAGCCTAAGGTGATTCCCGAGAAAAGAAAGCTATCCAAATCGGACGTAATTTGAGCGCGTTTGAGCTAGCTGGGCACGCTGGTCGCGCACACCGCCGGCCGCTTGATGATATCATTTCTGACAATGCCAATTGAATGGGTGTCAATCCGGGTTTCGGTGGATGTTGGAAGTATGTTTAAATTATTTTAAACTATCTTTAAATGCAATTTTCTAGCCAACTAGTATTTCCTGATTTCACCATGATATTCAAATTACATATTAAATTGATTACTAAATCTCTCTCACTGGACTCACAGTGTCAACCCTATAGTTTGTACTTGCAATAGCAAAATTGGAGCAAATCTATTAAAACAACTTCCACGGTAAGGCACAATTACCCGTAAAAGGCTCACCCAGCGATCGCTGTAAACCCAATGTCAGCTATCCATCCGCGATACATTAGCGAAATCGGAAGGCAATCAACAACAGGCAACACCACAATCACCACTACCACCACCACCAACTGCATGCACATCTCGTCCAACATCGGCTCCATGTTCGGCATTGTGTTGTGCACTGTTTTTTTCTGTCCGAGCGATCACCGCATCCAATCCAATTCGCGTTGGCAACAGGAGGCCGCATGCTCGACAATGCTTCAGCCCGAAGCCCCCGAAGTCTATAAAATACAATATAATTAAATAATTACACATCATTATGATGCATACATTTGCATCGACGCAGGCAGGCTACTCGGGGTAGCAGGGTAGCGAGATGGACGACAGCGCAAAACGAGGCCCCACTTGCGAGGCGGGCGAACCGTGCGCCATTATGCGCCCTCCTCCCCCACCACAACCCCCCACTCTATTTCCATCCGGTTGCGCATGGCCACCGTCGGCTCGGGAGAGGCGGTGCAGTGAAATGATGAAAACGAGAAAAGAATTGGTCTTTAATAAACAGTTTCTTAATCGGTTTCCTATCACAGGGAGGCTCCGAGTGCACCGCAAAAGGGTTCGAAGGAGTGGGGCAGAAACGAGGGAGGACTAATTTATCGCAAAACCGTTAATGATCGCCCGGGACCGACCCGGAGACCATAAGCGAGGAGCCGCAGACACACACGTACGTCCGATGTGTCACCCGGAGCGACTCCACCAGGCGGCACATTACTTGACCGTAGCGCGGCCATCATCTCCGCCTCGCTGACGCCGGTCGGCCCGGTCGGTGGTGGTGGTGGTAAGTGCCGGCTGCGAGTCGGTGTCGGTGCAACCAGTTGTATCATTACCAGCCACCACCGAGAGCGAGCGGTCGCGCGCGCTCCATCACCATCACCGTCGCACCGATCGCATGCTGGTTTTATGTGCAATATTTTATAAACTTGTCACTTTGCTTGTCATGCCTAATGAGTTTTAATAAATAGTTAATCTACTAATTGGCACTAAACGCGAGCGCTAAAGCAGCGCAGCTAAAGGTTGGTGCGGTTGCGCCAATGCGCGACAAACTGCACCGAGCGCGGCTGATTACCTGCGCGCCCTAATCAGTGGGAGGAGGTGGCCGGCCAGCTTGGACCGGGGGCCGACCGGTTTTACCGATCGATCACCGGGCGCATTACGCAGCGTCGCAAGATCAAACGAGACGAGATAAGGAATCGTCTCGGGTCTGCTGCGAGGGTTGAGGAGATGAGGTTTGACGCTTCAGGGGAGAAGAAAGTGCGTGCTGTGGCCATTGCGCACAGATGGAGGCATTTTTGCATGAGAAATGTTTAATAAAGACATTCAGTGTCGATCGCATCGAAGAGGCATCGGAGATGAGTGACTGCCGAGTACGAGCACTCTGTAGCGTAAACTTAGCCCATGTCATGTCTGAAGCAGCTTTTTACGATCTTTTTACGAATGATTTTGAAACCATCATTTCATCCTATCCTTAAGCAAAGCAAATGTTGAAAAAGCTAGTGATATACTAGAGATAACTAATCATTACCCATACGACTCCAAAATCGATTCAGCTCTGCCTTCTGAAGATTCTGAAGATTCGTCTTTACTAATGAGGATTGAGTCGCCTCCGAACTAACGACTCTGGAAGCGGACCAGGAATGAACTCTTGAACGAATGTGTGGATGACTCTGAAGATCTAAAAGAACTCCACTCCACTTCACTCTCCAATCAAGAGTTATAGTTTATCTTAACAGCGATAGACAATGTTGACTTAAAGAGATTTTTGGTATCTCATGTAGTACATCACATAGTCAATCAAACGAAAACCAGACCTAAAAATATATCCTAGCATCTTGGTAGCTATATCCATAAAATCGTCAATATGTCTATCGTCAAGAAAAGTATAAATTGTAATGTTATACAAACATCTCGTACTATCTCCCAATTCTGACATTCAGTATTCCAGAATTCTTCAATGACACCAGCAGTAAAAGGTTTTGAAGTAACAACCTTGAAGCTACATAAACAGTCCTCTTCAACCCTTTCAAACTAACATCTATTTTCCGACTCCTTCCGACAAAAAAAAACCTTCTCCACATCCAAACAACTCATCGCCATCTTCGAACATCACAACACGATAACATTGTGTCATTTTCACTTGCAGAACCCACACCCAGCGCCCAGCCCTTCAACCGAAACTATGCAGCTGGCGCATTAGCAAAAATCCATAATGCCGACATAAATATACACAACTCGAGCACGCGATACGATTGCTCCGAACCACTCGAAATAGAAAAAGAACAACTAGTACCAGAGTGCCTGCTGAAACCCATTCAACCTGTCATCGTCTCCACCAGCCAGGGCGGGAAGGAACGCGTGGAACGCGAAACGGTTCGGCAATTGAAATGCCAAATCAGGTTTACGTTTCGGGAGCGCCCAATAGTGGCTGTGCAACGCTAAATATTTCAAACTGTGCCGCACAACGGCACGGACACAATTGTTTCGGCCCAAAACAGACAAATTCGCGCCTGCCAGAACTTTACTCGGTTTTTGATTAATGGCTTTATAATTGAACACTAAAAGGCCAAACTGGTCGCCGGTATCCGTGACCCGGTACCCGGTGCGATGTTCGCTTCCGCCCGAGCCGATCGATTCCGGCGCCCCCATAGTGCACTCAATAGTGCGCAGACCCGACCAGGACGGATCGCCGCCGGCCGTGGCAGATTGAGGTTAACCGTTCAATTTATGCTAATTTCGCTGTGCTGCGGATTCGTTTCCGACGGCGCTGCAAAATCTGCTGATCGATCGAAACCCTTGCACGTCATCCTTTATCGCGCCAGCGAAGGTACAGATGTTGATGGATGTACACAACTGTCACACCGAGCAGCTGCTGCGGAGCCTCTAATGAGCCAATCGCGAGGCCGCAACATTGTTTTCGCACCATCAGCCCCGGCCGGAGGATGCTGATGAGTGTGTGGACGCTTTCGCCAAACAAAGCACCCCCGGGTCGAACCTAGCGATTAATATCGCATTAGTTGATCGACAACACATAACTGCAGTGCGCTGCGTGCATAATAATCGATCCAACTGCGGTCGCTCCGTCGTCCGCGGGGCCCAATCAGCCCGTGAGACAAACCGCCCGGGTGTGAGACAGGACATTGCGGTTGATTATTCCCAGTCATTTGCGAGCGTCGAGGTCGGTGTAAAGTGTTCAACAATTGATTCCAATTATTTCCTCCTACCAAATCAACGAGTGCGAGCCGAGAGAGAGAGAGAGAGAGAGAGAGAGAGAGAGAGAGAGAGAAAAAAGCAAGGGATGAAAACAAAACGGAGCGACAGGACGCGCTGGAATTAATTCGCAAATATTCGCACAAATTGAACACACAAGCCTCTCGAGCTCGAGCCCGGCTCGGCCCGCCTGGAATGTGGCCGGGACGCGCAGAGAGTGCAAGAAACTTCTGCAACGCCTGCAACTGCAATTCCCGTGCCCTAGTACAAACAACCTGGCCGTCTTTCCAGCCCTTTTTCCTTCGGCGTAAGCCACCCTTTTACGGCCGCGTGTCTCTGTGTCTGTGTGTGTGTGTCTGTTAAATTGACCGCCAAAGGGTGGACGCCGGGTGGCAAAGCAGGCGAGTGGAAGCAGGAGGGGGACGAAATGGCGACGCTCGACGCTCGAAACTCGATCGCATCGTATTAATGGCGGTGTAATTATAGCATGTGAGGTACCGGCCCATCAACATCCGTGCCGAGCCGTAGGCGATCATTTTACTTCGATTGTCCATCATTTTGATAATGGTGTTTCCTTTCCACGGCGCGGCGCGCTGACGTGCGTTACTTCGGTTGCACTCTCTCGCGCCGTACCCGACCCCTCGCACACACACACACAAACACACTCGCACGCACACACCGAGAGCTTTTAATGAGGGCCGTGCGTGTCCTGCTTCTGGAGGGGACCCCGGGAAAGGGTCACAGCGATCGATCCGGCACACACACACCAGCACCAGCACCGGCTCGCTTAACGATGCTTAATTTGATTGATTTCGGTGCATAATGTGCACTAATCGTGATGCACATTACATGCGCGGTGGGCAGAGCCGGGAGAGAGAGAGAGAGACGCAGCCGTCTTCGGCATTCTGCGCTCCGGTGTCCGTTTTCGCTTCGCATCTTCGCGGCGAAGTGCATCTCGCCGTCGGACGGACGCGGCTTAAATTAACTGCCAACTGCCCGGTGCAACCTGTGGCTGTGTTTGCGCCGGTAAGTGCAAACATGATAATTTCCATCTCACCCATTCCCTGTACCGTTTCCTTTGTTGTTGCTCCTTCGTGGTTACTTGGCAGGGGGGGGGGGGGGGGGACGTTGCGTTCGGTTGCCGCGCGGAGTTAATAGATTTGTAACAGGTTGTGTATTTTTATTATCTTATCAGGCCCGGGTGATGGTTTAGTGCAAATAGTGCAATATCGGCCCGACCTTGCACTGTTTGTGATCGGGTTGTGTATTTCGTTGCTTAATTTCACAAAATTACACGCTTTGGAAGCGCGTCGATCAACTTTCAATCTCCTTTTTCGTAAATCACGAGGGCAAGGATAATCTCATTGGAAGAGGGATGCGTTTCGCACTTACTTTGAAATGTGTTTTTGTATTTAAGTATGCAATCTTCGTTTTACTTCTACTGAAAGCAATATTGGCCAGACATTACAGTAACTGGGCAATTTCTCTTGCAATGTGGAAAATGATAAAAGCTTTTATTAATCATTTCATTTTCCTTTAGAACTAATGCTATTACTCCGGTACTATACAATTATTTTAGAGCATATAAATCAATAACCTTGAAATACCTCAAATATAGTTCGAAATTTTTTTCTAACGAACTGTGTTAATAAGCCTGGCAAGCATTGAAGGTGTGAAATAGTATTAAAAGTAATTTAATAGGAATAAGAGCAGGTATTTTCGAGATAAGTTACTTCAAAGACATTAACTTAGAAATCTCCTTAAAACTTAGAAATAACTCCTAAACAATGTAAACAATCATGTTTCAAGAACACAACTATTTGTAAAACTGTGCATTTCTAATGTCCCTGATTTAGTAGTTGTAAAGTAAGTTGATTTAAACATAATATTTTTTAAATATGCAAATGGAACACTTTGATCAGAAACAGTAAAAGTTGCCTTGGAGTAAACTAGAAGAGTTTGTATTTTATTGCGAAAGATTTGAGATATGATTTCGAATCTATTTTGGCAAGTAGATTCAATACCAATTTCTTTTTTATTATTCTGAGTCACACGCATCCCATAAACAGCTGATGCAACGGGTCAGCATAACACAGCGAACCAGCCGACCAATAAACGCACAAACGTCACGATCACGAGATCGATCGCGGCTTAAGTAATCGCTGCACGCACCCAGCCGCACATGTAATCCAGCAGCACGCTACGGCAAAACGCAGCGTTTAATTAAATTATCTCTAATTTGGTAGCAATTAAGAGCAATGAAGATAAAGGCAAATAATTGCACACATACAGACACTGCTGCACACGAGCGAAAGCACTCGTTAGCTGGAGCTGCATCGTCTGCATCTCTTCGTCCTCCGATACTGGCCAGAAGATCACGATCAATTGGCCATCGCGCAAACGGTGCAACGCAATCGCAGACTCGTAGGCCACCACCACTGCCCCAACACAACCAGTGCAGCAGCAGCAGCCGGCTTAATTATGATACTAATGAATTTGTTGTCTCACTCACCGTCCCGGGTCGGTCCCGAGACTGCATTCCAACTCGTGTGCTGCAAACTTCACTCCCGCATTCCAGCCCGAGCCGGGGGTTTCGCAGCAAAATTGATTTAATAATAATATGCACACAATCGTTGACCCCCTTTTCGCCGCGTCACGATCACGAACGCGGTTTTGCACGCTGGAGCGCGATTATTGATCGTGCCTGCAGGAGCGGGAGCACTTGCCACTCTAGCTGCACCGCTGGTAACGAGCTTGATTTCGGCTGGGCAGATTTTTTTCATTTGTGTTGCCTTCGCACCGAATTAAAGCGAATAAACTAACAATCTGCAGTGCTGGCCTGCTGAAATTGATTTGATTAGCATCTCCGACGCAAAGCGCGATCATTACGACGCGAGAGCGCGCACCGTGTGTCGTGGACCCGGCCCATATTCCTATCCCAAATCGGTCCCGAACAAACAAGTCGACGGTGCAGTCTTACCCCAGATGGGTTCGTGCGGTCCCTAATTAGCGCAAAAGTGCAAAAGAGCTGCAGACAGGGGCGAGCCAGTTTTATTAATGTTTATTGTTCTTATCCCCCGATCGAGCGGAGAGATCTGTGCTTGTCGGACGACGCATCGCAGTCAGGCTCGGTCCGTCCTGATTTCCTAATTACGATCGATGATTGTTGATACGATCGGCAGCGCAAGTCAGCTATTGGCCGGCTCCAAACGATCCTCGAATCCCTTCACTGTGCAGTCGAACTGTCATAAATTGCCAATCAAAACGAGACGAACGTGAGCGAACGATGCGATTGATTAGAAAGGCAGTTAGCCTTTGGTAGGCCATTGTGTGGGCCCCTTGGAGAGCGATAATCATCTCGTCCGCTTTAATCCACACTGGAATGGCGCACTTGGCGCAACTAAAGATCTCTTCCTGCACTGAAGAGTAAACAATAAAAACCTATCCCTAGCGTTAATCACGCACAATAAATCTGTTCTACACGCGGACACCTGATTCTGACGAAGTTGTCGGTCTCGGCATCACCTGTCGATTCGGGAATTGTGTTGCCGTGCCTTAAGTGACACGTGTTCCGTTCGCATACGGTCAAACCAAGTCCGAGAAGAAGGAGGAGCAGCCATCTTTCAGCGCGACCCGTTAAAACGCACCTTATCGTGCAAAGGGTGCACGTCCGGCTCATGTTGCGTGTTGCGTGCTGACACACTCGTCTTGAGGGTGCATCTTCTGCCTCCGTCAACACCAAAAAAGCAAAAACAGGAACCCAGCTGCACATAACACCCCCGTAAAGCAAGCCAAGAGCACGGAACACGCCAGGTCACTCGGCGATCGGGCAGCAGGGAGAATAAGATCTCACTAATCATTTTTATTATGACGCGGGCGAAACCGGGCGTTCGCGATGGAAATGTGTTATGGATTCCAAAACGCCCTCCACGGCACATTGCGGTGGTGGTGGCAGCGGCCGGGCAACAAAGGCACCAAGCTGCAAACGCGATCTTCCTCCAAGACGCAAACCACAACCACCGCCTTCGTCGTGGTTGTGGAACGGAACGTGGCGTAGATTATCTTTATTTATATACGCACTGATATATGAAAACACCTTTTGGTGTTTCCTTTCCCTGTTCGTGTCGGTTTTCCTCGATCGTTTGTTGCTTCTTGGCGTTTCTCTCTCTCTTCTCTCTCTCTCTCTCTCTCTTTTCACAGTAAAATCGTACGGGATGTAAACTAATTAATTATTGTCCGTTGCTCGTTCATCCCTCGATGCTCGTTTGCGCGTTTAACGTTTTGGGTTGGAGAATTTGTTTTATTGTTCTTTTGCTTTCTATGTTTTAGCCGTGATACTTGTGTCAGTCGGACTGCTTGTTTCTCTCCCTCTCTCTCGCTTGGTTCGTGCGCGTTTCGCCACAGCGCACGCAGGCGAAGGTGTGGAAGGTGTCGAGTGCCCTGGAACGTGGACAGAAAATTTATATCTCTCACTTTTCGATGAGGAATTAGCTGTTGAAGTTCGGGGCAAGTTCTCCAGGAGCCCCCTCGCGCAAGTGCATCTTGCGCCGGAAGGCAAATTGGTTCGTTTACTGTACCTCATTTCCTCGCCCGCTTCTACACTTGGATGTCTCGTCTGCATGTATGTCTTAAGACGCTGCCTGCTGCCGGTCTGCCGGTACAGCAGCATTTCGTCGCGGCGTTAATAGCTACTGTCAATTATGCATGTCGCACATACACACGCACCAGGATCGTCCGCCTCCTACATGGCCAGCCCGGGCCGATACACGTGATCGCGGTGGCGGTGGTGGCGGTGGTGTTGGTGGCAGACGACATCAAAACATGCAAGTAGCTGGTGCGGTCGCGTCGCGCCCCCATTTGCCGCGTGTCTGGCGCACGAATTGATGGTCACTAATTGGAATTCTCATACGCACGGCGCGCGGAGTTCTCGCATTACAACACTTGGGCGGAATGGGCGTTTAGCAAGCGATCTCTCTCTCTCGCTCTCTCTTCGTCGTTCGTGCTAATTCGTTAGTTTTCTTTTCCGACCGTTTTGTGACCGGGGACACTACGTATGAACACAATAATAATCTGGTGGCCGCGTAGACGTGTCGATAACACCTTCGCTTCGGTGGCAAGTGTTGCTTAATCGCAGTATAGGTGTGGTGAATGTGTTGTAGTGGAAGGTTTACAAGCTGTCGAGGAAACGCTTGAAGTATTTTTGAAGATTGTGGTTCGATTTTTCTGCTTAAATGGCCAATTAGTCCAAAGTTTTCATATACTGATGGGTTTCAACAAACCTTTTTGACCATTATTTTATTGCATTTTCAACGATTTAATAGCGATTACATGAGTTAGAAATTTTTGCATTGGAACAAAACCTACAAAACTGGTTTCATTTGTATTATTTCAATAAATTTAAAAAAAGCAATAAAATATTTGCATTTTATTTCATTTAAATCTTTGAATACAAACGAATACATTGACAAGCGTACGAAAAAAAACATGCCAATTTATAAAAATAACGAAGAATATATTCAAAATTTGTCTATGACTCGAAAATCAGAACCCTGTTTCCAACCCATTTAATTCAATCAATACTCAAGTGAACCGTCTCACTAGTTTCCCTTCTTCTGGGAATAAATCATAGTAAAATCGCGCACCTTCCCCTGCCAATCAATGCCCTTATTCGCATTGTAGTCAGGTGCCAGCCAAACCGTTCCCGTTAGTCATAAATATTGATTTATTATTTGCCCAGCAGAGCACCATTCACCGAGCCTCCCTGCTCAGGCAAAAACTAGGCCGATATGGCAGAGGTATTGTTTTAATCAATGTCATCACTATCGTCACTACCAACAACAGCCGAATCAACAACCGGCCAGGTGCACCGATAGGTCAGGTTCAGCGCTATTGAAAAATGTTGCAAAAACAAACGTTCGCACACCGCCCGTTTGGTTTCGTGTCATCGAATGGGAAAGTGGGATGCATTTCAATGTTTGAAACTAAGCCCACCTAAAGGCAGCGTCGCCCATTGGCGTATGGAATAACTTCTTCCCGATTATCTCGTCTCCCACACTCGCGCTCGACGGCATCAGTCAGCTTTGCCTACGGTCGAGCGGCTCCCGAAGACTAATTCCCAGGCCCCGGGGGCTGTCGGCTGTTCCCTGTCGGAGCGCTATGGTAATGTGACCCCTCGTATCAGCGCATCCCTGTCGGGTCGCCCTTTGTCAAGATTTATGGAATTTTAAATGGGATGAAATGAGGAACGAATCTGCTCGCTCGCTCGCTCGCTCTCGCTCCCTTCACGGCGGCCCTTGGGTCGTTACACGCCCAATTATTGACTTTCGAGAGGCTAATTCTGCACCATTCGGCTACCCGTGTGTCGTGTTGACAACCACCGCACGGTTGGCGTTGCGCATCCGAACATTGAATTATGTCCCATCAGACAGGCAATGTTGCGTGTCAGCTCGCCGCTCTACATACTCGTCCTTCGTCATGTCAGTTTTTTGTGTACAAGTTTTTTTTTTCAACTCCGATCGTCCCTTCGCTTGTTCTGGTACCACTTTCTTCGTGCATGCGCACGATGGTGGTCCGGCCGGCTCGTGTGCAGATGTTGGCCCAGTAATAGCAATTAGTTATTCAAAGTCCGTGTCCCGGAAAACCCCTACGCAGCGATGCTCCGGGTGTACCGAGTACCAATTCTTTTTGTTTTCCGTAGAGCCGTACGAGCAACCCAACATCATGTTGCAGCCTGCCGTTTTCGGCAATGCTACCGGCATTTGCTACTTTCTTTGATATGGCCCGCCAACACTGCACTAACCCGTGGCCACCATCAGCGATGGGTAGTGAGTTGTGTGGCTAAGCTGATACTCAACTCCTCGTAAATGGCGTCAAATTAAGATCAGAAAGAATAGACACTTTTCCGGTGTCGGCGTCCTGGTGTCTGGGGAAAGTTTCTGCGTTCATGAGGCATTACTAATCAGACGTTTGAGGACTTCCGCTTGCGCAATGTATATCGTATTGCAAGCGAAAAGTTTTGGTGTGTTTTTTTTATATCCTTTGAGTGTTGTATAAGAAGAAGAGGCATTCTTCTTGTATTCCAACTAACTACAGCAAGTTTTCCATTCAATTGAGCCATCAGTTAGCCACAAAGCGAATTGTAAGAGGTCAACCTACTATTCAAAGCCCAATTCAGTGCACAGAATTACCTAAAAGCGCTCAATCTGCACACAAAATTGCGACATTTTCTGTTAATTAAAAACTGAAAGCTATTCCCAACTTCACCTATCCCTCCACGCATCGCAAGGGCTCTCCAACAATAGCAGCTCATTAAAACCCGAGCCACTTCATTACTTCCTACCGTACGGAACCGCACACTGAAGACCCAGCCTGTTCCCTAAAGCTGACTCCAGACTCCGTCGCACGCAATCGACTCTTCTCTCGCAGCGACTCACGCAAGCCAACTAGGGCCCTATGACAAACAATGTGCCCGTGGTGTCAATCAAAATGAGACCATCAGATGCCGTGCGATCGCAGGCCCTTTCCAGCCAGGATGTGTTCCCTCCGCCGGGCCTATGCCACCGACCAATCTGGCCATCTGTCCCCCGGTCGTCCCCGACGAAGCTCCCGGGGTTGACGTTCCCACAGTGCGCGCAGCACACCTCTGTCCCGCTCTAACGAGCACTCGCCGCGCGTTCGATCTATCACTCAATTAAAAGCGACTTTAAACCTACTCGCGGTGACGCGCTCATGCGTCACTGCGTTAATCCGCGTTAATAAACAAAGCTCGGCTCGGCGCGCGCTCGCACGCCGTTTGTGCCGTTTTCTGTCTCTATGGCTTCACCCGTTTATCTGGCGCGTCGGATCAACTTGGGCTCGGGAAACGGAACGGATATAGCCCGCTGAGCCGGAGCGGAGTGTGAATTTTCGTTGAGTCGTTTGAATCGTTTGATTCCGGCACAAATCGTCGCTTGTATCTTTTTATATCCTCCCAGCGCAAGGAGAGGGTTAGCCCTCTCTGGTGATTGGTATCGGGTGCGAAACATAATGATAATATTTATTTTCCATCTCACGCCTGGGACCTTAGGGGTTCTGTGACCAGTTTTCATTCTGTATATACCTTCAATTTATCTATCAAATTCATAAGCATCTCGGATGGTCCTCATTTTTCATTTGAAATCATGTGAAAGAATGGGTCAAAAACTTTAAAATCTCACAATTCCATGAGAGATTTTGTCATATTTATGAAACTTTATGGACCTTCGCGACATGGTAGAGTCTACTTTGATAATTAACATCTTCAATAAGCAATAGTTATATTCATATGGTGTTTATCTATTTTCTCCCTTCCTATTCCGTTCTATTGCTTATATCTTCAAATTCCTACACTCTTTTCCATTAAACTTCTTCCTCTACTTCAAATTCCTTGGTTATTTGGTGACATGTATTCTTCATTGTAATAATCATGCAATAAAGCCTATTTATTGGCCACGTATAAGAACTGCCGAATGTTTGATACTTACTCCCAGGAAAACGCGGTGGAAACACGTTTCTCCCGTGTCGGCTCAGCAGCCACGGGTACAGCGGGTAGCTGTCGCGCGGAATGTTCGCCGGATGATTGTGCAGCGGATGAGCATGAGGATGATGGTGGTGATGATGCTGCCCCGGATGTCCCGGGAAACCGCCCTGTCCGTGGGAAGCCTGCACGTGAGCCAGGGCGGCCGCCGCAGCCGCCGCCTGATACTGCGCGGCCAGGAAGTTGTGTTGGTTGTGGGCCGCCTGCACGGCCGCTAGCTCGGCCGCACTTCCACTTCCACCGAGAAACGGTGGCAGCGACTTCAGCTGCTCCCCGTGACCCATCGGAAACGGTCGCACCAGACCGGCCGGTACCATGCCGGGTACGATGAGCGGACCCTTCGGGTTGTGCGGAGAAGGCGCACCCTGTACCGGAGCTCCCGGTGAGCTCGAACCGCCCGGTGACCGTGAGTGTTGGTTCCGGCCGGCCGTCTCCGGCTCCGGTGACAGGCGCGTGTGGGCAGGTGGCGGTGAGCTACGACTAGAATTGCTGCTCAGATCGATCATTCGCCCGCCGGCGCCCTGGTGTGGGCTGTGCGGCGGCTCATGGCGGAAGCTCAGCTCCAGCGGCGGCGTTCCGGACGATCCGCGGCCGCCGAAGCGCTGCCCGACCGTGGCAAGGAACTCGCGACTCTGAAGGTAAGCCCGCTGCTGGTGAGGTAAGTGCTGGAAGTGTCCACCGCCGAGCGCGGCATGTCCTCGCAGTAGGTGCGGAAGCGTCTCGGGTGGGTAGTGGCTGCCGTCACTGCTGCTGAGCGGGCTCAGCGGCCGCTCGGACGACTCGCTGCTGGGCGAAGGGTGCGACTGCGGTGGAGTCTGCGACAGGCGCTGCTTCTCGCTGCCGACGATCGACTCGATGCTGAAGCCGATGCGTGGCTTCTGTGTGGGCAACGCCATTACGGCTGCTGATGCCATCAAGGACCATCGAAGGCCACGCAGCAACCCACTAATAGTCTGCTATTATCACACTCGCTTACATGGTAACGTGTCGCCGCGTGGGGACTAACGCTGACCACTGAACTGCTTGCGCGATTGTCACGCCATTGTTAATTTCTAGCCCGGTTGACGCACTACATCACACGACACTCACCTTCGAGAAGCGGCCTCTTAAGAACAATTACTGAGCACATCAAAACTAGCCACTCAAACGCACGCCAAGAACTGAAACTCTACCAGTGTCTATAAATTGCACCTAAAACGTGCCATTTTCACACACGCGCACACACAGCCAGACAGACAGACAGGTCGCAATATCGCCGGGGCACGCAACGGAGCGCGACCATTCACGCGTCTTTATGGTTTATGATAGGACTACTCCCTTGGCCCGGTGCAGCAATTCACCGCCGACAGAGACCGTTTCCACGGCAGAAGAGTTTGTGCATAAAACCGACGAAAACGCAACAGCAAAGCAGAAGAGAGAAGAGAAGCAAAAAACAACGAAGAATCACAAACATTTGCCAAAGTAGACCCGGACGGATTCCCGGAGCGATTCATACGGGCAGCCGCATTATAACATCATTCAGCATCTCTCCGGCTTCATCTCAATCCTTTTTCGTTCATCCCCCCTGGCCGGCTCACACACACACACACACACACCAAAGAAGGACGCTGCGCGCAGGGCTGCGCTCTCTTTCACTCTCTTATCCGCTCACGGACACTACACCGTACTCGCACGCACACACCGGGCCGGGCTACACTCGCACACGCGTGCCACGCACGATGGCGCGCTCCATATTCCACGAACGCCTGGCACATAATAAAAACACGGCTCCTTTACCTACACCGGGAGGCGCTTTCGCGTCGCGCGTTTCCAGCAGCAGCTCACGCAAACAATCGAAAAACACAATCGCGTTATTCGCGCGGCGCTGGTTGCTACAGGCAACCGCGGGCAAACCGCGGGCTGCAGCTAAACCAACACCACCGGGCCCGAGCCCGGGAATAATAAAATAGTGTCATTAGCGCTTGCTTGTTTTTTTTTTTTTGCTTCAGTATTATTGCGATACACGCTCTCGTTCTCTTTCTTCCGCTCACGTACATAACGCGGGCCGTGGAAATGAACAAAAACCGCGCGATTGTTTCGTGCGCGGAAGTCGCGCCAACAACCCCAATCTCCCGCGAGGTTTGAGCATCGCCGTTGAAAAAAGAGCGTGAAAAAGGCGGAGCTAACAGCAGGGCCTGCTTGTGTTGTTCGAAAGGGGAGAAAATGCTCTACCGACGTATCCGCCATTGGTTGCTATATGCCGTTGCGCAGCTGTGGTTGCACGTGCCTGGGTGTGTGTGTTTTCATGTACTCCATCGCGATGCTGCAGCTATGCGACGGTTGATGCTCAGCGTTACAACGTACCGTGGAAGAGTTACATCCTCGCCCAGTACGGGGAGCTCTCGCCAAGAGGAGATCAACGCTTGGGGGGGAGGGCTCGCGCGGGATGCTCGCTTAACAAATGGGAGGTTTTTCTTGCGCCTGGCACCGTAATGGCATATATTTACTTTATTTATTATATATTATTAGAAGCTTGTTAAAAGTTCATTCTATAATTGCACTGCCTCGTTCTGCCCGGTGTTGGTGTTTTATTTTCGTTATTATCGCCATTTGCCGTGCCGTTCGGGCCGCAGTTTTCATCGCCGTGACACGCAAGGATGCCCGCGCGGCACAACGGGGAAAGGATCTCGCCGCGAACCTCCGCCGGATCCCCCCCCCCCTCTCCAACGCTCCTTTCCGTAGTGGAGCGAACGGATGTTTTTCCACAGCGGCCGCCTCCGTTCGGGGCTCGTCATTAATTGTCCAGCGCCCAGAGAACCCATTTTCCCACTGATTGCGCAGACCATTTTGATTTCATTTCCCTGCTTATCCTCTCGCCTCCCGCGAATGGGGTGGTATGTACGATATTATTGTTGAACAAATGCACTCTGTCTGTGTGAGTCTGCGTTGAAATTAAGTGACGCAATTAGGAGTTGATTAGTATTACATTTTTATGCCAGGTTCAGTTTTTATTGCACTGTCACTCGACTCGTTGTTTGTCGCTTCAAGCACGATTCATCGTGGTAACTAGCTGATGATGGCTAAAACAATGAAAAGAAGACTATTTCATGGATTCGAATCGTTTTCCTGTTCTCCTTTATTGCGATATGTTACGTATCCGTCATTCGACAGTTTTCCTATGCATGAAAATGTAAATTTTTAACTGTAAAAATGTAATATTTAAGGTGATATGCTATAAAATAATCGTATAAAATTTTATCTAAATAAATAAAAATAAATAATTCCTCTATTTTCACATGTTCATGAGCATATTTAATTTTGCTTTGAGATTTTAGGATAGAGTTTATCCTAATTGGAGTTTAGGAAGAAGAAGAAGTTTAGAAACAGGAGCTAAAGCGATTGTTTTGATCCCGGGAAAGGACATTTTTATTACATTGCTAATTCTAAAGATTTATCAAACTTCTAACACAAGCGCTTCAGCTTACTCACAGACTTTCCAAATCTTCTAAAACAAATATTTCATCTTACTCACTGGCTATTAAGGAATATTTTTGTTTATTTTTACTGGTTCCTAGTTATTAAGTAAGTTACTGGTTAGTGCTTTAAAGTTGTGATTTCATATAAAACCAAGTTTACCACTAGAAAGGTGAAAAAACTACATCTCAGAGATTGTTTCAATGTTTCTTGCATTGTTATTGAAATACTCAGTTTATATAAAAATAATGCTTTTTTCATGAACAAAACTTATGCACAGTTAAACATAAGAAAACAAGATAGAGGAAAATAGAATTATAAACAGCAAATACTGCTCATAAATCCAATATGTCTGTCGTGATATCACATACATCCACTACGTCCGATGTAGTGAGGAAACAAATGATCATAAAACAAACCTTTACGACAATGTTTTATAACAAAGCTCAGTCATATTTTCTTGTAAATGAATCCCACATGGCAGCAGGGAAAAAACCCGTTCCCATCACGAACGCGACCCTTCCGACCGTATTGTCAACCGAGAAGTGTCACAGCCAGGGTGCCGCTAACGCCAC
Organism: Anopheles dirus; assembly: GCA_000349145.1. Taxonomy (NCBI): domain Eukaryota; kingdom Metazoa; phylum Arthropoda; class Insecta; order Diptera; family Culicidae; genus Anopheles; species Anopheles dirus. The sequence goes on from KB672979.1 coordinate 9,527,055, forward strand.
AGTCACCCTGTCTGCTGCATGAGAACCCACAAAGTCTCCCAGGACAACAGGTAACGCTCGGTCAGACCACGGTCGCTTCCTTCGCGTACCTTCTCCGATCGATATCCAATTCCGTCCGCCGTTCGAATGTCCTCGTTGCAGCGTCTGTCCCAGTCGCCTTGAAACGTAACAGGTACAGGGGCCGGTCCCTGTTTGCCTGCACCTTCACAGAAACACTATCCAGCTCATTAGAGCCGTTTCACACCTTTCTCCATAATGAATAACAAACAGTGCGTCCTCCAGCTGAGCCAATGTCCTTTTTCTTAAGAATTGAACAAACAAAAAAAAACACACACACACGACACCGCACAGGACCTTCCGTGAAAAACGATCGTTAGGGACCCCTCGAGGAAACACCAAAAACACCAGCCCAATCTTTACGCTACACGCATCCTTCGCACCCTCCGCTGTCCGGTGCCAAAACGGGACCGATTCCGATCGATTCGATCAATTATTTTATTAATCGACAACCTGTTGCTGTGCACACCCGGGCCACGCAGCGGGACAAAACAAGGACCTTTTCGAGTGCCAGCCAACATGGCTCAACAGGAATGAAAACAACGAGGAGCAACAAAGCAACAAGCAGGCAGGCACTTTACACCACCACGAACGGACACACCCCCGTGGGGTTGCGCAAGGGAAATTATGATGCGCCACGGTAACATATTTATTTTCTAACAGCCCGGGCCTGGGATACTTTATTTGGCCGTTGACTCGCCATCCATTTCCTCCAAACTTTACACGCGCTAGCGCCATGCACACACTGGCACACACACCCCATGCTGTGGGTTCACTCTGTTGGTGTTGTTTTCGGACGAATTAATATATCCTGGTCGTGGAGGCAGCGCTTCAAGCGGATGAACAATTAATCGAGGAATAGGCAAAGGCGGGCCGGTCGGTATTTTCAGAAGTGGAACCGATGCGATGGAATGCGAAAGAATCGTGCCAGCTGCCATCGTTACCTACCTGGAGCGCTTTTCTGAAAAATAGTTTAATTGGCTACACTGATGACTCTGTCTGCCACGAATACACAGCCATGTTTTCAAAAATATACTCCAGAAATAGGTGGAACTTTGGGGTATGCCTTAATATTTGCCTTTGATGGAAAATGTGCTACGAAAATTGATATAAATGCATTGATAGCCTCATAGACACATCCGTATTATTTCGATGTTCATATAAGAGGACATAACTCGAGATAAGGTGAAATAAAATGTGAGTGGTGATAACATTCCTTGTACGTCTATGTTACACCTTGAAGATGGTTCTGGGGCAGTCTATTCTCAGTTTTTTGGAAAATAGAGAAGAAGAATTATGGAGCGAAGTCGTTAGTATATATAGTAGGTATATTTGAATAGTGATCTGATAGACCCAAAACCCAATTGACTACGATGTCTGAGCGATAATCGCCATCAAATAGAAACAATCTATCAATGTTCCGCCACCAAACTCACACACACACACACTATCCCGCATTCCACGCGATTATCTACCCGCAATTCGATGTACAACGGCAGAAAACACAACACGGTTCAAATAAATAGACCATTCTTCTCGCCCGATCGTTTCGCCCCACGATTTGACACGATTTCTCTCACCCTTTCGGCGCGATTACGGCTCGATTTGGCTCGTTCTTCATCCGTGTTTATGGGCGAACCCGTCGCTACTCATCCCCGCGTGCGTACGCAAACGATAATTAAAACATCACACGATCGTGGACTTGGGTTTTCTTCCCCCGCCTGTCGCGGGCGATCGTCGCGGGATACGCACACGGTGCCCTTTCGGGTGGAATAAATCAACGCACGCACGGATGCAGGGCGCAAAGCGAACCCGAAAATGAAATATGTATGATGTCCAGCGGTGGGCAGCTGAAAAAAGGGGGGAGAGTTGAAACCAGCATCAGAACCCCAGCACGAGCAACAACACATTATTGGCTGGCAGGCAAGCGCGGGACGAACGAGTGACCGGTACCACCGGCCAACAGGTCATGGGGTTCCCGCTCGTCCTGGCGGAATGCCAAAATGACCGAAATGCTTCACGATGATTTACTCCCGTGCCCTCCCGCTGCTCGCCCGCCGGGGTCAGTCCCCGTGGTGTGGCAAATATTTGTTTAAACCCCACGGCCTCAGCGAGGGGGGCACGAATGGCGGCCAGCACCAAGCGCAGAGCATTAGCATTAGATGGTTATGGTTCGTTTTTGAATTTTGTTTTCCTTTTTTTCTGTAAATTAAATTCGCCCCGTGGACGTGAAAATTCGCTGCGCTTCACGCGCCAATGAGTCTCCAGCGGTGCATTGTTGTCTTCCACGACGATGGCGCGACGAGCATGGGGATTCCGTAATGGGATTTACAAAAAAAGCACACTCACTCACACCACAGCGAGATCCCCCAACGCAGAGGAAGGAGCCATCATAAAGCTTCGCCTCATAATTGAGACGTTGCTTTCATATTGCCACGTTTGTCTTTCTTCCTCCTGCCCCGCACATCAATCGCAGCCCCGGTCGTGACAGCTGGAAATCTGATTTACAAATCGGCCCAGGCCCGCTCCCGAGGCTCCTTGCGGTGAATTTTCTTGCGGTCACGTTTTGCGCATGCAACAACAAACACGGCGGTAATGGATTGCCGCCCGCGCAAAGTGGTAGCGAATTTTGGGAAGGTTTGTGGGTGAAATTTAATTTCGATCTTAACGTGCGCGCTGTTTGTGTGGTGTTGTGGTGTTTCTTTGGACAACCGTTCAACGTTTGTCCGCGTTTGTGTTTGTGGCGGTCAAACTTCATTGTTTGTTGACGTTGAGAACAGATTAACGTAGATCCTCAGAGAAATCCACAAAAAAATCAGCAAAATCCAATCACATGATACTTCGATACTTCGATTTTGGATTAATAATTAAAATCATCATTCAGGCTTAACCTCCATCTTAACACAACAACCTCAAGATTAACACAGTAACCTCAAGAAGGTCTGTCATTTCAGACTTTACTTTTACTTGATTCCACCATTGGTTGTACTTGACGGCCCAGTTGAGATCTAAACGCACAATCTGTGTTGTCTAAGGTCAACCAAAGGTTACCTCCAGAAAGTCTTGGTTGAAGAATTCAAGAGATGTCCAAAAACTAAAATAGTAATTAATTAATCTCGCCCTAAAGTGAACAAGTTATTCATTTCAAATAGAAAAACCAATTTCAACTACAATTTCTCTTCATAAGTAAAACACCAAAATAAAGGGATGGAAATACTTTCTTCTTAACTCGGACCATTGGATCCTAACTAGGTTAAAAAATACTCTCAAACTTTCCTAATATGTATTCTTCTAAAGGCAACCATTGGAGTAAAAACTACGGAGTCACGGCTTCTTAGCTCATCACAATCTGTCTTGAAGTTCCTCAAAATATGACTCACTGAAGTCATGAAACTTACCGTCACCTGATTCATCAACTCGACCCAACGAAATGCATGACTCAAATAAAAATAAAAATAAATAAAAAATCGGCACTTATTACCTCACTTTGATATCATTATAGTAAACTGACCGTTAAAACAGTGGAAACAACACTGAAACAGGATATTACTATAACGACCCAGTTCACATTTACCCATTTACCTACCGGGCACAGCCAGTTGTCAACCTTGGCGCAAAATTAAGTAGCAAGAATGTCGTACATGAAAGTCACGGTAAGCAACCCTGCCCACATCGAACCCAGACGACACGGCGGTCATTACGCGCATTCGGCGCTTTGCTTGAAAGAAGTGTCCTCTGTAAACTGTACGAAAACAAGCCAACTAAAACGCTTCCAAACGCGACCGTAAGTGCCGTACGCCAGCGTTATTAAAATTAAACGTCCACAATGAGTGATCTTTATGTCTTTCCTGTCTTTGGTTGCTGGGTCGGGCGCGCCCCATAAATTCCGGTTCCAGCTCCGGAAGGGAAACACGAACCACCACCACCTCGTTGCGCCAAAACGCGGGCCTTGCGGTGACCGAAATCCATCAGGCCCACGGCCCGGTTAATCAGCATAATTTAGTCTCTCATTAAGTTTCATGTGTCGGATTTTCTTATCTAAATTTGATAATAATTTTATTGCATTTTTATTGCCACCTCCGGGCCGGAGCTCTTTTTCCTCAGGCCCCAGGGTCTCGAGATTACGACGATGAAGGCAACATCTGAGGCAACAACAACAACGAGAAAAAAAGGCTCCATTCACAACCAAAACAGTGCGCACATTAGCACACGGCACTCGACACATTTCGGGCGGCTCATCGCATCGATCGGAGAGTGGCCACGATCAAGACATTCGGGCAGCATCAGCATCCCTTTGTCACCCGCGTGAGCACTCGGGCCCCCAGCCGCCTGATAAGTGAGCGCTGCCGGATGTTGACCACGGACCGCGGGTCGTAAAACCGTCGTCTTGGACGTCGTCGTCGTCGTCTTGAACCGCGCGAACGCGTTTATGGCTTGTTGCGCTTTCAGCGTTCAGGGAGCGTTGATGATTTCGCTTTCGGGATGTTTTATTTACGTTCTGTTTTTTTAGTTTGTTTTTGTTCTGTCCCATCAGTTTCCGAGCGGCATCAGCTTCTTCCGCTCGCAGGCATTTTATGGCACTTTTATCAATTTCTCGTGTATGTGAGCGAGCGCGCGCCGGTATGGAAAATCGAATGTGAAGAAAACAACGCAACGCAACCCCGTCATTAGTTAATTAGGCCGCCGAGAGGCCTTTTCGCCTTCGGAGGCCCCAAAACTGTCCCCCTCTCCGAAAAAAAGAGGCCCCTTTCGCGTTCGTGGAAGGGCTGAGTGTATATCGCAGGCCGAAGCCGCCGCCGCTGCCGCCGCGATCATGAGAATCGACATAATTAACCGTGCGTTTAATGTCTCTGTCTTCGCAGAAAACCCCGATCTAGCCACCGCTGATAAGACACACACAGCGACGCTCTGCGTCCGTTGTGCGCATTGCTCATCATCAAGGCCCCTACCCCGGGCTGATTAGAGTGCGCGCCATCGTCGCTGGGCCGGGCAGGAAAAATGGCTTAATTTAAGCACAAAACCGGTAACGCTTCCACTAATTATTTGCTCGCTGCAGTGCTCGGTGGCCGCATCGTTCAATTAAGCTCGTAAAGTGTGAGCCAGCGGACACGTTGGCCCCGTCCGTCGTCCCCATCGCGCACCCGGTAATTGCCGGTACCACGGCCGCCAGATTCAGGTGCCAAAGTGAATCGCTCGCCCAGGCTTCCGACTTGACGATCACTTAGTACATCGCTGGCCTCTGGGCTCCCCGGACTACCCCGGACTGTCCAATGAGTTTCTAATTAGGCAGATGGGGGGTTTGGGTGGCTTTGATGAGTTTTACTTTTCTCACACGTCCCCCCCCCCCCATGAACCAGGCGCAGTTGGAAATTGGTGTTCACGTACTCCGGCTTCGGCGATAATTTGTACCATGGGAAACTAGAGTTCTTTTTCACTCTCTTTTATTCGTCATCTCTCACTCTTTGCTTAATCTGATGTACTGCTAAGTGTACTTCTGCGTCTGGCCGAAGAGTTGCACTATGTGTGTGTTTGTGTGTATGTTTGTGAGGTGAGAAAACGATTAAATCATTTTTCACCGACCACTGACGGTGATGGGTTTTAGGAAACACACTGTGAAACGCGCCGAAAACGGTATTGATTGCAACCTCGGCCAGGGATGAAGAAAGGAATCGAACGGTCTCGAAGCGGTTTTGTTGCTTTTCCCGGGAAAATTGGCCGCCATTGGTCGATAGAAACGGTGGGAAAATATGTTTTCTTAGCTATTACTGAGAATTTGATTGGTTTTTAGTTGTGGGAAAGGCGTTTTGGGGCGTTCTATGCGTTCACTAAAATTTCACTAGATTAGCTCAATTTTTTTTATTATTTGAACAATATTTTAACTTTTTTTGTTAACTGATAACGTCCCAGTTATCAGTTTAAGTTACTTCTTTGCTAATCTTTACTTTACTTTAAGTTACTTCTCATTTATCCAGTAAAAAATTGTTATATTTCCATAAAAAAACATCGACTTTCGTTCACATAAAGGTTTTTTTATACGTTTCTAACAAATGATTTTTGCCAAAATGATTTTCGTTGATAATTATTAATATCATTGTTTGAAGAGTTAAATGTTGGCATAATAATCGTAAGTGAAACTTATTGTAATACATTCAATTAAACATTTGTACAGCAGAAAGTTCTTGAGCCTAACTCCAACTAGATTTCAAATATGAATTAGATCCTTCTTATACTCTAATACTTTAAAATACATTCGAGCAATCGAGAGTCAAAACAATCACATTCAATTGTTTAATGATTAAACTCCTTATAAGTAAGTGAGTAAGTAAAACCACATTCGTCATCAAAGGGTCCAAAATCATTTGGAAAACAATCACCTTTGTATACAATAAAACGACGCAATTAAGAACCTTTCTAACTCTACGACCTTATGATTGTACCAAAAATAGCTTCACTTTGCTTAACGATTTTCATCCAAGTTTGTTCCCCTTCACAATCGATTAGTTGATGAGAAAATAAAACTAATGGCCAGAGTGGTGTGCGCGCTTTGTACAGTACTCCGGAAGACTGCTCTGTCCGGAAGCTATCGTTCATCACAGCGTGCACCTTTGCCGTCACCGAAACAAGGCGAATAAATGAGTTGTCAGTCCGTGTGTCTGTGCACGAGGCGCGGCCAGCTCCATGACGTATCGTAAAGCACCCTGGCAGGCTTGTTAGTCCGGCGAAAACGTGCGAATGGGATGAGTATCAACCCGAATCGTCCACGCACACAGGAAACCTCTTGCAAAACCATCCCAGCAGAGGAAGGAGCAGAAACGTATCCGCGGTACCCTCGCTTAATCTCGCTCCGCGAAAGGGTCATAATGTGCTGCGTCAATTGTTCACTTTTCTCGCCCGGCCCCGGCGGTGGTTTCACCCGAAACATTTTTCAACCTTATTAAACTCCATCAACCCCGTGTGTGTGTGATGGGATCGTCACGCGGTGCAGGGGAATTACGGAAGCAAGCGAAGCGAAGAGGAAAACAAATATTTGGCCTCAAATGTAGCGCGCTCTCCGTGTGCAGGACTTATCCGATGTGCGAGCCACGCACGGACCCCATAAAATCACCATCCTCGTCACCATCATCATCATCATCCTCATCATCATCACCATTATCATCATGAAGTGAAGGTTGATGAGAGGATGGTATTAACAGCTCCGGCCGGTAGTTTGAGCTCGTCCCGATTTTGACGAAAAATCGCACGGAAACAGAGAGCGAGAGGATCGCTCTTACTGCACATACAGTCACATCCCTCCACGGAGTGACTCACGTAAAGCTTCGGTAAAAAAACGGTACACCAAACAGAAAAAAGGCACAACTCGATCAGAGCATCCTTCTCGAAAGCACAAAAAAAACGCCTTTCCCAGTCGGCTGGCCCGGCTGGGCGCACAAGCGCGATCGCGAACCGTGCCTCGCCTCGGAGGCTTCACGCTGGCTTCGCCGTGCATCTCCGGGCCACGCTGGGTTCGGGTTTCGCCGCGCAGCCTCATAAATATTTCATGTTAACGTGTTGATTTATTTGTAAATAAGGCAAAGTTTATGCCCATGATGTTTTAATTAATAAGTGGTAAATTTGTGTAATTTTATTCCCGCGCTTCGGTACTTCGTGCGTTCGAACGTTTATTGCGTTTGCGAACGAGGCAAGTCAGTAAGGAACATGACGCCCCCTTAGCTCCCAGCCCCCCCCAGAACAACCCACACAGATTGGATTGGGGCAGTCACGCAAAAAGCGTTCACCATTATCGATCGACTGTGTGCTGGTGTGCTGGATCCGTGAGCAAACCGGCGTTTAAGGAAAGCGTTGACCATAAACGTTATCAAAACATGATTACCCTGCTAATAGAGTTTGTTGCGGACCTGGAGCGGGAAGTTTTCTGACCGTGAAGATGTAGTAGTTACGTACGAAAAACATTCCTAATTTGGCCAAAGTTTTCTTTAATCAAAATATAGTATTCTATCGAAATTTAAATCTAGAATTGGATCAAATTTTGATCCTAAATATAAAGTTTTCACTAGAACACACTACTATAATATACTAGCTGAATGACCCGAATGTGTTTTGTGGATAAACATAATACAAAAGTGCTTGGGACTTTTTAGAGTGCCTTGAAAAAAAAACATTTGCATTAATTTTTGCGTTTTTTACTAAACCCAATCTGAGTAATTTGCTGGCCTTTGTGATGAGTTTAGCAAAACTAAAGCGAATTCTCAATAGGTTGAAACTTTATTTTCAACCATTTGATTGTGGAAGAGAATTACTTACTAATAGGAGGTATATTTTTTAATATGTTTATTAGTTTATGTGGTTCGAAATTTGTTTATTTCTATATAAAGGTAAGAAAATTGCCATTTTTAGGCCAATTATGGTAGCAATATAATCTAATTTTATTGATACTAGTTCAAACAAGACGGATATGAAATTAATTTTAAATTCAATGCTTGGTATACTACAGCTATAATTAGTTATTTTGGGTTAAAATGCTCGATAATAGGAATCGTTTTTTTTATAATTTAATTTACTTCAATGACATTCTTTTACCTTTGAGCCCATTTTACGTTAAGAAGCCCTTTTCGATTAGCATCCCAGAGTAAACCCTAATAACTGTCGTAACCATGATGTCTGCCTTTTATCCCATACCAATACCAGTTTCTTCATAATACCGGCCCAGTTTTTCCCAGCGAAATCAAAACCGGGCTTATGAAAATTAAAAAAAAAACACACACGACAAGTTTATCACCCTGGCGCCACTTTGACATCATTTATCCAATTACTTTCAAACGACCACAACTCATCGTCGCTTCAAATTTTCTCACCTTCCCGCGTCCGCTTCATGCACCAGTGCCCCCCACGCGGGTCGACTGGGGCCCCTTTCGGGAGAAGCCCCTCACGAACGCCGGCCAGACAGGAAACCTCACACAAAGGGAATTATAGCTCTGGAGGGCTCAAAACGCCATCGCCACGACGTTTGGGAGTCGAAATGTGTGTGTGTGTGTGTGTGTGTGTGTGTGTGTTTCTCCCACACAACGGGAGGTGCCCGAAAATTGGTGTACGCCTGACACGGCCGGTCGGTAATTGTTGGTTAAGGTTCGACGATTAAACTACAACTTTGTGCCTTTTGTGTGTGTGAGGTGGACACCGAGGCGGGTGGACCCAAGGACACCGGCCCGCAAGACATCCGATACGGTTGTGCTGTCGCGTGTGTCTGTGTGCACATAGAAACAAAGCAGTGATAATGATTTACAATCTCCCGTGGCGTCAACATCGCTGATAGTGATACTGCCTGGTGGTGTCTAGCTCTCCGGCGGATGTAATAGTATAAGACCCGCGTCTACCATCATTTGGCGTTGAAACGTACAGGGTTCTGACGTACGAAAAGTGCGTCGCCCGGCCTGTGACCGTGGCGCTACGCCTGTAAATGATTCCACAGCAATTCCATTTGTTCTTGATAGGTTTCGCTATGGAAAGCTCACTTTTTAATGCTCCCAATCCCTCTTGCGCTCGTTGTCGCTCTCTCTCTCTCTCTCTCTCACACACACACACCCCTACGGTTCACTTGTAGCTCGTACCCCCTCGTTGTGTAATATGGCGATATTTGCCTGATTTGTTTCTGCTTCACTCCAGCAAAGAGCCTGCAAAATGGTACGGACCATCCAAACAGTCCGAGAGCGAAGTGGAGCGCTATTCAACAAGATTAAAATTATGGTTCCATAACCGATGACCGATGCCATTTCGCTATCCCCCGCTAACTCGCGCTCCGGTTCGGGGATTTGCTTTTTAAAACAGATTACACTTACGTTTGCGTTTGTAGCGGGTTTTTTTTTTGAGCAGGAAATTAACGGACACTTGGCTCGCAGGAAAGGTTACGCGTGTTTTGTAAGCTTATAAGAGCGAGTGGATGGATGTTTATGCTATATGGTTAGTTTTGTATGTGTGCGTTAATAGTGCATAGTTTGATTATGTGCAGCGTGTTTGGTTAATCTAATTTTTCTTCGCTTAATTTAATATTTTCTCACTACACACAAGCATAACATGAGAGTTGTTCTGTATGAGGAGCTCAATTTAGTTGGCTGCTTTTAGCCGGGAAGTTATTCCATCTATTGGAGCAAAAGAAAATCAAAGCACACAAGACTAATATTTAGTCACAAGACTAACTTTTAATAGTGGAAGCACCATTTTTATATGTAAGAAACTGCTCAATTATGTAGGAAAATATGTAAAAATCTACTGAGAGATGACAGAAGTAAGAAAAAAAAACTTTAGATGTTCAAATTGAAATTCAGTTCAACTTAGAAATGCCTCCCAAGCTTATCAAATTAAACTGTGTTTTACGAAAACTCTCTTTTGAACTCTGAACTCTAGTAGTTCACAATAAGCAGTAAGGAAGATACTATTTCAAAGAATTATGAGAAACATCCTCATTTTGTGCGCATTTTTCCTCCCAATCTTATCGAACCTTCTGAACCACAGCAAAGCAAAACACAAATCAGCGTCCGTGCCCTGAATCAATTCGTCCTTCTGGGTCAGATTTTTGTCACGCACATTTACGTCCATCCCACCACAACCATACGATGATGCAATCCACACGCGGTCATGTCGACTCCGGACCGAAGTGGGGAACCAGCAAGTCTCGACGGAGTAGGACTAATTAATTGCTCTTATCAGTGACCACGATCGCACACCCAACCCGTGAGGGTTCCACGCCGAACGATGGAGTCCAGGCGAAGGTTTCGCCCGCAAGCATCACCACGCCAACAGCGTTAACCGCACACAACACATAGAAGAAGAAAAAAACGAACGCTACATACATTAATTAAACAAATAAGGACAATTATCATCTAAATCAATCTTGACGATCCATTTCTGTTGTTTTCACTCTCAGTAGGGTTTTTTTTGTTGTTGTCGCCATAAATTCCTCTTCAAAAACATTATGTTGAAGGACGGGTGAAAAAATGTCGTTACGATTAGCCTAACCGTGTGACCTCCACAGCAGCCGGATCGCTCGTTAGCTCCTGTCGAATCCAAAGCAAGCACAATTGAGCACTCATTATCCCCGCGGCCGCAACACGCAACAGAGACAGAAGGTGAAAATTCTTCCACTATCGCACGGGCTCGAATCGAACTGACAGACGTGACGGAGAATTACAGCAAAACGGTTGACACCTCAATAAGCCGTAAGCAAGCAAAAGAAAGCAAAGGTACAATAGCAGCAACAGCAGCAACGGCACACAAAAAAATCACTACCAATTAAAATAGCACAAACGTCAGGGCAAGAACTCGCCGCAGTGTCGCAGCAGCAGCAGCAGCAGCAGCAGAAAATAAACACAAATGAACTAGACCAATTAAAGAATGAACTTATAACAAGCGCTTAATAGTATATCATAAATAAAAGCGAATGTATACCGCTCGAAGCAACAACAACAAAAATAACCGCCGTCCTCGATCAAAAACCCTTATGGCCGAAAGAAAGAAAGAAAGAACGTCGCGGTGCGAAAGATGGCAAAGGAAATAAAATTGAAAAAAACGGTCCCTCTCGGTTTGCCCGACTTAATTCGCTTCGATCGATAAATTCACCCCTCCCGTCTGTTTGCGCTACCGAAGGATGCATGGAACATGGTGTTCTCAGGCGCAGCATCACGGGGGACGATGATGCTCCCATCCCAACATCCGCGGAAAACCGCACTATGTGCGAAGGAAGAAGGAGTGGAAAAAAGGTTAAGGAAAATGCGCGTTTCGAAACCAAATACATACGGCAGGCTTTCAGGGCGCGTAGCTCCGCCCACTGGTACGAAACGCACGCACACACGACAAAACAACATGGCGCAGGCGCTCGTGTGCGCGAGTGTAACGCTCCGTAACGCCTCCATAACGCACTTCTTTGATTTGGGTTTTTGTGTATCTCAAGGGGTGAAACGAATCGAAGAGAAGCATGCGTTATACGCCGTAACGCACCGCTTTTGCTTTGGAGAGTGTGTGAGAGAGCGAGAGAGAAACAACTTCGAAACAGGCAGGCCAGATGTAAACGAAGAGAGGGAACGGCTCTTGCGTGAAACGAACGGAAATATGGGCCGGAGAGAAGGGAGAGAAAAGAAGGCACGAGAAACATACGAAACACCCCTGTTAAATGGAAAACGCACCGCTGGTAGGAGAAGTTGCCAGCATTGCTCGATGGCTTGATCAGGTTTATGTATTTGCCGCCATTCCGATTCGAGCGTTCGCCGTGCGCAGATCGTGTCTCCGTCTGTCGTCGTCGCCGTCGTCAGTTCCGCGTTTTGGTTTTGTGATCTCACGGAGTGTGTTTGTAGAGAATTGGTTCAAAATAAAAGAAGAAAGTCGTTTTTCGTTTCGGTTCCGGTGCTGAAGAGAAAACGGGCGAGTGTGTGCTTGTGTGATAGTGTGCTGTGAAAAAGAGTAGAAAGCCACTTTGGGTGTGCTTGTACAAGTGCGCTCTTGCAAACAAACCGATTCCTGTGACGTTAAAGTGTGACGAGAAAGTCGATTTAGTACCTAAACAGAAGCCTCTCAAGTGCGAACCTCGGAGTGGAACTGCTATGATCCAGTGCGCGTACGGCTCCAGTTGTGTGATGATCGTTTGAGGTTCGATTCCGAACACGGACGTAACGAAGCAAGAGGAAGTATTCCGGCCGAAACCGCGTATCTGGCACCCACTGCTCCCTGTGCGCCACCTACATGATCGACACGTGCCGAACGGAGGAGAAGGTGTTCAAGATTGCCACCAACTACAAGATGCCGACGCTGCAGCCCCGCATCGGTTTCAGCATCGACTCGATCGTTGGCAACACGACACCGAAGTCTCCGCCATCGCCGCCGCACACCATCACCAAGCCGGTGGAAACGGTGGTGCCGGGTGGCCCCGGGCAGCGCACCCCGAGCCCGCTCGGCTCCACCGAGAGCTACTCGGTGCGGCTGAACCGTCTGCAGAGCCTGTCGCCGCCGCACAACTACAGCATCACCCGTCTCCCGGAGAGTCCGCAGAGTCTCGAGGGCGGCCATCTGGGCGTGCGTTCGCTCGAGGCGCTCCAGTCGCGGCTTTCGCCCCCGGTCAACACGAGTCCTGCCGCCATCCCGCTGTCCCTGAAGCGTCCCCGCAGCCCATCGCCGCCCGTGTCACCGCCGCCGCCACCGCCGACGGGACCACCGACGGGTGTGGTGGGATTGGGCGGAGGGCCACCGCAAGGACCGCCGCCACCACCACCGGTAGGGCCGATCGTGGTGCCGGGCCTTCCGCCCGGGCTCGTCCGTCCCTTCCCGGTCAGTCCCTCGCAGCCACCCGCACACCCCCCGCACCCATCCGCCCAACCCGGCGGTGTTCCACCGCCCGGTCCGGGCCAGTCGGACATGAAGTCGCTGCCACCGTTCCTGCACACGCCCGAGATGGTGCAGGCGGCCCATAACCAACACTTCCTGGCGGCCCAGTTCCAGGCGGCTGCCCTAGCGCACGCCCAAGCCGGACAGCCGTTCCCACCGCATCCGGCCGCCGCCCATCTACACAATCCGAATCTGCCGCCCCGCGACAGCTACCCGCTCTACCCGTGGCTGCTGAGTCGCCACGGACGCGGTGTCTTCCCGATCGGATTCCCTGGAAGTAAGTGTCATGTAAACAGGCTAGAATTTAGGATTTTCCAAGATTCATCAAACATAGACTTGAAAGACTTTATCGAGCTCCATGGAGAAGAACTACAACATGCAAGAACTTCACTCCAAATCTCAAAAGAAGTCCAACCTGCAAATCCTATCATGTTCTGACTTCTAGTTTCGAAAATATAATTGCTCAAAGTCCGGGGCGCTTAGTCCTAACTTAGCCAACACGATGAAGAACGGTTCGCAACACATCGCACTTCACCCGCTCGTTCGATCCATCTCATAAATCGTCCTAAACGATCACACCGAGCGAGCATCATCATACCTGTCCAAACTTCTCACTCACTTCCCGCTTATGTCCCAAGCCGTCGGCAAACTTGACCACGACCGTATACGAGGTTTTTTCATGTTTCCTTACGAATTCGTCCGTTCCAAAAACGGTTTCGAACAACAAAAAAGCGCACGTTGTTTAGCTTTGTTTAAGTAGCTCCGATGTTTCGGCTGCACACGGACCACTTTCAACATTGGGCAACGGACGGGGGAGCAAGAGAGAAAAAAAACAGGTACCCGTTAATTGGAATCCCACCGGGGAATCTGTTTTTGATGACCGGAGAAGGTGTGCAGACGGTAAGGAATGACGGAATGAAGGAGAGCGAGCGAGTTCTATTGTGGTACACCCCGATGCGTTCTGGGAAGCTATGGACACGCGGTGGTGCTTCGATTTGGAAAGTGGCACAATACACCTTTCTTCAGGTGAGAGCCGTTCAGCGCCCATAAAAAGATGATTCCGATCTAATTAAGATCACATCTTCACCTGGGCCGTTGTGTTGCCCTTTTTGCTGCCACTCCTTTCACAATCGAAACGTAAACGAATGTCCCCGCCACTTCTATGTTCTAGGAGATGTGATCAGCTTTATGATTCTCTAGAAGAAGAGAGAGAAAAACAAAAAAAAACATGATCGTAAAATTGTTTGACTTTTCTGGCTCCTGGAGGTACATGTTTATTGCGCCGAACGCTGTGCACACGATACAGCCTGCGCTGTAAATATTGTGGCAATCTATACGAAGCCTTCCACAAGTCAGGTCGGACTAGAACTGCAAACCAAAATAAAATAAATCAACGAATACCAGAAAAAAAGCCAAATGATGCTCTTCCGCTTCCCAGTGCGCAGAACCGGAAGAAGCACGGGAAAGAAAGTGAACAGCGCGAATCGAACATGACACGTATGAAACGCCCGTTCTCCGTGTATTGCTCTGGATCGTCATGTACCGGCTTCCGAACGGAATGGCGTCGGGCAAACAGGGAAATCACTCGATCATCGCCGAGCAGGCGCGCCCGGTTCGAGCACTCGAGCCCGATTAGCCCTGATCGCGCTGCTAATAAAAGCTCATTTATCGCTAATTTATCACCTCGCAGTACTGGCGGGTGTTTGAACACGATCCTCGCCCGGCCGTGTGTAGCGTGAAGAAGAGAGATTAACACTTACCGGCGGCAGCCGCGTGCATCCGCGTGATCCGCGCGCGAGGAATGCCGGCTCTCTCTCTCAGCGCTTCATAATTTCATCGATCGCTACCCGGGGGCAATAAATCGAATTCCAGAATTTATACGCATTTTAACGACCACGTCGGAAGAGTGGCATAATTTATGCCACTTTATGTACGCTCCGGTTTCTCCCCGGAGTCGTCGTTTGGGGGTTGTTGTGTCTTTTTTTCTCCTCATCTCACTCTCGTTGTGCCATTCCCGGTTCGGTTATAAAAATGCTCCCTTTCGGTGTGAGTGCACCTCGTGCGGATGGAGCATAAAATTTGGCTGGTTTTTTGTTGAGCGCGCGTGTGTGTGTGTGTGCGTGTGCGTTTTTTTAATGCTCCTTCGTTCTGTTCACCCCGCAGGGGCTTGTTAGTTTTGCGTGCCCCGGTTCGGGGTTTTGCTTCTTTAATTTTTATTATTTTATTTTCACCCCATCCTCTGCGCCAGTCCCATTTTGTAGGCAAATTTTTCCATACTTGTTGGAATTTTAAGTACGCAATTACACCGCTATTGTACAAGTTTGTCGCCCGGGTCGCCCGCAACCGAAACTTCCGACCGCATGTGCGAAGCGCACACAAAAGGACTCCCAGGAGCCCCAGCGTTGAAGTAATTCATGAAGTGCAACATTTGCTTCCACACACTAGCTTGCACCTTCTCCGTGGCGTTTTTTTTTTTTGTTCTTCTTCTGCTGTCTTCTCACGTATGTATAGAAGAGAAAATATATTATCCACATTCGCCCAAAATGCAAGCGCCTGCTGGCGATAAACTGCGCCAGCAAAAGGGTGCTGAAGAATGCGAACTTCTTGTTAGTAAATTATCACATCGCGCCCAAAGTAAACTCATAAACATTAGGCGCCCGGTGTGCACCGGTGTGTCAGGAGGAGTGGGCTTGTGGAAGCGTTCGTGCAAATGTTATTACACACCCGCGACATTTCGACGGTCGTTCCCGCTGGTCAGGAAAAGTTTGGAGAGCGAAATGAATGGCGCTTTTGTGTATGGAGTGCTTTCAAACTGGAATTTTGCAGAGCTCCCGTGGAGTGTAGTTGTCTTCACCTTCACCTTAATTAGCTCTGGCTAACTGGCTGTTATTTTAAAAATCAATTTGAAAAGCATATCTTAATAGTCCAACATTTTTGCTTCATCATCAAATCCGAGTCTCCATTCTGAGGTGTAGAATAAAGATATGGAAATGAGATTTTTGGTGTTAGTCTTTTTAATATTTTTTCTTCTACTTAAGGCAGTAAATCATGCCTAAAAATGTAAGACATAAAGCATTGTTTATCAATCAATACCCTTCAAGTATTTATTCTTGACACTAAAACGTGTCAATGATCGTCAAATATAACTCCAATGTGGGAGTAAAAAGTGAACTTCTTGAGTTGAGCTATATTTAATTACTTTCCTCAGCTATGCAACATTAAGCTTTTCACATTGCTTTGTGAAGTAAATTCAATTTCATATTGCTGCTTAAATTTAATAAAACCTCGAAATTAACGTTAACCTTGCTTGGAAATGCTCACAAATTTTAACACCGCACGTAAAATCACGAAACAAATCGCCACAAATGAGGCGCCCGCTCAACCGTCCCTTCTTCTCTCTCTCTCTCTCTCTCTCTCTCTCTCTCTCTCTCTCTCACCAACACACAATCAAGCCCATTAATTTATGGCGATGAAAATAAATTAATGAGATATTTAATACCGATATCCGTCCTCAAACGCCCGCCTCGGTTCGGTTCGGTCGCCGTCTCCGTTCACCGATTCGATCCGAAGCGCCTCAACAGCCAGCCTCAAACAAAAGCTCACTTCCAAGAAGCACCAAATGGCAACCAGCGGCCAAAGCCAACAACAGGCAGCCCGCGATTCCGATCAGTCTCGCGGCCGCCTCGCACGCATCCCCTTTCGGACGCGCCTCTCACGCGCAGGCTTGGCAAAATATGATCGAACACGAGACGGGAGACGGTGCGCGAGCGCTGAGATGATCGCGTCTGACGCCACCGAGCCCGGCCCGATCTGATCTTGCGCGTAGATCGCTTCTTCATTCATAATTACACACCCATGGCGGGTTTCGCGTGAACCCCGGCCAGCCGGTGCGAAACGACGGCCGCGGACAGCAGGCAGAAGGAGAAACGAAACTCTTCCGACTCCATGGAGCATCTGCATTTTGTGAGATTTTTACGAGCAGTCTCTGCGCAGCGCCAGGGACATCCCAAACAGTTGGGGTGGTTTCTCGGGTTTTCGGTGGATGATCCAACCTGAAACACGCTCGTGATCGTTCAGCAAGTGGTTGCCGCGAACAAATTGATCTTCCTCTGTTCGCTTCATTCACTCTCGGCACACACACACACACGCACAAGCCAGTGAGCGCACACAAATTGCATCGCATGATCGCTTCACCTCCTCATGTTAATTAATTATGCACTAATTTAGTTCCACTTTTATGCCACGTTTGGATTGTTTTCTGCTGTTGCTGTTGCTGTTTTACTCCCTCTATTTTGCTTAATTGCTTGTTTTAGGGAGGTGTTTACGGGTCGTATATTCAAGGCGGGCGGCCTCCTTCGCCCACCCCACCAATTCCTACCGCCCCGTTCATTTGAATTGCATTAGTGTGATGCACATCCGATGCACATCCGGTGTGGCGCTCCCTCACCGCACGCACGGAATACACGATCGCTGTTTTTTTTTCTCTGGTGCATACGTATTAAAAAGTTATTTGAAGGAAAAAAAAACTTCTGCTCGTGTAAGGGAATGGGGCGAAAAAATGAACGAACCCGACAAGATGATGAAATATTCATTCGCTACATCATCTCGTCAGCGCAGTCTGGGGGCCGGGCGGCGAGCGTGCTGACGAGACAAAACCGAGCTTAAACTCAACTCGAAGGGTGAAAAATTAATAATAAACCTAAACTCGACGCAAAAAAGCATTAACAACACAAAAAATGGTTGTAAATCGATGCATGATAAGAGCGCAGAAATAAGCACAACCACGCACACACGAACGAAGAAACTGAAGCAAGCAAAACAACGACGACGACAAGTGTAAAAGGGGCGAGCGAGAGAGAGAGAGAAAACATTGCTATATGAATTTTAAATGGAAAAGATCGTTATCGTCCTCAGGTTCGTCGTTTTTTTTTTTCTTGTTTGTATCGCTCACTCTCATTCTCTTCGCTCACAGCACACGGGAAAACAGAATCCGGTGTGAAACCGAAAAGTGAAACCGATCGTTGCGATGAGGCGAAGGTATGTGTGTGTGTGTGTTTGTTTCTGCCCGTGTAAATCAATCATTTTTACTAATTAGCGTGACAGCGCAGGCGACGAACCCGATTTCAAATCAAATCGCTCACAGGGCTGTGATTGTAGCAGCTGGCGGAGTGCTGGAATGCGATGCTTTTGTCGATACATCCTACAAATCAACGGGGTTTACCTCCGAATCATCTATTTTTTGTCAGTAACGTATCAATTTTGCCTCTAAATTAAGTTTGTCAAAAATTTAAGTCTCTTTTCATGTATAGATAGAAATAAATGAGTACTTTTTCGCATTGTGAAGCAAATGCTTATTTTATGAAGGCAATATGCAGTTAATGTTGTCTACGACTAATGAAGTCTTTCTTTAACTCACGTAGAGGCAAAAATGCATAACCAAAAGTAGAAATTTGATGGTTTACGTGCGAAAATTTACCTCTTGAAGATAGCTAAGGATGCTCTGCACCATAAATTGCTGACTTAGAGGCAACATTCGGTGAAAAAGAGGCAGAAAACTGTAACTTAGAGGCAAAGTCTCACCCGAACCGACTGTTACAATTTACGCATGGCGATTGTGCCGCGACCGCGATCGAGTCTCTCGCGCTGAAAAAGGAGAAACACCCCACAACACTTCCACCGTTTAATGGACAGCCCACTAGAAGCGCACACCTACCCGACACGGCGCGAACGGCTCCAATGGTGCGCGTTCCACCTAAAAGGCCATCGCAGTGGCCGCACCGTCTCGAATTGAATTATCTAAATTAACTTAATTTCCAACCGCTCGCCTATTTCCACCCCGGGGTTTCGGATTCGTTCGCTTCAGCCGGCGGAACAGCGGAAACAGCACGCCCTCCCGGTCGCCGGGTGCGATCGTGATCGTGTTTTCTCTCTCTCCCCCCTCTGTGTTTTACGTGTGTTTTTTTGTAACAGAGTGACAGACCGTGAAACAAACACACACACACACACACGCACACGGGTACAGGCACAAAAGCAAAAGGTGCGATCGCGTCACAGTGATACGATTATTTTAATTGAATTACACGCCAGCACCCGGTTGCGCGGCGCGGCGACAGTGGAAGTCGACATTCAGCTTGTTTTTTTTGTTGCTTTTGTTGCTACGCCGTTTGCTGTCGTCCCCCTGGCACTGGAACGCCTTTTTCACCTTCGCCACCATTGCGCGCGGTTGGTTGTTTCTTTTCTTCGTTTTTTTTTCTCTGCTCTGCTCAAGCTTCTCCCTCCTGCTCGCGGCCCGTGTGGGAGAGTGTGCTGGAAAATGTATTAATTAGTGTGCCCGGAGTTGATTAAAAGGTAATTACGTGCCCTAGCACTAGACGCGAACTTCCCGCTGGGCTGTCAAACCCCCACCCGCGCGCGTGTGTGTGTGTGGGTGGCAGCGAGGGGTAAATCGAGTCGTGTTGATTGCTTTTTAATTGAGCGAACCAATTTTTCGCGAAACCGGGCTGGCTGCGGAAAATGGTTGCCCCATTGCAAGAAGGGGGTCGAATTACCCTAATGGAAACATTGTTTAGTGGACGCGATTGTCGGACATTTAACAAAAAGACGGCCATCTCGATGAGTGTGTTCATTAGGTGTTCATTTTCACTCGCGGATGAACGGTTACGTTCCGGGTGCGTACGAGTGGGTCGATTTAGCTAAAATGTAATCAATGGTGCACGATTATTATTAGCCTAAACACAAACTATACACCATAAATTATTCGTTTCCATCATCGCGGTGCGCGGCGGTTCATTAAAAAAGCATTTACACATGCAAACTCGCAACGCACACACTACGCCTGCCTCGATATGTCCTTTCCGGCCGGTGCCTACCGCTCCGGAACGGCGCACAGAGTGGAAAACGGCAGAGCCAAACGCAAACCTAAGGACTAAGCAGGCCGGTCGGTGTGCAGCAACGCCGCGGTGCAATATATTTGCCGTAATGATATATAATTATTTAATTACACACGTATCCCCGTTCGAACACGGGTATTAGCCCACGTGCGTGTGTGTGTGTGTGTTTTACATCGTTTACCAACACAAACAACGCACCCATTTTACTGGCGCTGGCTCATTGTGCCACATATTAGTCGTCTCATCTAGCTACTTATCACTGCTTTCGCGATGAACCTTTGTTTTCTTTTCACGGACGTCATCCGCGCGAGGATGGCGGCACCGTGTGTGTCACGTGTCGGAGTCGTTGCAGCTTTACTGATAATCTCCCCTTCTTCTTCTTCTTCTCTCTCCCCGCAGACTACCTCATCCCGTTCCGCAAGTCGAAGCGCGTCCGGACGGCGTTCTCGCCCTCGCAGCTACTCAAGCTGGAGCACGCGTTCGAGAGCAACCACTACGTCGTCGGGGCGGAGCGCAAGCAGCTCGCCCAGAACCTCAACCTCTCCGAGACGCAGGTAACTATCGGGCCGGCATGTGAATCTCGGTTCTCGTCTAATGTCACCGCCTGCGCTGGGGAAAAGAAGCCCCATCGTGCGACGGATCAGGCCCGAAAGCCTTAAGCCCGGGTGGAGCCGGTCGCCGACGCTAAATTAGATTAAATTACCTTCCGATCCGACGCTTCATAGCGCATAATTACACGGGTGGTGCAACCCCGCCAGGTTGTGTGGCGTGCGATCACTTGCTTGACTTACAATTTTCCGCCCAGACGCGAGCCGTGAAAATGGACACGCACAATTGTCGCTTCGCCGCCACGCCTGTGTGTCGTATTACCAAACCCCGGGTGTGAGGGTTTTAACAAAAGGATACTGTTGTGCTACGTTTGGTTTGTTGCGCCTCGTACTAAATCGTTTCCCCCTTTTCTCGTGTCGCTTCAGGTGAAAGTGTGGTTCCAGAATCGGCGCACCAAGCACAAGCGCATGCAGCAGGAGGAGGGTGGGTCCGGGTCGGGCAAGTCGACCGACGGGGACCACCCGAACCGCTCGGCCTCCAGCCCGACCGGCAGCTGCGACGACGAGGACGACGAGGACGAGTTCATCGACATGGACGACTGTCCGAGCGACGAGGAGAACATGCACCACAACGGTTGAGGATGAAAGGAAACGCGCTGCTGGATGGGAGAGAAAAGCGTTGAGTGCCAAAATTCGAACGTTGAGCGTTGCAATCGTACCAGTGATTCGTGTAGGTTTCGGGGGGAAATTCTTTCGTAAAGGAGACGAACAGAAATTTTTTTTAAATTGAAATCCCCCCGAAGCGATCCCTATTTTAGTTTGATAGCGAACGAAAGTATTATTTTCTGCCCCCCCACTTAGCACTGTTTGTTTGTAAATTGAATAGTTTTATATGCTAAGAAGAACCGAGAGAGAGAGAGAGAGAGATAGTAAGGAAAGCGTTAGAAAAGGAGATGCGCATGCAAATGACACCACTTACCAGCAGTTTGCGTTTCGTTGCTTTTCTTTCCTGCGCCCCCTACTACTACCTTCAAATTGTAAATAGTCAACCGAGGTTAGATTAGGTGCCGTTTGTGTCAGATAGTGCGCGTACCCTTTGCTGCTCCGCAGGGTGCCTGCTGCGACAGAGACGGCAAACATATGCAACCACAACCACTGATAAGGAGGCTACGGGAGTTGGTAGAGGAGAACAAAAAACACACACACACACACACACACACACACACACCGCGAGATTAGCACTAGTGTACTGGTTCCATGCATAATTCAATAACAATAACTCTGCCTGCCACACATACAATCGCGCGTGCTACGTGGAGCTACGTGGAGGACACTTGTAAATTATCGGATTATTTAATAGCTATAGCGTGTAGCGTTTCCGGACGAGCGGCCCGATTTACCCCGCGTAAATTCATTGTAATCGATCCAATAAACATTAAATGAAGCATTGAAACGAGTTTGACGTTGGTTGTTACTTAATTTGACTATTGCTTAGACGTTGCTTGATTGAGCTTCCAGCTAAATGTGTCTACTAAAGCGTTTTTCATCGATTCTCGAACAGTTCCCAGAGTTTGATGAATTCGTTTGAAGTCTTGAAATCTTTCCTCCCATTCCCACGCACGGTTTCCATACTCTGTTTAACGTGTCAGATTGATTACTTACAACGACGGAATTGTATCGCCTTGAACAAGGTCGATCTTTGAACTACACATAATAACCACTTAAAGGACGGGTGGAACGATTTCAAGATTGGGTGAAACGAACTCATGAAACTCTTTGAAATAGATACAAGAATACAATAATGACTATACAAGAATATACAAGAATGGATAGAAAATGCTGTATAATAAGATTTATGTAATGTTTTCGTCGGAATTAAGACAAAAACAAGCGAATGATGGGTTTCAAAGCCTCTAAAACTGTTCAATTTTCTCTACTATTTAGTTTGATTTTATTCAAATTTGTTAACCTTTCTTTTGAGTTTTCTAGTGCTTTTTTCGTACTTGGCTTTCATCGTTTGATGATGAAAAATACTTTCAAAACTACCATTCCAGAATTCAACTTAGACAGACAGATTCCAACGTTTCCTTTAACTGACTTTTTCATTTTTTTTTTTATATAAAATTATACGACCAAGAGACAAGGAAGATTTGGGTATAAAACGGGTGAAAGTGAGTATGACAATTTGATTTACTTTTTGATAATTTTAGACAAAATGAATCGCAACCGAATTAGAGCGATATAGAACACCAAGCGCTGAAAAATTCTTCAAGAAGAGGCACTTCAATTTGGAAATAGTGCGGGCTTAGAACATAATCAATGTTTTATAAAATCATAATAAACCACAGTATCCACAATTTTTGGTGAGGAATTAGATTTTACCTTTGTTAGTACTAAAAACGCTCCAAACATCAGGATCACTTCCATGCGATCTATGCCAGCCCCTTAAAAGGCACAATATACTTATACAAATTTACTTGTACAGAAATATAATCTCTCAATGATTTGCGTTTAGACAAATTTGCACCAAATTCCTCACTAGCATTGCTTTTTCTCGCTTTCAAACTCGCACTCGCTTGGCATTCCTCGGCTCACACCAAATCGTCCTCCTTAACAACCGGAAACAATCAATTGAACTCCACAAACAGTCTGCACCAGGCTTCCCAAGCGCTACCCAGTCCCCCCGTATCGAACGTAACGAACGATCACTTAACCGGCCCGCAAAACGCAGCCAGCGAAAACGCACTCCGACGTCATTAGTACCGATCGACACCGTTTCGCCGTCGTTTAGCAACTTCGCTGGTCCTTTCCCCTCCGGGCGCTCGCCAAAAAACACGGCCCAGAAGCGAAGGGTGGCGAACATCATTTTGTGCATTTAAAAGCACATTTCATCAGCAAACGAGCCGGGAGAGGCGCCCTACGAGCCGGGCTACCGGGTTCTTGCCATTTCGTAGTGTAAAGAAATCATCCATCGTCACACACACACACACAAGCGCTGGAGAGGGAAAGGGCTACGTTGAAAGCAAAACCTCCACCGCGAACTGGTCAATGGCCCCCTCGGGGCGGTCGTTTTGGTGTAAAA